>PVKZ01001296.1:0-427987 GCA_004027375.1 Macroglossus sobrinus | reverse complement strand
TGAAATAAGATATTTCACACAAACAGAAATGAAAAGAAAACTGAGGTAGTGATACATATAACAGATAAAATAGACTTTGAAATAAAGCTATAATAAGAGGCAAAAAAGGCATTACATAATGATAAAGGGATTGATAAATAAAGAGGACATAACCCTAATAAACATATGCACACAACATAGGAGCACCTACATACATAAAACAATTATTGACTGGCATAAAGGGAGACATTAATAGTAGTAAACTCATAGTAGGAGACTTTAACACCCCATTGACAGCAATGGACAGAACTTCCTGGCAAAGAATCAACAAGGAAACAATGGGCCTAAAAGACACACTAGACAGATGGATTTAATAGATATTTTCGGAGCATTTTACCACAAAGCAGCAAAATATACAAGTGCTTGTGGAACATTTTATAAGATAGACCACATGTTAGGACACAAATCAAGTCTCAATACATTTAAGAAGATTGAAATCATATCAACCATCTTCTCTGATCATAATGGTGTGAAACTAGAAATCAATTACGAGAAAAATCTGGAAAATTCACAAACACATTGAGGCTAAATAACATGCTACTAAGCTACTAAGCAAATAATGGTTATTAATGAGATCAAGAAAGCAATCAAAATACACCTAGAGACAAATAAAAATAAAAACACAGGCTATTCAAAATCTATGGCACACAGGAAAAGCAGTCCTATGAGGCAAATTCATATCAATACAGGCTTACCTCAAGAAACAAGAAAAAGCTCAAATAAACAATCTAACCTTACACTTAAAAGACCTAGAAAAAGAACAGCAAGCAAAGCCCAAAGTAAATAGAAGGAAATAATAAAGATCAGAGCAGAAATAACTGAAATAAAGTCTAGAAAAACACTACAAAAGACTAATGACACAAAAAGCTGATTCCTTGAAAAGATAAACAAAATTGCAAAGCCCTTAGCCAAACTCATCAAGGAATAAAAAAAGAGAGGACTAAAATAAAATCAAAAATGAAAGAGGAGAAATAACTACGGACTCCACAGAAATACAATGAATCATAAAAAAAATATTTCGACCAATTATATGCCAACAAATTGGACAATCTGGAAGAAATGAACACATTCCTAGAAACATATGATCTCCCAAGACTAAATCAAGAGGAAACAGAAAATCTGAACTGACTGATTACCTACAATGAAATAGAATCAGTAACCAATAATGCCCCAAAACAAAGTTTTGGACCAGATGGTTTTATAGCAAAATTTAACCAAACATTCAAAGAAGAATTATCACCTATTCTTCTCAAACTATTCCAAAAAAAAATTAAGAAGAGGGAAGGCTCCCTAACTCCTTTTATGAGACCACCATTACCTTGATTCTAAAACCAGACAAAAACAATACAAAAACAGAAAACTGTCATCCAATATCTTTTATGAACATCAATGCAGATATCCTCAAAAAATCTTAGCAAACCAAATTCAGCAATACATTAAAAATATCATACACCATGATCGAGTTGGATTTATTCCTGGGATGAAAGGTTGGTACAATATACACAAATCAATTAATGTGATACACCACATTAACAAATTGAAAGATAAAAAACGTATGACCATATCAATAGATGCAGAAAAAGCATTTGAAAAAATCCAGCATCTATTTATGATTAAAACTCTTAGCAAAATGGAAATAGAGGGAACACACCTCAACATAATAAAATTTATATATGACAAACCTACAACAAACATCATACTCAATGGGGAAAAGCTGAAAGCATTTTCCTTAAGATCAGAAATAAGACAAAGGTGCCCACTTTCACCACTCCTCTTCAACATTGTATTGGAAATCTTAGTCACAGCAGTAAGACAAGAAAGAGAAAGAAAAGGTATCCAAATTAGAAAGGAAGGAGTAAAACTCTCATTATTTACTGATGACATGATACTATATACAAAGAATCCTAAAACTTCCACCAAAAAAAACTGTTAGAAATGATCATTGAATTTAGTAAGGTAGCAGGTTGCAAAATAAATATTTAGAAGTCAGTGACATTTATTCACCAATTATAAACTTTCAGAAAGAGAAATTAAGAAAACAATACCATTTACAATTACATTGAAAACTACAAAATACCAGGGTATCAAATTAACCAAGAAGGTAAAATCTCTGTTC
This sequence comes from Macroglossus sobrinus, assembly GCA_004027375.1. NCBI lineage: Eukaryota > Metazoa > Chordata > Mammalia > Chiroptera > Pteropodidae > Macroglossus > Macroglossus sobrinus. The sequence goes on along the minus strand of PVKZ01001296.1, from coordinate 425,832 downwards.
TCAGAAAATTATAAGTCATTGAAAAAAGAAAATGAGGAAGATACAAATAAATGGAAGCATATATCGTGCTCATGGGTGGGAAGAATCAGCATCATTAAAATGGCCATACTACCCGAAGAAATCTATAGATTCAATGCAATCCCTATTAAAATACCAATGACATTCTTCAGAAAGATAGAACAAATAATCCTAAAATTTATATGAAATCATAAAAGACCCCAAATAGCTATGGCAATCTTGAGAAAACAAAGTTGGAGGTATCACACTACCTGATATCAAGCCATACTACAAGGCTATAATAATGAAAACATCATGGTACTGGAGTAAAAACAGATATATTGCTAAATGGAACAGAATAGAAAGCCCCAGAAGTTAATTTATGCATATACACTCACTTAATATATGAAAAAGGAGGTAAGAATATACAATGGGGTAAAGACAGTCTCTTCAATAAATTGTGTTCAGAAAACTGTATGGATCGATTAAAAAAAATCTGGGCCTCCTTTTTACATTGTACAAGAATAGACTGAAAAGGAATTAAAAACTTAAATGTGAGACCTGAATCCATAAAACTTCTTAAAGAAAACATAGGCAGTAAACTCTTTAATATTACTAACAGTAATTTCTTTTTGGATATATCTCCTGGGCAAGGGAAACAAAAGAAAAATAAACAAATAAGACTACAGAAAACTAAAAAGAAAATTAAATTGCACAGCAAAGGAAACCATCAACAAAACAAAAAGAGAATCTACTGATTGGGAGAAGGTATTCTCTAATGACACATCTGACAAGGGAATAATATCCAAAATATATAAAGAACTCATACAATTCAACAACAACAATAAAACTATCCAATTAAAAAATGAGCAGAAGACCTGAACGAATTCTTTTTCAATGAGGAAATACAGATGGCTAATAAACATATGAAAAGATGTTCAATATTGCTAACCATCAGAGAAAAGAAAATTAAAACCATAATGAGATAATCACCTCACTCCTGTCAGAATGGCTATTCACAATAAATCAGAAAACAAGTGCTGGAGAGGATGCAGAGAAAAGGGAACCCTCGTAAATTGTTGATGGGATTGCAAATTGGTACAGCAGCTATGGAAAACAGTATGGAAGTTTCTCAAAATATTAAAAATGGATATGCATTTTAACCCAGTAAATAAATTGAGTATTTATCCAAAAAAAAGCAAAACAATAATTTGTAGAGTTATTCGTGGTAGCACAATTTACAATAGCCAAAACATGAAAGCAACATAAATGCCCATTAACAGATGATTGGGTAAAGAAATTATGGTTCATATATACAATAAAATAAGACTCAGCTTGTTTCTGTAGTTTGTTTGTTTATTCTGTTCTCTACTGTCCACATATGACATTTGTCTGTCTGATTTACTCCACTCAGAACAATATCCTCTATGTCTACCCACGTCATTGCAGATAGACAAATTTCATTTGTTTATGGCTCAGTACTATTCCATTGTGTGTGTGTGTGTGTGTGTGTGTGTGTGTGTGTGTGTGTGTGTGTGTGTGTGTTACCTCTTTATTCATTTATCCATATCTTGGCTACTGTAAATAATGCTGAAATGAATATACAAATTCACACGTCCTTTCAAATCATTTTTTTGGCTCTTTCAGATAAATACTCAGAAGTGAAATAACTGGGTCCTTCTTTGTCTCTTGTTATAGCCTTAATTTTAAAGTCAATTTTGACAGGTATAAGTATTGCTACACCACCTTTTTAAAATTTGCTTCCATTTTAATGAAGCATATTTTTAATCTCTTGACTTTCAGTCTGTGTCTGTCTTTTGATCAGAAATGAGTTTCTTGTAGGCAGCATAGGTGAGGGTCTTGTTTTCTATTTTAAATAAAAAATATTGAGGTGATATTAATTAACAACATCAAGTAAGTTTCAATGTATCATTCAACAGTAAGTCATATATATTGCATTGTGGTAACCAACCAAAGTTATGTTTCCTTCCATCACCAAATAATTGAGCCCTTTTGCCCCTATCTGCCTGCCAACTCACCCTGTTCCTTCTGGTAACCACTAATCCACTGTCAGTGTCAAGGAGTCTTTCTTTTTTTGGTCATGTTTGTTTGTTCCCTTCAGTTATATACCCACATATGATTAATATTTATGTGGTTCTCAATTTTTTCTGTAAGACTGATTTTGCTTAGCATGATCCATCCTTGTTGTCACAAATGGCAGTATTTCATCTTTTCTTATGGCTGAATAATATTCTATTGTATGTATGTATCGAATCTTCTTTATACAATTACCTATAGTAGGGCACTTTAGTTCCTTCAATATCTTGGCCACCATCGATAATGCTGCTATGAACATCGAGGTGCATACATCTTTGTAGAAAAATAGTTTCAGTTTTATTTTTTTTGGGGGGGGTAAATACCCAGAGGAGGGATTGCTGCATCATATGGTAATTCAAATCTTAGTTTTTGAGGAACCTCCATACTGTTTTCCATAGTGGCTGTACCAATTTACATTCCTACTAGCAGTGTATGAGGGATCTTTTTTCTCCACATCCTCTCCAACAACTGTTATTACTCATTCTGTTAATAATAACCATTATAACAGGTGGCAGATGGTATATCATTGTGGTTTTGATTTGCATTTTCCTAATAGCTAGTGATTTTGAGAATGCTTCATGTTTATTGGCCATTTGTATATCTTCTTTAGATAAATGTTTGTTCAGGTCTTCTGCTCATTTTTGTTAGATTTTTTTTATTGTTGAGTTGTATGAGTTCTTTTGTATATTTTTTTATATTAGGCTATTATCTTAGTCATTGTTTGCAAATATATTCTCTCATTCAGATGGTCATCTCTTTGTTTTGTTAATGGTTTCTTTTGCTGTGCAGAAGTGCTTCGGTTTCATATAGTCCCTTTCATTTATTTTCATTTTTACTTCCCTTGACTTTGAGATCAAATTCATAAAATCCTCTCTAAATCCAGGGTTCATGAGTTTAGTTCCTAGGTTTTCATCTATGGAATTTATTGTTTCAGGTCTTATATTCAGGTCCTTGATCCATTTTGAATTTATTTTGGTATATGCAAATAGACAATAGTCTAGTTTAAATCTTTTGCATGTGGCTTTCCAGTTTTCACAGCACAATTTATCAAAGGAGTTTTTCTTTCTCCATTGTATATTTTTGGTTTCTCTGCCAAAAATTATTTGTCCATATAAATGGGAGTTTACTCTGGACTGTCAATTCTGTTCTACTGGTCTGTCCTTTTGTTTTCTGATAATACCATGCTCTTTTGATTATTGGCACTTTGTAGTATAATTTGAATTCAGGCCTTGTTTATTTTCTTCAGGCCATTTAGGGTCTTTTGTGCTTCCATAAAAATCTGATGATTTTTGTTCTATTTCTTTAAAAAATGCCATTGAAATTTTGATTGGGATTGCATTATATCTGTATAATGCTTTAGGTAATAAGGTCTTTTAAATCATGTTGGTTCTTCCATTCTAAGAACACAGAATATTTTTCCATTTCCGTTTGTCCTCTTCATATTTTTAATATTGTCTTATAGTTTTCAGTGTATAGGTCCTTTACATATTTTGTTAGGTTTAATCCTAGGTATTTTATTTATTTATTTATTTATTTATTTATTTATTTATTTATTTATTTATTTGCAATTGCAAAATAAACTGTTTTTTTTCTTTTGTTTTTTTTTCTGAAAATTTATTGTAAGAATATAAGAATGCTATAGATTTTTGAACATTGATTTTTTTATACTGTACCTTTACTTTATTTGTTTATTATTTCTAATAGTTCTATAGTGGAGTCTTTAAGGTTCTCTCTATAGAGAATTATATGTCATCCGCAAAAAAAAAAATGACAATTTTACTTCTTTTCCCCCTATTTAAATGCCTTTTATTTCTTTCTCTTGCCTGATTGATCACACAAAGACTTTCAATATTATTTTGAATAGTAGTAGTGATAGCTAACAGCCTTTTCTCATTCCTGATTTTAGAGGGAATGTTTATAATTTTTCATCATAAAGTATAATGTTAACTGAACGTTTGTCATATATGGCCTTTATTATGTTGAGGTACTTTCCTTCTATACCCATTTTATTAAGTGTTTTAATCATGAATTATTGCTGTATCTTGACAAAAGCTTTTTCTGCATCTATTGACACGATAATATAATTTTATTATTTATTTTGTTTCCGTGGTATAACACATTAATTGATTTGTGTATGTTAAACTCTCCCTGTGCCCCTGAGATGAAGCTTATTTGATCATGGTATATATTTTTTTAGTATGTTTGTATTAAATTCACTAGAATATTCTTTAGAATTTTTGCTTCTATGTTCATGAGGGATATTGACCTGTAGCTTGTGTGTGTGTGTGTGTGTGTGTGTGTGTGCATGTGCGTGCATGTGCATGTGCACACACATGTGCACCTACATGAGTATCTTTACCAGCTTCTGGTATCAGAATAATGCTAGTCTCATAAGATGAGCTAAGAAGTACTAAACCTTCCTCAATTTTTGAAAGAGTTTGAGAATAATAGATATTAAATTCTCTTTTAATCTTTGGTGGAATTCACTGGTAAAGCCATCTGGTCCTGGACTTTTACTTTTTGGGAGGTTTGTTGATGATTGTTTCAATTTGTATACTGCTGATCTGTCCATTTAGATTTTCTAGTTCTTCATGATTCATTCTAGGAATGTTGTATTTTTCTCAGAATTTGTCCATTTCTTCTAGGTTATTAATTTAGTGTCATATAATTTTTCATATTATTCTTGTATCATCCTTTGTATTTGGGTGACATCTGTCATAGGTTCTCTCCTTTCATTCCTGATTTTGTTTATGTGTCCTTTCTTTTTTAAGGAGTCTGGTTTTCTTAACCATTTGGCCACACTATCTTTTGATTAGCACATTCAATTCTTTTACATTTAAAGTAATTTTTGCTAGATATGTAGTTATTTCCATTTATAATTTATATTTTAAAGTTTTTTTCTGGTTTCTTCTTCTTAAAGATGTCCCTTTAATATTTCCTGTAATACTGCCTTAGTAATGATGAACTCATTTTGCTTTTTTTTGTACTTTATCTGACTTTTGATTCTAAATGACAGCTTTGCTTGGATATAGGTTCTTTCTTTTTATCATGTTGAATATTTCCTGCCAATTCTTTCTGGCCTGCAAAGTTTCTGTTGAGATGGCAGCTGACAGTCTTACGGGAGCTCTCAGGTAGGTAACTAACTGCTCTTCTCTTGCTGATTTTAAGATTCTCTCTTTTCTTTAATCTTTGGCATTTTAATGATGATGTGTCTTGCTGTAGGCCTCTTTGAGTTTATCATGTTTGGGACTCTCTTGTGTTTCCTGGACTTGTATGTTTATTTTCTTTACCATGTTAGGGATGCTTTCATTCATTTCTCGAAATAGATTTTCAATTCCTTGATCTCTCTCTTCTCATTCTGGTAATCCTATGATGTGAATAGTGGTATGCTTGATGTTGTCCTAGAGTTCCCTTAAACTATTCTCATTAAAAAAAATTCTTGTTATTCTTCTGATTGTATAGTTTTCTTCTACCTTACATTTTAAATTGCTGATTTGATCCTTCACTTCATCTAATCTACTGTTAATTCCTCCTAAAGTTTTTTATTTTTTTTTAATTTCAGTTATTGTATTCTTCATTCCTTCCTGGTTCTGCTTTTTATCTCCACATTTATGTTTATTTCCCTTTGTTAAAGTTCTCACTGAGTTCCTCTACTCTTCCCCTAAGTTCATTGAGCAGAGGACCTGAACAGATGCTTCTTTCAAGACATACAAATGACCAATAGATCTATGAAAAGATATTCACCTTCACTAACTATTAGGGAAATGCAACTCAAAGCTACAATGAGATATCATCTCACAGCTCTTAAAATATTTATTATCAACAATACAGGTAATAACAAGTGTTGGAGATGTTGTGGGTAAAAAGAAACACTCATATCCTGCTGATGGGAATATAAATTGGTACAGCCACTGTGAAAAACAGTGTAAAGTTGTCTCAAAAAACTAAGAATATAATTATCATATGACCTAGCAATCCCTCTTCTGGATATTTTTCCTAAAAATTTGAAAACATTTATCTGCAAAGATATATGCACCTTGATATTTATAGCAACATTGTTCTTGGTGGTCAAAACATGGAAACAACTGAAATGTCTATTGAGAGATAATTGGATAAAGAAGATGTGGTACATATATACAATGGAATATCACTCAAGCATAAGAAAAGATGAAATACTGCCATTTGCAACAACATGAATGGATCTGGAGATTACTATGCTAAGCAAAATAAGTCAGACAGAAAAAGTTGAGAGCCATATAATTTCAATATATGTGGGATGTAAAAGTGAAAGCAACAAACAAACACAACAAACAGAGAATCATGGACATGGAGAGCAGATTAGTGGTTATCAGAGGGATTGGAGAAGAAGGAAAATAGTGGTAAAGGGAGTCTATAAATATATGACAACAAAAGGAAATTTAACTGTGGATAGTGAACACACAGTGCAATATATTTATGGCATATTATTGAACTGTACACTTAAAATCTATTTGATTTTATTAGCCAGCCACCCTAGTAATTTTTCTAAAAATAAAGAGAAAAATAAAATTAAAAAAAAGAAAAAGATAGTTCGTGAAAATAGAAACAACAATAACAAAAAAGCTAAGGTAGCAATACTTACATCAGAAAAAAATATACTTTAAAACAAAGACTATAACAAAAGACAAAGCAAGACCCAATTTTCCTACTTCTGAGAATTTATCTGAAGAAAATGAAAACAGTACTTTGATGGGAAAGTGAATCTATATATTCATTGCAGCATTATTTATAGTATTCAAGATATGGTGTAATCCTGGTAGTCCATTAACAGATAAATGGATAAAGAAGTGGTATTTACACACACACACACACACACACACACACACACACACACACACTATAGAATATTACTCAGCCATAAAAAATAATGAAATCTTGCCATCTGTAACAACATGGGTGCACCTAGAAGATATTGAGCTGAGTGGGGCTAGTCAGACAAAGAAAGGCAAATGTCATATGATTTAACTTATATGTGAAATCCAAAGAAACAAATAAAGAAATAAACGAAAGAAAAATAAACTCATAGATACAGAGTACAAACTGATGGTTGCCACATGGGAGTAGATTTGAGAGGATGGTTGAAACAGTGAAGAGATTAAAAAGTACAAATTGAGAATTTCAAAATAGTCATGGGGATATAAAGTATAGTATAAGAAATATAGTCAATAATGTAATAACTATGTATGGGTTATTAGATGGATATTAGATTTATTTTACTAAAGTGATTACTTCATAAATTATATAAATGTATGATCATTATATTGTACACCTGGAACTAGTATAATATGTCAACTGTAATTAAAAAATTTAAAATATATATATATTAAAAAATGAGGACATCTTGATTCTATTCTTTTCAAAGCAGTCAATATGAATAGCTTCTCTACTTATTTTCATGTTTCAGAAAATACTTCCTTGTAGTTTTGTCTTTTTAAAAAATAATCTTACAAGTAGTTGATAAATCATTTTGAATATCATTGGTGTTTATAAATCTTCTGAAAAAAAAAGATTTGGAATTTTTGGAAACTTTTAAATGGGATTTAAGGTTTAACATACTATATTATATGGGAGTGTAAGGTGAGTAATATAACCATGGGTCCAAAGTAAAGTATTTCTAAAGGTTATTGTTAATAAATTTTTGGCTCTGACTGTAATTTTCAAAGGACAGTTTTGAAAAGGTCCACAGCATGTGAGTATAGCCTATCAAAAATGACTATGAAGAGCCTATCAAAAATGGCTACGAAGAGGAAGGCAAAAATTTGACTGTTGTGTGTGTGTATATCTGTGAGTTTTAAACTTTTTTATTATATATCCACAGTTTCCTTATAGAATTCAGATTTTCACATTTTTATAAAATTATTTCTCACAAGTTTTTCTCCATATGGACACATAAAAAGTGATATTAATACTTTAAAGTACAAATATAGTATTTGGACAATTTCGCAATGTTGGAAAATACTTATACCATCTTTGAAAATAAATATTTAACTAATATGTGTGTCTAGAACTTATAAATAATAGTAGTATTGTTTGTCAAATAAAAGTAGTGTATTTCATGAAATTGATGTTTCTAACACTGTTCCTATATGTGAAATTATTTTTTGAGGGTATGTAATAAAAATATTTGATTATTCTGTGTTGACTGCTCTCCTATAACTAGATAGATAAAGTTTGTCTCTTTTTTAACCAGAAGAGGTCACTAGTGGTTCTTAATTCATGAGTCTAAAGTTGCGAGCTGAGGAAAATTTAGAGAGGTCTTTTTTTTTTTTTCATTTCTAGCACTCAAGCTATGTTTATGTGAAACTTAAAATTTTACACATATGAATAATTCAACAAGAGAACTTGGCAAAAGCTAGGAATCCATTAACAAATACTTCTGTGTGTTAATTATACAGAAGACCTTTTGCCTGACTCATTGAGAGCTCAGGTATCTACATATTTGCTAGAGTAGAAATCAAGTTAGAGCTCAGAAGCTCCTTGAAATTGTGTCTTGTTTTGGAGAGATTGAGAAAAGTGGTTGGGAAGCCTTTCTCCAGCTGGACAAAATGGCAAGAGGCATCATAATACTTTAAAAGAAAATAGATTGTAAGTACCTTAAACATTATACAGGCCTGAGTATTTAGTTTGCTATGGTGATTAACAAAAAAATCTGTGGTTATTTGAAAGTATTGACATGGATTCAGATAACAAGTTTGTAGACTCTTCAGGGATCTTATTGAGTAAGAAAGAGATGTGTTTCAGACATTCTATTGTTCAGCACCACATTTCTAAATGGACTTTGAAATCAGAGTGTGGTTTATTTGATTGCCACTATTAACAAAGTGGGAAGATTCTCATCTCAGTCAACACAGAATTATTAGGGTCAGCACAGGACTTAAGTATAGTAGGCAAATGACCATATGGTGAGATTTCCTGTTGCTAAAAAGCTCTCCCAAATCTGAATTTTTCCTCATCTTTAGAATCACCCTGTTAGGAAACTCTTTATTTAAAATTCTCGTGTGAAAATGCAAATATTTGACTCAGGAGAAATGCATTAATAGCTTAGTTAACCACAGGTCTGACAAGCTCCAGAAGGAGTGATTTATAACACAGGTACATTTTTATGTGGAGAAAGTTTAAGGAGGTGAATTTAGAGCACAGAACAGTTCATGAAATCATAAGGCCTTGAAGGCTGAGTGGGCTCATGGCTTCCTGATGTATCGGGAACACATTTGTTATCTAGTAATAGATTTGAGTCAGTCATTGGGAGAGAATCCATCATAATTTTTTTCCTCATTGTTGTTTCCTTTCTCCTAACAATCATCTCTGCACAGCACTAACTCTTGGGTGCTGTATAATGCCATTTTTATCTGTCACATTTACTCTATTTTCATTGTGATGTGAATTTGCAGTTGGATTTAATTATGAGAGTTTTACCACATTTTAAAGTTTCCTTGCCTAAGTGGCATTTGTCTCAAATATCCTATGAATAGAACTTCCCACTGATTTTAATCTGTAATGTGAAAGGGAAAAAAAGTTTCTATTTATTCTGCTCATTCTAACTTACTTAAACTTAATTCTGTATCTCATAGTACTTTAGAAGTATCTGAAAAGTCTCTTGACAGATGCTTAGATGAGATTAAAGAAACTTAACCAAATTTAAATGATTGCTCTTATCATTTAAAAATTTAAATTATGCTCTGTCTTTTAGAGAAACCAATTTGAACATCTTAAGAATTATTAAGGAAGCTTACTGGCTCACAAATCTTAAGATTTTTTTCAGTGTCTCTTCAGTGTCTCTAAACTAGATTTTATGGAAATTAGTTGAGCAACACTGATTGCAGTTATAATGCTTTTCTGAGAAAATGATTTTAACCTCATCTGATCAATTCTAATTTTAACAGCACTTTTAAATATTCTTAAATGTGAATAAAACAAACAATATTATATAGATGGTAAAAGACCATAATAATCAGAACACTATATGTGGTCACATGAAAGAATGGATATAAATACACTGGCACAGAAAAAGCACTGTACCATATAAAAGGACTGTTGTTTCTATTCGCCCCTGAAATATTCTGTTCATGAGCCAAGGATTGCAAAATGGACCCAATCTTAAGGGGGAAATTATACAAAGAATTTACATTTAGGTCTATAATTGTGTGATGGACACCTTTGAGACTATAGTTGTAAAAACATAGCTTGGGATGAGTGTGAGTTCTGCAAATGCTTTTTTTGCTAGATTTGTTTCTACAAAATGGAAAAAAATATTGATATAGCAACAAAACAATTTATGAGGACATGTATAAGAAAGGAGTGACCACAGAAATTGGAAAGGAAGGAGCTTTATACACTTAAATAAAACTCATGTTTCTCTTTGTGAGAACTAACATGCAGAAAGAAACAAGTATATGTCTGTTGCAAGATTTTGCTTTCAAATTAGCTTCATCACTAGCCTTTGGAAGTTTTCAGTCATTGAGAAATATGATACATGTCCTGGTGCCATAGAACAGAGGCTGTAATTAACCAACTCCAATGCATACATTCCTGATTGATAACTTGAGGTGGCATGAGTTTGTGTTGACAATTTACAAATAGCTCTGTTTAGACTGATATGCAATAGCTGTAGATGCACAGCCATTAATCATAGCCATCTGCAGGCCTCCTAGAGTGGTTTACAGCAGCTTTTAATGTATGTTTAGCTAATTGGAAATTACAGTGGTGCTATGAATTCTTAGACAAATAACTTTTGATACAGACTGTATGAGGAGAAAAGCCCTCCAAATATTACTCTGGAAAGTCAGTTAAAAATCTTAGGAGAAATACACTATTTACTTCTAAATCCTCAAACATTAAAATAAAAAGAGAGAGCTTCAATTTTTAATTCAAAGCAAGGTTACTCAGAATTATCTAAAATTATGTTTTTGTTTGTATTTCCCTAAACCTATATTTAAAATGGTGTTCTTTCCTCCACCGAGAGCTGTTGTTTTATGCATTTTTTTTGCATACTTCCTTGAACAGAGACCATTTTTCTTGCCTCTCAGGTGGCTTGTATAGAGAGATTTATGTCCATTATGCAACATATTTTGTAGTATAACAAATACATACTCAGCAGAAAGTCTGAGAAATCACCCATCATAACCCAAGAATCTAATCTTGGATTTGGGCCACCTTCGTTAAGTATCAAGAATCTTACTTTCACTGAAATACTTTTTTGGTATTGATTAACAGACTTACAAGGACAAGTGTTATTTTCAGAATGACATCACAAAGAGGTAGCACCCAGTCAAAAAACAATATTCTCAGGCTATTAACACCAGAATATTGATCATATTAAGTTTGATCTTGTGAATAATGCATAAAAATCACTAATGTTAAAATCAGAAATTGTAAGTTGAATAAAAAATGACAATCTGTATTTTCTACATAGTAAATGATACTATTATTATGAGTATTAGATTAATTCAGCCATGATTTGAGAAGAGACTTATCTAAAGCCAACATGCACCCATCCCAAAGTTCTCTGATTGCCCATGCTGCCCCTGCAAGCAACTAGACCTAAATGTCTGTCTCAAATTATTTAGCCTCTTAAATTGTCTGTAGTATCCTCATCAAAAGTCCCCAGATTAACCTAACCAAGAAAATTATGTTTTAATGGAGATTCTGTGAAACAAAAGAATAATCCAAAATCAATATATTTTGTCATGTTACTGAGTACAGAATTCCCATGTGCTAGATATGGTTTGAAGACTGAGGGAGGAAAAAGGCTAGTTTTCTCTACTTCCCCAACTAAATCTCTATAAATCTGTTTTTCATTTTTTCTTTGTTTGTTTAGTATCCAGGGAAGGAGTGAAAAGACATAGAGTTTTTGATGTATATATCAATTAAGAGAGAATATCTTAGTGCAACTCACAGACTCTGGAGTCAAATTGATGAGGATTTCATTCCCAGCTCTGCCAAAAATCAGCTGTCTCACCTTAAACAAGTTAATTAACTTAATCTCAGTTATTTTTTTTATCTGCATAACAGACAGTAGTAGTATTTACATAAATTATCATCAGTTATCATCATCATGATCCACAGTATTATCAGGAACATTTTTTATAGGAAAATCTGTATATCACCAATTTTTTGTGGGAACAAATATATGGTAATGAATGAAAACTATATTTTTTGATAGTGAGCAAGCAATACTGTATTAATATATCAGATTATAATGTATACCTGAAACTTATAACTTTGTTAACCAGTATAATTCAATTTGAGCATGTGATCTCAAAAAATAATTTGAAAAATTAATATGTAATAAAATTAAGTTTATTTAAATTAATTAATTTTTACTTAATATAAGTATATTAGCATAATCAATTTTCATTTTCCAAGAAAATGACCCTTATTAAAGCAGATAAGATTCAAATTTTTTTTATTTTATTTTTATTTTTAACTATTTTTATTTCATTTAATGCTCAAATGTCAGAGAGGATGCTTTTCCTGACAGATCTTCTTTTATTTATTTATTTATTTATTTATTTATTTATTTATTTATTTATTTATGCTTGTATTATTTATGTATTTATGTATTTATGTATTTATGTATTTTATGGAGTCATTGGTAAACAAAATCGAATAAATTTCATCTGCACACTTTAACATTAAGGGATCTATATATTTACACTATGTGTTCACCTCCCATAGTTAGATTTCTTTCTGTCACTACATATTTGACCCTCTTTACCTTGTCTAATTGTCCCCTACTCCCACTTGCTACCCTCTGGTAACCACTAGTCTATAGTCCATGTCCATGAATCTCTTTTTTTTTTGTCCTGTTCATTTGTTGCTTTTAGATTTATAAACCACATATAAGTGATATCATGAGATTTTCAACTTTTTCTGTCTGGCTTATTTCTCTTAGCAAGAATCTCTCAAAGTCCATCCATTTTGTCACAAATGGAAATATTTCACCTCTTTATGGCTCTGTGATATTCCATTTATATTTGCACCACAGCTTATTTAGCCAATCATCTGTCATAGAACACTGAAGCTTCCATGTTCTGGCCACTGTGAATAATGCTGTTATGAACATCACTGTGCAAATATCTTTTCCATATGGGTTTTCAAAACTTTGATGTAAATACCCAGGAGAGGGATTGTTGGATCATATGGTAGATAAATTCTTAGGTTTCTGAGGAACCTCCATACTGTTTTCCATAGTGACTGTATCAATTTGCAGTCCCACCAGCAATGTATGAAGGTTCATTTTTCTCTACACCCTCTGCAACATTTGTTATAACTTATCCTGTTGATTATAGCTATTCTAATAGGCATGAAAGGGTATCTTATCTTAGTTCTGATTTGCATTTCCCTAATAGCTAGTGATTTTGTGCATCTTTTTAAATACTTTTTGGCCATTTGTCTGTACTCTAGGGAGTAGTGTCTGTTCAGATCCTCTGCCTATTTATTGATTAGATTGTTTTTTGTTGTAGCTGTTATTGAGTTGTATGAATTCTTTGTATATTTTGGATATTAGGACCTTATCAGAGACGTTGCTTGCAAATATATTTCCCCATTCAGATGGTTGTCTCTTTACCACATTGACAGTTTCTTTTGTGGAGCAGAAGCTTTTTAGTTTGATATAGTCTCATTTATTTATTTTAGTGTTACTTCCCTTGCTTTTGAAGTCAAATTCATAAAATCCTCTTTAAGTCCAAGGTCCTTGAGTTTAGTTCCTGTTTTCTTCTATGCATTTTATTGTTTTGGATCTTATATTTATGCTCTTAATCCATTTTCAGTTAATAGTGGTGTGTGGTGATAGACAACAGTCTAGTTTTATTTTTTTGCAGGTAGCTTTCCAGATTTCCTAGCACCATTTATTCAAAAGGATTTTTTTTCTTCACTATATGTTTTTTTGGGGGAGTGTGAATTATTTGTCCATATTAATATGGGTTTACTTATGGACTCTTGATTCTGTTCTACTGGTTTGTGTGTCAGTTTTGCTGACTATAGCATGCCATTTTGATTACTGTCGCTTTGTAGTATAATTTGAAGTAGAGTAGAGTAAACCTTCTAGCATAATTCATTTTTCTCAGGATAGTTTTGGCAATTTGGGATCTTTTGTGTTTTTATACAAATCTGATGATATTTTGTTCTTTTCTTTAAAATATAACAATAGGATTTTGATGAGGATTGCATTAAATCTATATAATGCTTTCAGGAATATGGTCATTTTAACTATGTTGATTCTTCCAATCCAACAACACCGAATATCTTTTCACTTATTTGTATCTTTTTAGATTTGTTTAGTGGATTTCGGTAGTTATTATATAGTTTCTTCACATGTTTTGTTAAGTTTATTCCTAGGTATTTTTTATTCATTTTGTTGCAATTGCAAAAAGAATTATTTTTAGCTTTTTTTTCCTGATACTTTATTCTTAGAGTATAAAAACACTATGGATTTTAGAACATTGATTTTGTATCCAGAAACATTGCTCTATTTGCTTAATGTTTCTAGTAGTGTTCTTGTGGAGTCTTTATGGTTTTCTACATAGAGAATCATGTCATTCGGAAATAGTGACAATTTGACTTCCTCTGTTCCTTATTTGGATGCCTTTTATACCTTTCTCTTGCCTGACTGCACTAGCTAGAACCTCCAATGATATATTGAACAATAGTTGCAATACTGGATAGCCTTGTCTTATTTCTGAACTTTGAGAAAATATTTTTAATTTTTTATTGTTAAATACAATGTTTCCTGAGGGTTTTCATATATGGCCTTTATTATGTTAAGGTACTTTCCTTCTATACCAACTTTGTGAGGTGTTTTGATCATAAATGGATGCTATATCTTGTTGAAGGCTTTTTCTGCATCTATTGATATAATCATATGATTCTTATTTTTCAATTTGTTTATGTGGTGGATCACATTAATCAATTTGCATATGTTGAACTATTCCTGTGCCCCTGGGATGAAGCCCACTTGGTCATGGTGTATAATCTTTTTAATATGTTGCTGCATTTCGTTTGCAAGTATCTTATTTAGGATTTCTACATCTGTAGTTTTCTTTTTGTCTGTAGTTTTGGTCTGTAGTTTTCTTTTCTGTGTGTGTTATCTTTACCATGTTTTGGTATAGGGGTAATAATGGATTTATAAAATAAGTTGGGAAATATTGCCTTCTCTTTGATTTTTGGAAGCATTTGAGAAAGATAGGTATTAAATCTTCTTTGAAAGTTTGGTAGAATTCACTAGTGCAGCCATCTGGTCCTGGACTTTTACTTTTTGGTAGGTTGTTTATGATTTTTTTCAACTTCCATACTGTTGATCTGTCTATTTAGATATTACAATTCTTGATTCAGTCTCGAAGATTGCATTTTTCTAAGTACTGATTCATTTCTTCTAGGTTATTAAATTTGTTATTATATACTTTTTCATAGTATTTTTACATGATCCTTTGTATTTTTGTAAAGTCAGTCATAGTTTCCCCTCTTTTATCCCTGATTTTATTTATTTGTGTCCTTTCTCCTTTTTCTTTAGTGAGTCTAGATAGGGGTTTGTAAATTATATTAACCTTCTCAAAGAACCAGCTCTTGATGTATTTATTTTTCTATTGTTTTTGTTGTTGTTGTTTGTTTTCAATTTCCTTTATTTCTACTCTAACTTTGACAATTTCTTTTCTTCTGCTGACTTTAGGCCTTATTTGTTTTTCCTTTTCTAGCTTTTTTTTTTTTAAGATGAAGCAATAGGTTGTTGATTTGGGCTCATTCTTGTAATGATATGAACTTTTCTCGTGTGACAGCTTTTGCTGTGTCCCAAAGGTTTTGATATGTTGTACTATCATTATAATTTATTTCTATGTTTCTCTTGATCTCTCTTTATTTCTTCTCTGACCTAGTTATTCTTCAGTAGCATGTTGCTTAATCTCCATGTATTTGTGGTTCTTCCTGCTTTCTTTTTGCGGTTGATCTCTAGATTCAAAGTATTATGATCAGAGAATAGGTTGTTATTATTTCAACCCTCTTGTATTTTGTTGAGGCTATCTCTGTGTTCCAGTAAGTGGTCGATTCTTGAGAATATTCTATGTGCACTAGAGACGAATGTATAGACAGCTGTTTTGAGTTAGAATGCTTTGTAAATGTCAGTTATGTCCAGTTGTTCTAATGTGTCATTTAATGATGTTATTTCCTTACTTATTTTCTTTGTGGATGATCTGTCCATATCCAACAGTGGGGTATGTAGGTCTCGTCTACAATAGTATTTTGGTCTGTTTCTCTTTGTAGTTCTTTAGTAATAGCTTTACATATTTTGGGGCTCCCTGATTGGGAGCATAGTTATTAATAAGTGTTATGTCTGCTTGGTGCATGAATCTCTTTATCATTATGAAGGGTCCCTCAGTATCTTCCTTTACCTTTTTAAAAAATTTTAAAACCTATTTTGTCTGATATTAGTACTGCTACTCTTGCTTTTCTCTGAATGCCATTTGCTTTATATATCATTTTCCACCCTTTCACTTTGAATCTATATTTGTTTTTGGAGCTGAGATGTGTCTCCGGGAGGCAACATATGGTTGAGATTTTTTTTTTAATCTAATCTGCAACTCTGTTCCTCTTTATTGATGAGTTCAATCCATTTACATTAAGGATGATTATTGAAATATGAGGTTTTCTTATAGCCATTTTATCTTTTTCTTTCTGGTAGCTCGGTGTTTCTATTGCTTCCTTGTCCTTGTGTTTTTGTTTTCTTTATTTTGGTTGGCTTTTGTGTGTTTTGCCTCTGGTTCTTCTGGTTTTATGTTATATACTTCAGTTCTGAGTCTCTGTGTATGGCTACCATTATGAATATGAAAAGGGTTGTCATACACACACACACACAATCATGCATTTTCTTCTGTGTGTGCCTTATTTCCATTCCCCTTTGCAGTTTTGGATCTTTGAATTTTCCTCTTTTCAGTCATTGTTGTCTCTATTTGTCCCTACATATGTTGAACTATCATTTCTATCTTGGTATTACAATTCTCTTATTAATATTTAAGCTTATAATGCCTTGTTCTTAGTAAAGTTTGCACTTCTCTGCTTGTATTTGCCTGATACTCATTTTACTCCTAATTATGTATTTTTTTGTCATTTTGTTTTAGGTGAGTTGACCCCTTTAAATATTATCTGTAGTACAGGCCTCATCATTGAGAATTCCCTCAATTTTTGTGTGCCTGAAAAGGTCTTTATTTCTTCTTCATATCTAAAAAGAACTTAGTTTATACATTATTTTAAGCTATGAGTTCCTTTCACATAATATTTTGAATATTTAATTCCACTTCTTTCTAGTTTGTAAGGTTTATGCTGAGAAGTCAGATGATAATCTAATGGGGTTTCATTATAAGTTACTGTTGTCTTCTTCCTAGATACTCTAAGAATTATGTCTTTGTCGTTGATTTTTTCGATAATACTAATATAATGTGTCTTGGTTTAAATTCTTTTGGAATTGAGATAATTGGGTATTCTGTTGAATTCTTGAATTTTAAACTCCAGCTCATTCCTTAGGTTTGGAAAATTCTTGTCAACTATTTGTCTGAAAAATTTTTTCTAGTCCCTGCTTCTTTTCCTCTCCTTCAAGAATGCCCATTATTGTTATGTTTTCTCTCCTGATGCTATCAGCTAGTTCTTGTATTTTTCATTATTTTTCATTATTTGTTTTTTCTCTTCTTCCTTCTGATTTATTAGATTTCTGTATTCGATATCACTGATTCTTTCCTCCATTTGGCCAACTCTATTTCCCAAGCTTGTTATTTTATTTTTCAACTATTGCAGTGTGTTCTTCATCTCCATAAATTCTGTTTCGTTCCTTTTGAGGGTTTCAATCTCATTGCTCTGCTCATCTAGGTGTTTTTTTTTTCAATTTCTGAAATTGTTGATATGATTTATTTCAGAATTCACTGAGTTTTTTTTTTTCCCAAAAGTACCATCCTGAATTCTCTGTCATTTAAATCACATACTTCTATGTCTGTAAGTTTATTTTCTGGATATTTTTCTTTTTCTTTCTGAGATGCCTTCTCACTTTGGTTGTTCAGAGTATTTAATGGAGTATTTCTCCACCTGGGCATTAATGGAAATGTATTCTGTTGTTTTTCCAGAAAGAAGATTTATTATATAAAGGTTTCTCCTTAGCCTGCTGCAAAGAAAGCACTTTTCCATTAGGTGGTGTCTAAGCCTCTTGGATCCCTATTTCATATAAAGCCTTAAAAATGCCTTTTTTGTTTTGTTTAGTTTTGTGATAAATATTTAATCACAACTGTCACCCTCAGATTCAGTCCCTGTCAGTGTTAGCAACAGTTTCAGTAATGTTTGCTAAGATTCCCCTAGAGCTTTGTAGTTTTCAGTCTCGGAGAGTATGGGGAGAGGGACCCTCTGGTTATGGGGTTGGGTGCTGTGGCTCAGCCTCAGTTTTGCAACCACAGCCGGTAAAAATCAACTGTTGTTTTTCTGCCATCCTGCTTCTCTGCCTTCTACCTTGATGACTGGACTCTATCGCTGGCCGGTCACAGAGAGATCACAGCTTTTCCAGGCAGGGCTATTCAGGGAACTTGTCTCACCTTCTCCCCTCTCCCTCCTCCTACAGGTAGCTCTGGAGGTTGTGAGAAGCAGCTTCTTTATTTCTCCCAGTGCACCACCTGCCACCCAGGGTTCTAACCTGTGGTAGCTCTTATGCACAGATTCCACACTCAGAAGTGCTGGTGTGCCCTGACCCACGGGACAGTCAACGGGGGATACGAGGGGGAAGGGCTACCTGTATGAAAAGAGACAGACAGACACGAAGAAGGAGAGCAAGTCTGAAGCTCTGATCAAGCTCTCTAAGTTTATTTTCATACAAGAGTATATATATTTTCAAAAGAAAGGGGGAGGCAGGCATGGGGTGATCTGTCATGGTGCCGGCAGCCGTTGATGGTCTGCTGATAGGTGATTAATCAAACAGGATACCTTGGGTTGCAGGCAGCTCAGGCATGGGCTTATCTTGTGTTTGTGCAGGCATCTTTGGGCTTATCTTGTGTTTGCCCTTTTGAACTTTCCTAGGAGCCTAGCAAGACTTATGAGACTTATGTTCAAAGGTTAACTTCTCAGTTAAAATTTCCCATGGGTTGGCTCCCAATACTGGTGTGAAGTTTGGGTGCTTTTTGTAGAGATTTAGATGTTCAGCTTATTATTGTTTCAAGGGGAGAGATTTAGGAACATCTCTCACTCAACCATTTTTCTCTAAACTCTCCAAAGAGTTTAATTAACACTTTTTAGTTTTTGTTCTAATTTGTCATGATACATATAATTATTCAAATGGAATTTCTATCTATCTATCTATCTATCTATCTATCTATCTATCTATCTATCTATCGATTTATTTATTTATTTGTGTGTGTGTTTGTTTGTTTCTTTGATGGTGACATTGGCTAATGAAATCCAGTAGATTTCAGTTGTACAATTTAACAGTAATGCATATGTACACACACACACACACACACACACACACAAATACTTCTTTGTATGTTCACCTCCCATAGTTAGATTTCTCTCAGTCACCACATATTTGACCTATTTTACCTCATATATCTCCCCCTCACCTCTTACCACTATCCTTTGGTAACCACTAGAGTCTATTGTCAATGTCAGCAAGTCTCTGTTTATTTTTTTTTTCTGTTCGTTTGTTGCTTTTAGGGTTATTTCCTATTTATGAGTGATATTGTGTGGTTTTCAACTTTTTCTGTCTGGCTTTTTTCTGTTAGTAAGTTTATTTCAAGGACCATCTATTTTGCTGCAAATGACAGAATTTAGTCTCTTCTTATGTCTTAGTAATATTCCATTGTATGTATATACCACAGCTTCTTTATTTTGTCATCTGTTGTAGGACACTTCTTTTGCTTCCATGTACTGGCCACCATGAATAATGGTGATATGAACATCAGTGTGGAAATATCTTTTCATATATGAGTTTTCAATTCTTTGAGGTACATAGCCAGGAGAGGGATTGCTCATTTTGTGGTAGATCAATTTGTAGCTTTTTTTTTTTTCATTATACTGTACCAGTTTGTGGTTCCATCAGCAGTGTATGAGGGTTCCTTTTATTCCGCATCCTTTTCAACATTTGTTATTACTTGTCCTATTGATAACAGCTATTCTAGCAGGTGTGAGATGATATCCCATTATGGTTTTGATTTGCATTTCCCTAATAGCTAGACATGTTGAGCATCTTTTCATATGTATGTTAGCCATTTATATGTCCTGTAGGAGAAGTGTCTGTTCAGGTCCTCTGCCCATTGTAGCTGTTATTGAGTTGCATGAGTTCTTCGTATATTTGAATATTAGTTTCTTATCAGAGGTGCTGCTTGCATATATATTTTTCCATTCAGATGGTTGTTTATTTTTTTTGTTGTTGACATTTTCTTTTGCTGTGAAGAAACTTTTTAGTTTGATGTAGTCCCATTCATTTATTTTAGTTTTACTTTCCTTTCCTTTGAGGACAAATTCATAAAATCCTCTTTAAGTCCAAGGTCCTTGAGTTTAGTTCCTATGTTTTCTTCTATGCATTTTATTGTTTCAGATCTTTTATTTAGGTCCTTAATCCATTTTAAGTTAATCATGGTGTGTGGTAATAGACAACAGCATAGTTTCATTCTTTTGCAAGTGGCTTTCCACTTTTCCCAGCACCATTTATTGAAGAAGCTTTGCTTTCTCCATTGGATATTTTTGCCTTCTTTGTCACAACTTATTTGCTCATATAAATATAAGTTTGCTTCTGGACTGTCAATTCTGTTCCCCTGGTCAGTGTGTCTGTTTTTCTAACAATACCATGCTATTTTGATTACTGTTGTTTTGTAGTATAATTTGAAGTCATGCAGAGTGATGTCTACAGCTTCATTCTTTTTTTTCAGGATTGCTTTGGCGATTTTAGGTCTTTTGTGCTTTATGCAAATCTGATGATTTTTTGTTCTATATCTTTAAGAAAATGCTTATGGGATTTTGATGGGGATTGCATTAAATATGTATAATGCTTTAGGTAATAAAAACATTTTAGCTATGTTAATTCTTCCAATCCAGGAACATGGAATATCTTTCCATTTATTTGTGTCTTCTTTATTATATTTTATTTTAATTTTTATGGAGTATATCTATAAAACAGGTTGCCATTCATTTCTTCAATAGATAATTTGTAGAATTAAAGAGTAAAAAAATGAGCATGGTCAAATACTATTTGTTAGGAGTGAACTGGCACAGCATTTATAAAATGCAATTTGACAATATGAATCAAGAATTTTAATAATTTTTATGAAGTTATGTCTGCTGATTCCTTGAGTCTATCCCTAAAGAATCAGAAATATACTCATAACCCAGTATTATTTTTGTGATAAAAACCATAAACAATGAAAATATTGAGCAATAGAAAATAATGTAAAATATATTAATATATCATAACACTATTTAGTTACAAAATTATCATTTTTTTTCTTTGCAGACATGAAAACTGTTACTCTGAAAAGTTTACTAAATAGTATATATAGTATCATCCTACATTTATAAAATAAAATGAACATAAATATATTTTTAAATACTGTCTCTCTCTCTTTCTCTCTCTCTCTCTCTCTCTCTCTCTCTCTCACCTGTGTACATGTGTCTGCACACACACACACACACACACACACACACACACACACTATACAGGAAAGAAATCCTGCAATGTTAACAACTTTATATCTATGATCTGGTATTACTAAGAATTTCAAGGATGTTTTATTTATGTACCTCTCTCTATATTTGAAGATTTCTATTCTAAATATACATTTGTGCAATAATTAGAAAAGGGAACAACTTTGAAATAAAATTATGACATACAGAATTTACTTCATGCTGTGCCAATGTGTGTTCATGTGAAGCTTCTATTGTTATTTGCTTTTATAACCAAATGTAGCCAATTACATTTGACCCTTGAACAGTATGGGTTAGAACTGTGCAGGTCCACTTATGTGTGAATTTTAAACATTAATTTATACAGTTTTATCGATGTATTTTCCATTTGATTTTCTTAATAACATTCTCATTTTTCTAATTTACTTTAAGAATATAGTACATTATATATATATATATATTACAAAATATATATTAATCAACTGTTTATGTTATTAGTAAGGCTTCAAGTTAATAGTAGACTATCAGCAGTTAAGTTTTGGGAGAGTCAAAATTATATGTAGAGTTTCAACTGTGAGGAGTGTCAGTATCTTTCACCTCCACGTTATTCAAGGGTCAACAATTTATCTCAATTGTAGGTTTAGAATTTAATATTCTAGAAAAAGATTCATATGCAGTCTGGATTCAGGAGTAGGTGTTAACTTCAATATAACAATGAAGTTAGACATTAGGGTGCAAAGACAGAGAACCTTTGTTTTTAAGCCCCAGTTTCAACAATAATTAGTCATATAGATTAGAGAATATTACTGATTTTTTCCTAAGCCTCAATTTTCCGTATCTTCTGAATGAAGTAGTTACATATCCCATTGAGTTTTTGTGAAAATTAAATGACATTATATAATAAAGCATTTAGCCTAAGAAACAGTAAGTTCTCAATAAATATGAGTTATTACCTATTAGTAACTGCATTTTCTTGCTGGACTTGAACTTTAATTTCTCTGTACCCCTTATTATACTCTAGCACAGTGTCTTTGTACATAGTAACCATTGAAGAAAATATTTTAATCAACTATAGAGAGGCAGTACCATGTGTTGAAAAAAAAAAAGAACTAACCTAAGAAACAAAATGCATAGATTATCATCATCTTATGTTTCCAATTTTCTGTATGACATTAGTCAAGTTACTTCTTATCTGTGAGCTTCAGTTTTACTTTCTTCTTTACTTCATAGTGAAGGTGATTGGTGAAATCAATAGAGGTTTTAATAGGTTTTTGCAAATTCTGACATTTTATGACTATTTGGCTTCTGACTCTCCCATCTGCCTTGACTGCTGAACTACTCTAGTCTTCACAGGCCTGCTGCATGCTTGCCATCTGTTGCTGACTTTTGGCTTGCTCTCATGCTAGACATATATGTGTGCCCTAGTGCCTGTTTGTCTCCTGGACTGTCATTACTAGGTAGATAATACCTTCCTAGGTCCATCCCCTTTCCTTGATCATTAACCCTCTATCTACCCATATCCAATGATGACAGATGTACAAAACATTATGAAAGGAGCAGTTTGTTGAGGCCACAGCCAGTATTGATATATTTTTCCAACAAAATTTCTTACACTAAATTTATAGCTACTCAAGAAAGCTAGATTAATAAACAAAATCTTCTCAGCTGCTACTGTCTTAGTGTTTCTTCAACTGCCTTTTCTTTTCTTTCAGTTCCAAAGTTTCTTTATCACATTAATGGATCTCAACTACTAATATTTCCAGAAAAAAAGTTAGCATTATGGGAAATAAAGCAAAACATTCATGGAAGCAGTCACTTACTCTTAAACTGTGGTCATCAGACACATAACACTTTTGTGCGTTCCCTTCACTACATTTCTAATGTGACTAACAAACTCACAATCTCTTTTAATTCCTGAGTATTTCTGTATAACTAATTTTATAAAGAGGCTATTTGAAATTGTCACTCTGTCTCCAGGTGTGTGTGTGTGTGTGTGTGTGTGTGTGTGTGTGTGTGTGTGTGTGTGCTGTTTTGAGAACAGCACAGTTTTAGGACAAGTTTCTATGTGTATTATAGTCCAATATTTTCTGCTGAATTTCAGTAAGATCAATCATTTTTTTACAAATTAAGAATTTTGCTTTTGTTTCTGACTGGTGTAAATTATCTGAAGTAGAAAAAAAATATATTGATGAGTTAGGTACTAATAATTTACTAAGATTTACTTTTTTGAAAAAAAGTATTATCCAGGGCAGAAAAAAACTGGTTACATCACTTTTATAATGTCCTTTGGAACATCTTGTTACCAGGCAATTTGTCTATAAACCAAAAGTGATGAATGGAATCAGATTGACCATATGGAGATTTAACTACTATTGTAGTGCACATCAACTAGAAAATAATTAATGCAGTTGTGCAGATAGAATTTCTTTTGACTATGAAGTCAGTAAAAAAAATCAGATTTCATAAAATTCTTTTTTATTTCTAATCTGCTAGTATGAATCAGCTTTTCTTAAAACCATATCTTACCAGAAATCATGGGAATTTTTGGTAAAATACTTCCTTCACCAGTGTATTAAATTAAACAAAATTATAAGCTTTTACTTGAACTGTTTATAAATACACAGTGGTGGAACCATTAAAGAGCTATACTCTAAGTTACTAGGAAGTGAGCCAAATATTCTCTCAAGGTTTTCTTGCCATTTTTCACAACAGTCTCCAAAAAAACTTGACTTGCTAACCTTGGCTTCTTATTTCTCTGCACTTATACTGTAATATAGCACAGTGCTTATGTATATATTTCTGATATAAAAATATCAGAAAATTTAATGAAAGCTGATATCTACTTAATGATTTAGTTATACAATTTCACAGCTCACATGTTTAAAGTATAGTGTATTATAAAAGGGGAAACAACTGTTCATTTTATTGCAAGATTTATGTTATATAGTTATTAAAGACAGGTTTCTCTAAGAGGCCTTGAATGATCAGAAATCCAGTCATGAGCAAGCAGCACAAAAGAATGAAGTTAAATAAATTGAATTAGCTTAGACCAGAGTGTTATAGTCAGAAAGTCCACAACAGCGCTTCTCAAATATTAGATTTTTAACAAATTACCTCTTTTGTTTATAAAAGTTCAAATTAATAAGCTTCAGTACTAGAGATTCTGATGGTAAATCATGAATAAAATTTAGGCATTTAATTTTAAGGAGCACACTCAAGTGATTCTAATACTTTTGATCTTTGTACTACTTTGTGAAAAATATTACCTTATGTTTTAAAATGAAGTTTAAATAGCATGCAATAAGAATAAAGAGTTTAATTTTTACATAAAAAATTTTGGTTAGCATAATAACCTCTAGGTCCATCCATGTCATTGCGAATGATAAGATTTCAATTTTGTAATGGCTGAGTAATATTCCATTGTATATATGAATCATAATTTCTTCATCTAATCATCTATTGAAGAGCATTTAGGTTGCTTCCATATCTTGGCTATTGTAAATTGTGCTACTATAAATATTGGAGTACATAGATCTTTACAAATTATTGGGGTTTTTTTGGGGGATAAATAACCAGAAGTGCAATTGCTGGGTCAAAAGTTATATCCATTTTTAATTTTTTGAGAGACCTCCAGACTGTTTTCCACAATGGCTGTACTAATTTGTAATTCCATGAATAATGTATAAGCATTCCCTTTTCTCCGCATTCTCGCCCAAACTTGATTTTTTAAAAATTTATTTATTGATGATAAACCATTCTGACAGGTGTGAGGTAATATTTCATTGTGATTTTAATTTGCATTTTTCTGACAATTAGCGACCTTGAGCATCTTTTCACATGTCTCTTGGTCATCTGTATTTCTTCTGTGGATAAGTATCTGTTCAGGTCTTCTGTCCATTTTTTAATTGAATTGTTTTTTTTTTGGTGTTTAGTTGTATAAGTTCTTTATAAATTTTGGATGTTAATCCCTTATCAGATGTGGCAAAATAACTTTAGGCACCATCATCTACCCTACCAATTATTCTCAAAATTCAGGGCATATCAGAATCATTGGAAGTAATTGTGTGTTTCTGGAAATAAATCAGAATAATCATAGAACTAAAAATCTACCTTAAAATTTTTTTTCTGAGCAGAATTATTGTATTAACATAAAATTGATTCCTCCATTTTTTTGAGAGACAGTTTGGTGTTTCTCAGTTTTGGATTATTTTAAAGATTTAATGAAAATTCTTGAAGAAATATTTTACAGATTTATATTTTTATTTCATATATATCTACTTAAAAATACAAATACTAAGGTATAAAGTAAGGAAAGCTTCTTAAGACACTGCCAAATTCTTTTCAAAGGTGCTTGTTTAATTTTATATTCTCACAAGCAAATCATGAAATCTTCAAGCTTCACATCCTCATCAAAATTAGATTCCGTCAGAATTCTTAATTTATATTATTCCAGTGAATGTATGATGATATCTCATTGTAATTTTAATTTGCATTGCTCTAATGATTGATGAAGTTGAACATCTTTTAATATTTTCCTTGGTTATTCATATGGCCTACTTTTTGAAGTGTTTGGTCAAGTCTTATGCATATTTTTACTAGATTTTTTGCAATTATATTATTAATTTTTATAAGATATTTACATACATTTATATGTTCTGGATATGTCTTCCTTTGGTATATAGATTGCAAATATTTTCTTTCAGTATATAAGTTGTTTTTTTAATTTGTCTTTTCAGCTTTATTGAGGAATAATTAACAAAATGAAGTTATACATATTTAAAGTGTAAAACATGATTGTTGATATACATATATATTGTGAAATGATTACCACAATTAAGTCATTCCCATTACTTCATATGGTTAAATCAGTTTTTGTGTGTTTGGTAAGAATCTACTGTTAGCAAATTTCAAGAATAAAATATCATATTATTAACTATAGTCATCATGTTGTATATTATATTCTCAGAAATTATTCACTTTATAAAATAAAATTTTTTTACACTTTAACCTACATCTTCTCTTTTTTTTCCATCTTCCAACCATTGTCAGCCACAGTCAACCACTATCAATATTTATTGACATTGGCATATTTGTTTCACATATAAGTGACATCACTAAGTATTTGTTTTTGTCTAGCTTATTTCACTTAGCCTATAGTCTTACTGTTTCATCTATGTTGTTGCAAATGGCAGGACTTTCTTTTTTATTAGGGCAAAATAATATTCCATCATACACATGTACTACATTTTCTTTGTTCATTCACCTATCAGTGGACACTTAACTTGTTTCCATATCTTGGTCATTGTGAGTAATGCCGCAATGAACATGGGAAAGCAGTTATCTCTTTAAGATATTAATTTTGTTTCCTGCAGATACATACACAGGAGTGGGATTATCAGAACATATGGTAGCTCATTTTTAAAGCTTTTGTGGAACCTTCATACTGTTTTCCATAATGACTGTATCAATTTATACTCCTACTAATGATGCACTAGGATTCTCTTTCCTCTATGTCCTCTTAGCATTTATTATCTCTTCTCTTTTTGATAATATCCAGTCAAACATATGTGAGGTGATATAAATTTGTGTATTTAATTTGCCTATCCCTGATGATTAGTGATGTTGAGCACCTTTTAATGTAGCTTTTGGCCATTTGTGTGTCTTCTTTGGAAGTATGTCAATTCAGATCTTTTAATCATTTTTAATCAAGTGTTTTTACAATTGAATTACATGAGATTCTTATATATTTTGGATATTCACAGTCTATTGTGTATATAATTTGCAAATATTTTCTCATATTTGTAGGTTGATTGTAATATTACTGGTTGTTTTCTTTGTTGTGTAAAAGCTTTTTAA
This sequence comes from Macroglossus sobrinus, assembly GCA_004027375.1. NCBI lineage: Eukaryota > Metazoa > Chordata > Mammalia > Chiroptera > Pteropodidae > Macroglossus > Macroglossus sobrinus. Next base: position 398,208 of record PVKZ01001296.1, on the reverse strand, counting down.
AAAAATTCTATGTAACTTCATTTGTTTATTTTAACTTTCATTGCTTATGCTTTGGATATTATTCAAAAAAATATTGACAAAGTCAACATCAAGTTTATTTTTGTTTGCTTATTTTCTTCTAGAAAGTAACATCAACAAGATGGTAACATTGGTCATTCCCATTTTCTGTCCACTTCACAAGAAGACCAACTAGCAACTATTTATAGACAAGACACCATTGTGAAAAATCCCAGAAACAAGAATTTAGGCTGAAGCACCACCCTGGAACACTGAGACCAAGAAAGACATCATTAAAATAGTAAGAAGTGTGGCTATACTCTGACTACATCACTTCTTCCCCAGGACAGCACCATACCAAGAAAGCTCCCATGGCCTTACTGTTTCTCCAACAAGTAAAGGAAATCCCAAGGGAAACATTCAACTTCTCTAACATTGCTAGATGCTTTCCAGGAAGCCAACTCAGAAATAAGATTACAAAGTTCATTGGGGGAGTCTGTGGAACCCAAATACTGAGTATAAAACACAAGAGGTGGGTGAGCTTATAGCTACCTGTGCTCAAATCTTGGTGGATCACATTCTTGCTTTCAGTAGTACTGGAGCAGTGATTCCAGCCAGCAGTTATGTCCATCTACAGAGATAAGTCAGTGGCTCATTCTGGCCAGGAAGCTTGATTAGTAGTTATGCCTGATTTATTTTACAAGCCAACAAGTTGTACCTGCATTAGAGTTGGTTCTATGGCATTGCTTAGGCAGAGAAACAAATCTCAGCTCCACCAAATGTTGAGTACAACCTCTAGTTCCACCTGAGCAAGAAAGCTTACCAGAGAACCCAGGGAGTTGCAGATTCCATTATAAAACTTTGTGTGGGCAGGGAGCAAAGCCAGTAGCCCATCCTAACTATTAAGTATAGTCTATGGTTCAGCATAATAAAGGAGCTTGAAGACTAATACTGGGTAGTCTTGGAGTACAGGCTAAAGTATCTCCCATTTGTGGGACCCAGCTTATTGCCCTACCATCACAGCAGAGCTCAACCTAAAACCCTGCCTAATAGCTGAACACAGCCTGTGGTCTTGCCCATGCAGGAGACACAACCAGTAACCTTCCCAATTGTGGACTGTAGCCTGTAACTTTATCCAATGAGAAAGATGGGACAGTGACACTGGAAACTACAGAGTATAATTTGTAGTTCAATCTAAATGCAGGGCATATTTAAAGGCATCTCTTAATCAAAAACCATAGTTAGCAACCTTACCCCAAAGCAGAACATAGTTTGTGGTTCTGCTCGACTATGGTCACAGTTTGTGGTCCCAAATAATAATAGAGCATAAGTTGTGACCCCACCCAACCAGTGAAAAAAATGCAATTTAAAACCATAGCTCTGCCCAATCACAGAGTTCAACCAGTGGCACAATCCTGCTATGAAACAAAACCCGCTACCTCACCCAAGCAGAAGTTATTACAGAGTCCAGCTAGTAACCTCAACTGATTGTGGAGCACTGCCATTAGCCCAATCCAATCAGGAAGTACATCTATCAATGCTGCTTTATCATGGAGCCCAACAAGCAGGCCCAGTCAAGAATGGCATACATGGAATAGCATTCTGATGACTTCAGAGCATGAAAAGTGGCCTTGCCCAACTACAAACCCCTAAAGGAGGCCCCTTCTTCCCATGAATGCTACCAACTGACCCATCCAGAACACCAAACTTAGCTGACTGGTGAAGGTCTTTCCTTGCCAAGGCAAAACTTCAACTCTAAAACAAGAGACTATTTACACAGATGGACAGATACCAATGCAAGGAATCAAGGATAATGTAAAATGAAGTAAACATGACACCACCAAAGGAAACTAATAAAATCCAATAACTGGTTCTAAAGAAATGGAGAACTAAAAACTGTCTGACAAAAAATTCTGAATAATCTACAAAAGGACATTGAATGAACTTCCAGAACACAAAGACAGAAAACTACATAAATTAGAAAAACAATTCATGAACAAAATAAGTGGTTCAACAAAGAAATCAAAATCATTAAAAATCTCAGAAATTTTATACTTAAATACAGTGAATGAACTGAGAAATTCAATACAATGCTTTATTATTAGACTGAATCAAGCAAAAGATAAAGTAAGTTAACTATTAGATAAGTCATTTGAAATTATTCAAAGGAGCAAAAGATTTAAAAAAATAAAATAAAGAGTGAATGCCTATAGACCCTATTGGATACCATCAAAAGACATTTCTGGAATCTCAGAAGAAGAGATATAAAAAGGGACAGAAAGTCTATGCAAATTAGTAATGGCTGAAAACTTTCCAAACTTGGACAAAGAAAAAAATTGTTTTAACAATCATTCTAAATAATAATAAAATTTGTTAAAAAAATGAAAGCAGAGTACATTTCCATTATGGTTAGGCAAATAAATAATCCATCAAATATCCTGAACAACCGAGATGACAAGACAGCTCAGAAAGAAAATAAAAATCTCCAGAAAATAAACTTAAAGATATGAAAATATGCAACTTCAGTGACAGAGAATTCAAGATTGCAGTCCTGAAAAACCTCAACAAGATGCAAGAAAATTTCAAAACTACTTCAGTGAACTCAGAAACAAAGTCAGTGAGTAACAGGAATACATTACCAAGGAGATTAAAACTCTAAAAACAAAACAAAACAACAACAAAACAGAACATATAGAGTTAAAAAAACTCAATAAAATACATGAAGAATAAAATAGCAAGCTTAAGAAATAGAGCTGACAAAATGAATAAAAGAATTAATATCAAAAATAGAAATCTAAAAATTATGCAGATGAAAGAAGAAAGATAACTGAGAGAATAAAAAAAGAACTGTACAAGAACTATCTGACATTATCAGAAAAAGCAATGTAAGAATATGGGTATTTCAGAAGGAAAGCAGAGAGAAAAGAGAGCAAGAAGCCTATTCGAACAAATAGTCAACGAGAATTTTTCAAACCTATAAAAAGAACCGGATTTTCAAATCCAAGAAGCTAAGAGAACACCCAATTATCTCAATCCAAAAAAGTTTCCTCCAAGACACATTATGTTCAAGTTGTCAAAAACTAATGACCAAGAAATAATCCTCAAGGCTTCCAGAGGAAAAAAAAGACAATAACTTATAAAGGAAAACCCATTAGATAATCATCAGACTTCTGAGCACAAACTTTACAAATTAGGAAGGAGTGGAATCAAAATTTCAAACTAATAAAATAGAAAAATTACCAGCCAAATAATATATGCAGGAAAGTTCTTCTTTAGATATATAAAAAAAGTTAAGACCTTTTCAGACATACAGAAGATGAGAGAATTTTCCACCATGAGACCTGCATTACAGAAAATACAGAAAGAGGTCATTCTACCTGATCAAAAAACAAACAAACAAACAAACAAACAAAAAAAAAGCAAAACAAAAAAAACAAACCAAAAAAACAACTATGAGTAAGATGATTAACAGATAAACAAAAACAGGAAAGTGCAACCCTTGTTGAAAACAGGATATTTATAAGCTTAAATATTAAATAATGGTAAAAGATTAAAAAAAACACTTTAAAAGGAGAAGTAAACAACAGCTATTATAACAAAAATGAAAGTACTGCATAAATAGAAATAATTTGATACAACAACAATAGAAAACTGGAAGGAATAAAGATCTGAATTTGCAAACAGGAAAGGAGATAAGGCTCATGAGGAAGAAAAAGAACTACTTTCTATATATAACTTTTTTTTAAATATTAACATAATGGTAACCCCACACAAAAAATTCAGAACTGAGACACATAATATAAAATAAGAGATAACAGAGGGAAAAACTATGGAACACCATCAAATTAAAAGAACAGACAGACACAAGGTTAAAAAAGAAAATGAAGATGCCAAGCTACTACAAAACAAAAGATAAAATGGCTATAGGAAAACCTCATATTTCAATAATCTCCCTAAATGTAAATGAACTGAATTCAGCAATAATTAGGCACAGAGTAGCAGAGTGGATCCAAAAACAAAACCCAACCATATGCTACCTTCAAGAGACACATTTCATTTGCAAACACAAATATAGACTTAAAGTCAAAGAATGGAACATGATACTCCAAGTAAATGACTTCCAGAGAAAAGTGGATGTAACCATAGTTATAACTGGTGAAATATATGTTAAGATAAAATGGTAATAAAAGATAATGATGGACATACATCAAGAAGACATAAAGTTATTCTTCTTTATGTTCCCAATCAGGGAGCACCAAAAGCTATAAAGCAACTACTAGCACCAAAATCTATAAAGCAAGATTAAAGGGAGAAACTGAAAAAGAAAACACAATTATATCAGGAAACTTTAATACCCCACTGTCAGTTATAGATAGATAATCCAAACATAATATCAATTTAAACAATATGAACATTCAATGACACATTAGACCAATTGGATATAATCAACATTTATAGAATTTTAATCTCAAACACCAGATTATACATTCTTCTCTATGGTACATGAAACAGTCTCAAGGATAGACGGTATATTGAGACACAAAACTAGCTTCAACAATTTAAGATTGAAAACAAGACCAGGCCTATAGTCCGACCATAATTCTTTGAAACTGGAGATCAATTGCAAAAAGAAAGTAGAAAACCCCCAAAAATATATGAAGATTAAACAACATAACACTACAGAATGATTGCCAAAAACTTGAAAAATAGATGAATAGATACATGGGGAAAAAAGGAGAATAAAAATATAACATGAAAAAATGTGGGATACAGCAAATGCTGTAATAAAAGGAAGGTTCATATCATTACAGGTCTATCTCAAAAAAAAAAAGAGAAAAATTCCAAATAAACAACCTAACATTATATCTTATAAAACTAGAAAAAGGAAAACAAAGGAAGCCCCAAATCAGCAGTGGGAAGAAATAATAAAAATCAAAGCACAATTAAATTAAATTGGGAACAACAACAACAAAAAATAATGTATTCAATCAAGAGCTGAGTCTTTGAGAAGATTAAAAAAAAATTGGCAAACCCCTGGCTGGTCTCACTAAAGAAAACAGAGAAAAGACACAAATAAATAAATCAAAAGTGAAAGAGAAGTTACAACAGATACCACCAAAATACAAAGGATTCTAAAATAATAAAGTGAAAAATTTTACAGCACCAAATTAGTTACCTAGAAGAAATATACAAGTTTCTAAAAATATGCGACTTTTCTAGATTAAACAGTAAAAAACTGGAAAATCTAAGTAGAGTGATTAACACTGTGGAAATTGAAAAAATCATCACAAACCTCCCTGCAAGTAAAAATCCCATATCAGATGGCTTCACTAGTAAATTCTACCAAACATTTAAAGACGATTTAATACTTGTTTTTCTCAAACTTTTCCATAAAAAAAAAAACAAAACAAAGAAGTGGCAATACTTTCTAATGCCAAAACAAGATAAAGATAACATAAAAAACCTATATATTAATATCTCTTGTGAACACAGATACAAAACTCCTAAATAAGATACTAGCGAATTGAATAAAACAGCACATTTGAAAGATTATACACCATGATCACATGGGTTCTATCCTAGGGACACAGAGATGATTTAACATAAACAAATCAATTAAGATATTATACCATGTAAACAAAATAAAGAATAAAAATCATACAATCTTGTCAATAGATGTGGAAAAAAAGCCTTTGACTAGATACAACATTCATTTATGATTAAAACACTTAATAAAATGAGTATCAAAGGAAAGTATTTCAACATAATAAAGGCCATATACAACAAACCCTCAGTTAACATTATATTTAATAGTGAAAAACTAAAAACCTTCCCTTTAAGACCAGAAATAAGCAAGGATGTTTGCTATCACCAATATTATTCGATATAATACAGGACATCCTAGCAAGCACCATCAGGAAAGAGAAAGAAATAAAATAAATCTAAATAAAAAATGAAGAAATCAAATTGTCACTTTTTGCAAATACATGATTATATAGAAAACCCCAAAGATTCCACAAAAAAACTATTAGAAATAATAAATAAATAGAATAGATTTTCAGGATTCAAAGTGAATGCAAAAATCATAACATTCCTACATTCTAACAGCAAATTTTAGAAAAAGAAATAAAAAAAATATTTTGTAATTGCAACAATAACAAAAATATTTAGTAATAAATTTAATGAAACATGCAAAGGACATACATAATGAAAACTACAAGACCGTATTAAATAAATCAAAGAAGATACAAAGAAATGGAAGCATATTCCATGTTCTTGGATAGGAAGAACCAACATAATTACAATGGCCTTGTTACCTAAAGAATTATACAAATGTAATGCAATCCCCATTAAAATCCCATTGGCATTATTTAAACAAATAGAACAAAAAATCTTTTGTATGGAAGCACAAAAGACTCCAAATTGCCAAAACCATCCTGAAAAAAATTATGACGCTGGAGGTATCATTCTGCCTGACTTCAAATTATACTACAAAGTGACAGTAATCAAAATGGTATGGTATTGGCAGTAAAACAGACACATGGACCAGTGAAACAGAATCAAGAGTCCAGAAGTAAACCCATATTTATATGGTCAAATAATTTTTGACAAAAATGCCAAAAACATACAGTGGAGAAAGTAAAGTCTCTTCAATAAATGGTCCTGGGAAAATTGTAAGGTCACCTGCAAAAGAATAAAACTAGACTGTTGTCTATCATCACACACCAAAATTAATTCAAAATATATTAAAGACCTGAATATAAAGACCTAAATAAAATGCATAGAAGAAAACATAGAAACTAAACTTAAGGACCTTAGACTAAAAGAAGATTTTATGAATTTGATCTCAAAGGAAAGGAAAGTAAAAGCTAAAATAAATAAATGGGACTATGTCAAACTAAAAAGATTCTGCTCAGCAAAAGAAATCATCAACAAGGTAAAGTGACAACCATTTGAATGGGAGAATATATTTGTAAGCAATGCCTCCGATAAGGGTTTAATATCCAAAATATACAAAGAACTCAGATGATTCAATAACAACAAAAAACAAACAATCTAATCAAAAAGTGAGCAGAGGACCTGAACAGTCACTTCTCCCTAGAGGAAAATCAAATGACCAATAAATATATGAAAAGATGTTCAACATCGCTAGCTATTAGGAAAACACAAATCAAAACCACAATGAGAGACCATCTCACACCTGTTAGAATAACTACAATCAACAGGACAAGTAATAACAAATGCTGGAGAGGATGAGGAGAAAAAGGAACCTTCATACACTGCTGGTGGGACTGCAAATTGGTATAGCCCCTATGGAAAATGGTCTGGAGGGTTCCTCAAAAAAACTAAGAATTAATGTACCATATGATTCAGCAATCCTACTGGGCATTTACCCCAAAGACTTGAAAACATATCCAAAAAGATATTTGCACATCTATGCTCATACTAGCACTATTCACAGTGGCTAGGAACCAAGACTTTTAGATGCCACCTAATGCATACCAAAACAAAAACACCTTCTTAACAATAGGCTAAAGAGAGACTATTATATAATACATCTTCTTTCTGGAAAAAATGCAGAACACACTTCCATTAATGCCCAAGTGTAGATACCGAGATGACAAGGCAACCCAGAAAGAAAGAGAAAAATCTCCAGAAAAGAAGCGTAAAGACATAGAAATATGCAAATTAAATGACAGAGAATTCAGGATGGTACTTCTGAAAAAAATGAAAAAAAAACATTGAATAAAACAAGTAGATCAGCAGAATTAGTTTTTTGTTTTGTTTTGTTTTGTTTTTAGCAAGGAGACTGAAACCCTTAAAAGGTTTACAGCATTACAGCATTCCTGGCTGTAAGCCTGCCCTACACTTTAGGGTACACTATCTTACCACCTTATCTCTTAAATTTTGTAGGGCTGCAGCATTCCTTAATGTGAACTGTCTTCTTCTAAAATGCACTTTCAATCATTCTTACTTTTTCTCAAAAACAAACAAACAAACAAACAAACAAAAGAAACAAATAGAACTGGAAAAGAAGAACACACTAAAAGAGATGAAGAATGAAATGCAAGCTTGGGAAATAGAATATGCAAAATGGAGGAAAGAGAGAAATCTAGAAATAAATTTGAAGGAAGAAGAAAGAAACAGAATAAAAATAAAAAAGAGAAATACAAGAATTATCTGATGCTATCATGAAAGGAAACAGAATAATGGACATTCTTGAATGGGAGGAAAAGGAGCAGAGATTAGAAAACATTTTCAGACAAATAGTTGGCGAATATTTCTAAATCTAAGGAATGACTTAGAGCTTGGTATTCAAGAAGTTCGAAGAACACCCAATTATCTCAACCCAAAAAGGTTTTTTTTTTTACAAGACACATTATATTTAAATTATCAAAAATCAAACATTGGATATTGTAAATACCATATGATTTTACTTATATGTGAAATCTAAGGAACAAAAAGAACAAACTAATAAAAAAACTCATAAATATAGTGGACATTTTGGTGACAGATAGAGGAGAGTATTGGTGGTCAGGGAGAATAGGGCAAAGAATTAAAGAAGTTTATTTTAAAAATCAAAGACAGAAAAAGAATTCTTGGACATCCAGGAGAAAAAATGGAGGTAACCTATAAAGAAAACTCATTAGGTTATCATCTGACTTCTCAGCACAACCTTTACAAAGAAGGAAGAAGTGGAATAACATATTCATGCTTAAATGAAAGGAACTATCAGCTAAAAATAGTGTATTCAGGAAAGCTCTTCTTTAGATATGAAGAAAAAACAAAGAACTTTCCAGACTTACAAAAATTAAGGGAATTTTCTACGATGAGGTCAGCATTACAGGAAATATTGAAAAGTATCAATTCACCTAAAACAAAACAACAGAAAAAACATGTAACTATGTGTAAGAAGATAAGCAGGTAGATAAAAGCAGAAGAGCACAATTTGTATTAAAACAGAGCATTATAAGTTTAAACAATAATAAGATATTTGCTGTTGCAAGTTAGCAATGAAGGTTAAGCCTACATAGGGACAAATTGAGACAACAATAATAGAAAAGGGGAAGATTCAAAGATCCAAATTCACAAAGGGGAATGGAGATAAGGCACACAGAAGAAAATAGACTAGCATGTGTATGTGTGTTTGTGTGTGTGTGTGTGTATCTATATATATCTATATATATACCTATATATATAGATATCTATATATCTATATCTATATCTATATCATATCTATCTATCTATATACATTATATACATTATATATATATATATAAAATGTATATAATGTATATATATATATATATATATATATATATATATATATATATATATATATATATATATATATAATGGTAACAACACACCAATGATTCATAATTGAAGTACATAACATAAAACAAGAAGATTAGAGAGAAAATCCACAAAACACATGCAAAAAAAAAAAAAGGCAAGAAAGCAATGGAAACACCGAGCTACCAGAAAGCAAAAGATAGAATGGTATAGGAAAACCTCATATTTTAATAATCACCCTAAATGTAAATGGACCGAACTCACCCATAAAAAGATACAGAGGTGCAGATTAGAGCAAAGCACAAAACCCAACCATATGCTGCCTCCAGGAGTTACATCTCATTTGTTGAGTTCCAAAAACAAATATAGACTCAAAGTGAAAGGGTAATAAACAATATTTCAAGCAAATACCACTTAGAGAAAAGCCAGAGCAGTGTTACTAATATCAGACAAAATATATTTCAAAATAAAAAAAGGTAAAGAAATATATGGAGAGATACTTCATAATGATAAAAAAATTACATACCAAGACATAGCAGTTATTAATATCTATGCTTCCAGTCAGAGAGCTCTGAAATATATAAAGCAATTACTAATAGAACTAAAGGGAGAAACAGACTAAAACACTATCATAGTAGGGGACCTAAATATCCCACTGTCAGATATGGACAGATCATCTAAACAAAAAATCAATAAGGAAATAGCATCCTTAAATGACACATTAGACCAACAGGACATAATTTACAGAGCCTTTCATCCCCAAACAGCTGCTTATACATTCTTCTCTAATGAACATAAAACATTCTCAGGCATTAACTATATACCGGGACACAGAGGTAGTCTCATCAAATATGAATGTCAAAATCATGCCAAATATATTTCCGGATCATAATACTTTGAAGCTAGAGATCAACTGTATAAGGAAAGCAGAAAGAACCAAAAATAAATGGAGATTAAACAACATGCTATTGAAGAATAACTGAGTCAAAGAAGAAATAAAAAGAGAGATCAAGAGAAATATAGAATCGAATGATAATGATAGTACAACATAGCAAAACTTCTGAGACACAGCAAAAGTGGCAGTAAGAGGAAAGTTCATATCTTTACAGACCTAGCTCAAAAAACAAGAACAAGCCCAGATAAAAAAACTTAATGCTTAATCTTAACAACTAGAAAAGAAGAACAAATGGAGCTGAATATCAACAGAAGCATAGAAATAATCAAAATCAGAGCAAATTTAAATAAAATTAAATACAAAAAAATATAACAATAGAAAAAAATGCAACAAAGTGCTGTCTCTTTGAAAATGTTAATACAATTGACAACTCCCTACCTAGATTCACTAAAGGAAAAAGAGAAAGAACACAAATGAACAAAATCGGGGATGGAAAGGGAAAAATTATAACTGATATTGCAGAAATACAGAGGATCATACAAAAATACCATGAAAAAGTATATAACACCAAATTTAATAACTTAGAAGGAATGGACCAGTACTTAGAAAAATACAACTTTCTTAGACTACATCAAGAAGAATGGGAGAATCTACTTAGACCAATCAGCAGTATGGAAATTGAAACAATCATCAATAACCAACCAAAAAGTAGAAGTCCTATACCAGATGGCTTTACCAGTGAATTCCACCAAACATTCAAAGAAGATTCAATACCTATTCTCCTCAAACACTTTCAAAAAATTGAAGAGGAGATACTAGTTCCTAACTCATCTTATGAGACCAATATTACCCTGATACCATAACCTGGTAAAGATAACACAAATTAAAAAGAAAATAACAGACCAATGTCTCTCATGAACACAGATGCAAAAAATCCTAAATAAGATACCCACTAAAAGAATACAGTGACGTATTAAAATTTTATACACTGTGATCAAGTGGACTTCATTCCAGAGGCACAGGGATAGTTCAACATAAGCAAAGTGGATAATGTGATACATCAAATAACCAAATTAAAAAAATAGAAATGAAATAATCATATCAATAGATAGAGTTAAAATTTTTGACAAAATGCAGTATCTTTTTAATGATCAAAACACTTAACAAAATTAGTATAGAAGGAACATAATAAAGGTCATATACAACAATCTCTCAGCAAACATTATACTGAATGGTGAAAAATTTAAAATCTTCCTTCTAAGTTCAGGAACAAGGCAAGACTGTCCACCATCATCACTCTGATATATAACATTGGAGGTCCTAGTGAGTGCAATCAGGCAAGATAAAGATATAAAAGGCATCCAAATAGAAAATTAATATCAAACTGTCTCTATTTCAGATGACATGATTTTCTGTATAGAAAACCATAAAGACTCCACAAGAACACTACTAGAAACAATAAGCAAATACAGTAAAGTTTCTGGATAAAGAAATCAATGCCCAAAAATCTTTAGCATTCCTATTCTCTAATAATGAATTGTCAGAAAAAGAAGTGAAAAAATAATTTCCTTTACAATTGCAACAAAAATAATAAAATACCTAGGAATAAATTTAATAAAACATGTTAAAGACCTATATAATGAAAACTATAAGACCTTATTATAAGAAATCAAAGAAGATACAAAGAAATGGAAATGTATTTTGTGTTTTGGGATTGAAATAATTAACATAGTTAAAATGACATTATTATCTAAAGCATTATACAGATTTAATGCACTCTCCATCAAAATCTCATTGGCATTTTTTAAAGAAATAGAACAAAAAAATCATCAGATCTGTATGGAGGCACAAAGGACCCCAAATCACCAAAGCCATCATGAGAAAAAAGAACAAGTCTGGAGGCATCACTCTGTCCAACTTCAAATTATACTATAAAGTGACAACAATCAAAATGCCATGGTATTGGCAGAAAAACAGACACACAGAGCAATGAAACAGAATAGAAAGTCCAGAAGTAAACCCATTTTTATATGGGCAAATAACTTTCTATAAAACAGCCAAAACATACAGTGGAGAAAGAAAAGCCTCTTTAATACATGATACTGGGCAAACTGGAAAGCCATTTGCAAAAGAATAAAACTAGTCTATTGTCTATCACTACACATCAAAATGAACTCAAAATGGATTAAGGGCTTGAATATGAGATCTGAAACAATAAATTGCATAGAAGAAAACATAGGAACTAAACTCAAGGACATTGGACTTAAAGAGAATTTTATATGAATGTGACCAAAGCAAGGGAAGTGAGAGTAAAGATAAATGAATGAGACTACATTAAATGAAAAAAAAAAATAAAAACTTCTGTGGTAATGAAGTGTCAGAAAAATAAGTGGAAAAAATAATTCCTTTTGCAATTGCAACAAAAAGAATTAAATATCTAGGAATAAACCTAACAAAACATGTGAAGGACCTATATAATGAAAACTACAGGACCCTATTTAAGGAAATGAAAGAAGATACTAAGAAATGAAAAGATATTCTGTGTTCTTGGATTGGAAGAATCTGTAACAGCCTGCTGAAATGTGACAAGAAAGAGTTAATCAAAAAAGCCTGAAAACTAGACAAAGGAGGTCTATACCGTAGTAATGTTTAACTAAAGCAAAACGGCCTAGCTCCTGGAACCCCTAATCGCCTCCTCGTTAATCATGAAATTTTTAACAATGTAACAATGAGCTTGTATGCTAACTGCCAATTTTAGCTTGTGTTGCCCTGCTTGCTTGCCTGGCATGAGAAATAATCAATTGAATATAAGCTGGACATGATTCTTATTCGAGGCTGCTCCTAGCAAGGACAGCTGCCGGCTATTAAATATTCTCTGAGAGCATACTTGGTTTGGTCTATTCAATATTGGACACAACAAATCAACATAGTTTAAATGACCATATTACCTAAAGTATTATACATATTTAATGCAATCCCCATCAAAATTCCACTGACATTTTTTAAAAAGAAATAGAACAAAAAAATCATCAGATTTGTATGGAAGCACAAAAGACAAAAATTGCCAAAGCCATCCCGAGAAAAAAGAATGAGCCTGGAGGAATTACTCTGCCTGACTTAAAATTATACTACAAAGTGACTATAATCAAAACAGCATGGTATTGGAAGCATGGCAGACACACAAACCAGTGGAACATAATCGAGAGTCCAGAAGTAAACCCATATTTATATGGGCAATATTTTTTTGACAAAAAAGCGAAAAACATATAATGAAGAAAGGAAGGCCTCTTCAATAAATGGTGCTGGGAAAACTGGAAAGCTACCTGCAAAAGAATTAAACTAGACTGTTGTCTATCACCACACACCAAAATTAACTCAAAATGGATTAAGGACCTGTATATAAGGCCTGAAACAATAAAATATATAGAAGTAAACATAGAAACTAAACTCAAGGACCTTAGATTTAAAGAGGATGTTATGAATTTGACCTCGAAGGCAGGAAAGTAAAAGCCAAAGTAAAATAAGGGGACTACATTAAAGTAGAAAGCTTCTGCTCTTCAAAAGAAATCATCAACAAGGTAAAGAGACAACCTTCAGAATGGGAAAATATATTAGCCAGCAAATATGTAGTCCAAAATATACAAAAAACTCATACGACTCAATAACAACAACAACAACAACAACAACAACAACAACAACAACAACAACAACAAAACGATCCATTCAAAAACTGGGCAGAGGACCTGAACAGACACTTCTTCAGAAAGCACATACAAATGGCCAACAAATATATTAAAAGATGCTCAATATCACTAGCTATCAGGGAAATGCAAATCAAAACCATGAGATACTATTTTACACCTGTGTAAAATAGCTATAATCAACAGAACATATAATAACAAATGTTGGAGAGAATGTGAAGAAAGAGGAGCTCTCATACATTGCTGGTGGAAATGCAAATTGGTACAGCAACTATGGAAAACAGTATGGAGGTTCCTCAAAAAAGTAAGAATTGATCTACAATATGATCCAGCAATACCTCTACTGGGTATTTACCCCAAAGACTTGAAAACCCATATCCGAGAAGATATTTGCACACCAATGTTCATAGCCCCACTATTCACAGTGGCCAGGACATGGAAGCAAACAAAATGTCCTATGATAGATGATTGGATAAAGAAGCTGTGGTACATATATACAATGGAATATTACTCAGCCATATAAAATAGATGAAATACTGCCTTTTGCAACAACCTGTGTGGACCTCGAGAAAATCACGCTACATGAAATAAGCCATACTGAAAAAGTTAAAGAAAAAGTTAAAAACCACATGATATCACTTATATGTGAGTTATAAACCTAAAAAGGAACAAGTGAAAAAGATAAACAGAGTCTCAGAGACATGGACAATGGATAGTTGTTACCAGAGGGTAGGTGGTCAGGGAGGAGGGAAAAAGTAGATAGGGTAAAGGGGGGCATTATAGGGGGATTGAGAGAGGGTGAAGTGGGTAAAGGGGATCAAATACATGGTAGCTGAAGGAAACTGGACTCTGAGTGGTAATCACAATAGAATATATATAGATGTCAAATTATAATGTATACCTGAAAATTATATAATTGAATTAACCAGTGTTACCCAATAAACTTATAAGAAAGCAAAAAAAAAAACAGTAAAGTTAAAGGCATTACATTCTTTTTCTCAAAATATATTAATGAGCTACAATAATCAAAATAGTAAGAAAGCTTCATAAAAACAGACATATAGACCAATGAAACAGAATATAGAGCACAAAAATAAACCTACACATTTTTGGTCAACTGATTTTTAAGAAGGCTGTCAAGAATACTTATTGGGGAAAAGATTGTCTCTTCAATAAATGTTGCTTGAGAAACAAAATATTCACAAAGAAAAAAAATTGAATTCCTATCATATACCATACACAAAAGTTAACTCAAAATAGAATAAAGTTTTAAACATAAAGCCTGAAACAATAAAACTCATAGAAGGAAACAAAATATTTACATAGAAAAAAATTGAATCCCTATCATATATCATACACAAAAGTTAACTCAAAATGGAATAAAGTTTTAAACATAAGGTCTGAAACCATAAAACTCATAGAAGAAAATACACAAAAAAGTTGATACTGGTTTTGATCTATGCTTTTCACATATAACACCAAAAGCCATCTATAAAAGCAAAAATACGTAATTGGGACTGCATTAAACTAAAATTCTCCTGCACAGCAATGCATATATTGGGCAAATAAGAAGTCAACCTATAAATTGAGAGGAAATATCTAAAAACTGTGTATATAATAAAAGATTAATATCTAAAATTTATAGGAAACTTCTACAAAATAGAAAAATAATCTCTTTATAATATGGACAAAGAATCAAACAAAAATTTTTCCAAAGAAGACATACAAATGGCTGACAGAAACACAAAAAAGGTGGTCAATATCACTAATCATCAGATAAATGCAAAGCAAAACCATAATGAGATATCACTTTTAAATTGTTAGGATGGCTATTACCAAATAATAAATATAGTAATTGTGGGCAAGATGTAGAGAAAAGGGAACTCTTGTACACTGTGAGTGGGAATGAAAATTTGTGCAAACACTATGAAAACAATATGGTGGTTCTTCATAAAATGTATAAATAGGAATAGTATATGATCCAGTAATCCCACTTCTGTGTATATATTCAAAAAGAAATAAAATAATTATTTTGAAAAATAATCTGCACTCCCATGTTTACTGCAGAATTAGTCACAGAAACTAAGATGTGGAATTGACCTAAATGTCCATAGATATTTGATAGGATTAAAAAATGTGGTATGTATATTCAATGGAATAATATCTGCCCTTAAAAAGTAAATACTATCATCTGTGACAACATTGGTGAACCTGGAGGTCATTGTGCTAAGTGACATAGCCAGACGGAAAATGACAAATACTTATGGTCTCATCTATATGTGGAATCTAAAAAAAATTGAACTTAACAAAAACAGAATATAATGGTAGATGCCAGAGCCTCGGAATAATGATGGAGAAAATGGGGACATGTTTTTCAAAGAGTATAAACTTCTAGTTTAATAAGTTGAAGAAATATGATTTACAGCATGGTGATATAGTTAATATTATTATATACTTAAATTTTGCTATGAGATCTTAAATGTTCTCACTACACACACCCACACACACACACATACACACACACACACACACACGGATAACTATGTGAGGTGATAAATGAGTTAAGTAACTTTATTGTGATAATTACTTCACAATGTATGTATATAGTTAATAATCATTTATATAACTTAAATATGTACATTGTTAATTTGCAATTTATACTTCAATAAAGCAAGATGGAAAGAAATCAGAACTTTATACTGTTAAGTCTATAAAATTAGCTTAAAAAACTACCTTTCAACTTTAAAAACCTTTCCAGGAAAAAAAAAAAAAAGAGGTAGTCTTTGTGATTTGGTTTAGGTAACTATTTCACAGTAAAACCCCAAAAGCACAACTAAAAAATTGAATTCCATCAAAATTTAAATTTGTACTTTTGAAAAACAATGTTAGGGTAATAAAAAGACAAACCACATACCAGAAGAAACTACAAATGACCCTTGAACAACACTGTTTAACTTGTGTGGTTCAATGATATACATGATTTATTTTTCAGTAAATATAGTCAGTCCTTCCTATTGCCAGGTTTCACATCCATGAATTCAACCGACGATAGATTGAAAACAGTATTTTTGACCCATGTTTGGGAATCCAAAGATGCAGAGGGTTTACTGTATGCACTGTTCTCTACCATTTAATGTAAGGAACTTGAGTATTTGTGAATTTTAGTGTCCATTGTGAATCCTAAAAGCAATTCCCTGCAGACACTAAGGGGCTGTAGATAGATATTTGGGGAGTCAAAAGTTACATATGAATTTTTGACTGTGTGAGGAGTAAGTGTCCTTACCACATCATTCAAGGGTCAACTGTATTGTCAAAGGAAATATCTGTTAAATGACTTGTTTCCAGAATATATAAAAAAATCCCTCCTAAATTAATAGAAAGTGGATAAATGATTCAATTTTTTTAAATGGACAAGAGATGTACATATATGACACTGAAAAGGAGATACAACAAATAAGCAAATGAAAATGTGTTCAACTGTATTAGTCATTAGGGAACTATAAATTAGTAGATAAATAAGTATTGAAGACCTAATACACAATACAGTGATTATAGACAACAAAATCATATTATAAATATTAAACTTGCTAAGAGATTAGTTTTTAATTGTTGCCAGCACTAGAAAAAATGATAATTATGTGTCTCAGTATAGATGTTAATTAATGCCACTTTGACAATCATATTGTAATATAAATGTACCAAATCACTATATTTACATCTTAAACTTGCACAATATTTTGTTAAATATAATTCAATTTAAAAATCAATGACAATGAAACACCATATCATGTCCACTAAAATGTCCAAAATAAAATAAAACAAGGAAAAAGAAAACAAAAAAATCAACCAAATACTAAAGTACCAAATGTTGGCAAAGATCTGAAAATATTGACACCCTTATATATTGCTGGTGGAAATATAAAATAGTACAACTATGAAAATATTTCGACAGTTTCTTATAAAGTTACTATACATTAACCATGTGATATAGTAATCACATCCCTAGTTATCTGCCTAGAGAAATTAAAACCTATGGGCAAATGTTACTCTATGGGGAGAGTCAGGTTGGAGGTGTAAGATGTGTATTCAGTGGACATGTTACGGGGTCAAAAATTAAAGAATCTCAGGCTGAAGAAATACACTGAGCTACTAAAGTCTCCAGGTGAACAAGATCATCATATCAAGTGTTCTTTGTGGCTAGAAGTCAGTATAGTGGAGAAATTATGAAAAGATACCAGAGACTTATATTTGAATCTTAACTATGCAACTTACTGTATAATGTTAGGCAAATTGATGACACTCTGTGGTTCCCAATTTGTAAAGTAGAGACAATAATGTTACTATTACATAAGGTTGTTCTGATGATTACTTCAAATTATACTATTAGTAGTAAATATTTATGGAGCACTTACTATATGACAGACATGCTACCAAGTACATTTCATGTTTAATTTTATGAATGCTTCAATCATAAGGGATAATGATTACATTTGGGCATTTATTTATAAAATTAGACAAGGTAATAATGGTTGGATTTAGTCACGAGTGTCTTTCAGAAGTATATACTGGACACTGGAAAGACGGCCAATAGACCCATCTCCTTTTGCTATGATGATTACAGTGATTTTAATTTCTGTTCACCCAGGGTGGTATCTTCATGGTGGCTTTAGTATCATTATTTATACAGATCAAATAGTCATGACGTAAATGTGAAATATGGTAAACATTGCTGTACTGAAAGAGTTATAGTAATACTACAACTAGATGTTCAATTTGAACCTCTAAGAAGGGAAGTAACTTGTTAAATTATATTCACCAATGCCGCAATTACTTCTACTATTATCACTAACATTTACTGCTATTTTTAACGTAATTACTATATTCTTGTCACCATTTAAGAAGTTAAATGCAACATTTTTCAATTGAGGAAATGAAGGCTTAGCATAGTAGATAACTTGTGCAAAGTCTCATAGGATATTGTGATAAATGGACATTCATACCTATGATTATATTTTATGAAGTGATTCATCTAACTGGTACTTATTGAAAAAATATAATTTACCAAGTAGTTGGGATTAAATAGTGACTAAAACAGAAAAGGATCTTGCTCTCATGGAACAGTTTAGTTCTCTTAACCATTGGGCTAATATTAACTTCTAAAGCCTTGGATTTAGTTTTCAGCTTTTATCTTTTCGCATAGATGTAATTCATCTTAATCAAATTTACATTTCCTTGACTTATTAAAAAATAGAGTTTCATTTTTTTTTTACTCTGGAAGACACAATTTGTGATATAAACAGCATCACTCATATTTGCCTACCCATTTAGCTATAAATTTCTTTGTAAGAGTAAATTAGATTAAAAAGTGGTTGACTGAATGAAAACAAAAAGGTTGGCCTAAAGAGAATCTTAGTAAATAAAAATAACATGGTTAGTATTTACCCTGAGAATATTTCTTTCTTTGTATCTGGTAATGTATATGCACTGTAGACATCTGTCTCTGGTTCTTTCTGTTTTCTGAACTTCATTCATGTAGACTATTCTTCTGTTGACAAGTCTTTATCTCAAACAGTTAGGTTATAATAAAATTAATTAGACTGCTGTGTTCTTTACATTCCATTTTAATTACAATTTAGACCTAAAGATACATTTTGGACTGATTGAGAGACTTATAATCTCTTAATTGCAATTGAGAGACATTCGTATCTTCTTTTAACCATGGTATGGTCTCTGTAATACTATTTTTACAGACATCTTTTGTAGAATAAAGGAGAGAAAAAGAGTTTTTTTCTTTTGTTCTGATTCTATTAGAGCTATGTTTTCTTACCTTTAACTAAAATTCTGGATGCGCTTCAAGTCTAGAACCTTTTCTTCTGAAGTACTGACCACACACAGGCCTTGAATATAAAACAAGAACATTACAGGAGAATTTGTAATAGGAAAGATTAAAGGAAAAACAGAAAAGTAGTAGCTACATTTAGCATAAGAGTAATGAATATCAGTAACTTTTTAAAACTAGCTTTAAAATTTAGTATTAATTTTTTTTACTAGTGGATGCAGTCCTTTAGGGGAAAACAGAATGTGACCCTATGGGCTATGCCACCTTTCCAACCTCTCCAGTATTTCAACCTCACTTACCTTTTTACAATTACTTTGAGGATTTTTTATACATAAGTATAATAAGAGAGAGTCAGGAAAATTATATAGCAATTTTAGAATAGTAAAAAAAAAGAAAAGAAAATCCCTATCAATCCTAGCTTACATTTAACAACTAAAGTCCTACTTGTCTACAAATAGCTCAAATTCCACACCCTGTAGACCTTATCAGAAGCTTTTCCCATCAGTCAGAAATTAATTCCTCCTTTCCCCTACAGTTCTCAGAACATTCTTTGCCTTTTTCTTCTACCACATACTATGGTTCGGTTTGCTTGAAATTGTTTGTATATGTTTTTTTTTTTTACCATTTTTAGTAGACTTTGAGTCCATTTCAGCCTTATATATCTCACTGTGTTGTCCATGGTAACTAGTACAATGCTTTCTATATTATTGATACCTAGGAAGTCTTTTATTCTTTTGAAACTCTGAAGTATAGCACTTGTCTTAGCCTCGGCTAGTATAACAAAATACCAGGATGAGTGGCTTAAACAACAGGTTTCTCAAGGATATAAACACTGGAAAGGCAAGATCAAGGTGCCAACTACTCTGGTTCGTGAAGAAAGCCATCTTTCTGATTTCTAGTATATAGCCTCCTTCTCACTGTGTCTTCACATAGAAGAGAGAGCGAGAACTCTAGTCTCTCTTCTTTTAAGGACACTAATTCCATCATGAAAGCTGTACCCTTTTGTCCCATTAATTACTTCCCGAAGCCCCCACCATCATCGGGAATTAGAAGTTGAACATATACATTTTTGAGAAGCACAAACATTTAGTCCATAACAGTGCTCAATGTCTTTAAGATTCATATTTGTTTTATGGCAGTCAAGATATAAACTTTCCTTTCCAATGTTAACTTTTTCATATTAAATAATCCAATAGCAATGTTGGAGTTTGCAATAACATAAGTGGCACTACTACATTGGTAAACTTGAATAAAATAAAACCTATAACAAAAGAATGTAACATTCAATAAGCTAAAGGACTAGACATATCATGACATGCTTGTTTGACTATTGAATGGCCGTGGCATATTTATAATTCAATATTTCTGCTCATTGATACAGAGATGTGGCTTTATGTGAATAAACTACTTCCATCCTTCACAAAACATTCTTATTACTGTGGAAAGCATAGTCTAATATATGTGGCCCTAGGGTGTTTAAAGGACAAGTTACTCTCCAAATTGTAAATAGAGATAAGCATATTTAATGCCAATATGCATTACACTGTTTCTTTTTTCTCTAATGAAAAATAACTAAATACAGGCTATCCCATCCAATGGAAAAGATAATGAGGTTAAGAATTTTTAAATTATACTAGCAATGAATTTTAAATATGCAATGATTTTGATAGCTGTATCTTTAGCACACTTCTATTAAGGGTAAATTTACAGATCATAAAAACTGATTTGTAGAAACTAAAATTACATTTAAAATGTATTTAAAAATTTTGTCCTTAAATATTAATTTTGTACAGTAATTTTTCTCCTCCTACATTGTGAAAGGTTTTTTTTCCCCTAAAACAGAGACCCTGTCAAAGAACATCTGCCTTCCAGACTGACTGCTTTTTGAATTAGGTGCACAGATGAGTAAAGAAAAGTGAAAGTGTCTGAGATGTTTTTTGGAACCCATCATTATCATCCTCCCCTTGGTTACCTAGCTAAGAAGACATATTTCATATTGGTTTGGTTTAAATCATACAAGGTGAAGCTATCCATAGAGTCAGTAAGGACATTGATCTAAGGATCACAAAGCCATACTCTGTGGCCAAAGAAAAGCAGTAAGTCTAGCAAAGACCTTTTCTTTCTTCTTCTTTTATTTTATTTTATTTTATTTTATTTTATTTTATTTTATTTTATTTTATTTTATTTTATTTATTTTTTATGGTGATATTGGTTAATGAAAACAAGTGTTTCAACTGTACACGTTAACAGTAAGGTGTATATATATTTATACTGTGTATTCACCTCCCATAGTTAGATTTTTTTTTTAGTCACCATATATTTGACCCCTTTTACCCCATCTACCACTACCTTTCCCCATCCCCCTACTCTCTTGTAACTACTAGTCTATAGTCTGTGTCCATGAGTCTCTGTTTGTTTTTTTTCATTCATTTGTTGCTTTTAGGTTTATAGTCCACATATAAGTGATATCATGCGATTTTCAACATTTTTTGTTTGAATTAACTTTGCTTAGCATGATTATTTCGAGGGCCATCCATGTTGTTGCAAATGGCAACTTCATCTCTTCTTATGGCTGAGTAATATTACATTGTATATATGTACCACTGCTTCTATATTTAATCATTTAGCACAGGACACTTCTGTTGCTTCTATGTCCTAGCCACCATGAATAATGCTGCTAGGAACATCAATCAGTGTGCAAATAACTTCTCGGATATGGTTTTTCAAGTCCTTGTGGTAAATACCCAGTAGAGGGATTGCTGGATCATGTTGTAGATCAATTCTTAGTTTTTGAGGAACATCCATACTGTGTTCCATAGTGGCTGCACCAATTTGCAGTCCCACCAGCAGTATATGGGGGTTCCTTTTTCTCCAAGTCCTCTCAGCATTTATTACTTGTTCTGTTGATTATAGTATTCTACAGGTGTGAGATGGTGTCCCATTGTAATTTTGATTTGCATTTCACTAATAACTAGTAATGTTGACCATCTTTTCAAATATTTGTTGGCCATTTGTATGTCCTCTATGAAGAAGTGTCTGTTCAGTTTCAGCCTATTTTTTTTATTGAATCATTTGTTTTATGTTTGTTGTTGTTATTGTTGTTGTTGTTGTTGTTGTTGTTCTTGAGTTATACAAGTTCTGTGTGTATTTTAGATATTAGGCCTTTATTGGAGGCATTGTTTGCAAATATATTTTTCCATACAGATGATTGTCTTTTTACCTTGTTGACAATTTCTTCCACTGAGCAGAAACATTTCAGTTTGATATAATCCCAATTATTTTATTTTTACTTCCCTTGCCTTCGAGGTTAAATTTATAAAAATCTCTTTAAGTTCAAGATACTTGAGTTTAGTTCCTGTGTTTTCTTCTATGCATTTTCTTATTTCAGATTTTATATTCAGGTCTTTAATCCATTTTCGGTTAATTTTGGTGAGTGGTGATAGACAAAAGTCTAGTGTCATTCTTTTGCAGGTAGATTTGCAGTTTTCCCAGCACCATTTATTGAAGAGGCTTTCCTTTCTCCACTGTATGTTTTTGGCTTTTTGGTCGAAAATTACTTTCCCATATAAATATGGGTTTACTTCTGGAATCTCGATTCTTTTCCACTGTTCTGTGTGTCTATTTTTCTGCCAATACTATGTTGTTTTGATTACTGTCGCTTTGTAGTATAATTTGATATCAGGCAGAATGAGGCCTCCATCCTTGTTCTTTTTTCTCAGGAAAGCTTTGGCAATTCAGGGTCTTTTGTGCTTCCATACAAATCTGATGATTTTTGTTCTATTCCTTTAAAAATGGCAATGGGTTTGATAGAGATTGCATTAAATCTGTATAATGCTTTAGGTAATATGTTCATTTTAACTATGTTGATTCTTACAATCCAATAACAAAATATCTTTCCATTTCTTCATATCTTCCTCGATTTCTTTAAATGGGGTCTTGCAGTTTTCATTATATAGGTCCATCACATGTTTTGTTAGGCTTATTCCTAGGTATTTAATTCATTTTGTTGCAATTGCAAAATAAATTTTTTCCACTTATCTTTCTGACACTTCATCATCAGAGTATAGGAACACTATGGATTTTTGAACGTTGATTTTGTATCCACAGACTTTACTGTATTTGCTTGTTGTTTCTAGTGGAGTGTCCTTGTGATGTCTTTAGTATTTTCTATGTAGAGAATCATGTGATCCACAAATAGTGACAGTTTCACCTTATCATTTCTTATTTGGATGCCTTTTATATCTTTTTCTTGCCTGATTGCACTTGCTAGGACCTCCAGTGTTATACTGATAACAGTGGTGATAGTGGACAGCCTTGCCTTGTTCCTGATCTTAGAGAGAAGGTTTTTAGTTTTTCACCATTAAGTATAATGTTGGCTGAGAGTTTGTCATACATGACCTTTATTATGTTAAGGTACCTTCTTTCTATACTAATGTTATGAAGTGTTTTGATCATAAATGAATGCTGTATCTTGTCAAAGGCTTTTTCTGAATGTACGGATATGATCATATGGTTCTTATTTTTTAAATTTGTTTATGTGGTATATCATATTAATCAATTTGCATATGTTGAACCATCCTTGTGCTTTTAGGATGATACCCACTTGATCATGGTGTATAATCTTTTTAGTATGTTGCTGTATTCGGTTCACTGGTATCTTATTTAGTATATATGCATCTGTTTTCATGAGAGATATTGGTCTAGTTTTCTTTTTTGTGTGTGTTATCTTTACCAGGTTTTGATGTCAGGGTATTTTTGGCCTCATAAAATTATTTTGAAATTATTGCCTCCTCTTCAATTTTGTGGAAGAGTTTGAAGAGAATAGGTATTAGAATTTCTTTTAATGTTTGGTAGAATTCACTAGCGAAGTCATCTGATACTGGACTTTTACTTTTGGGTAGGTTTTTTATGATTGTTTCAATTTCCATACTGCTGATTGGTCTATTTAGATTTTCCCCTTCTTGATTCAGTCTCAGAAGATTGTATTTCTGCCAGTTATGTATATATTTTTTGCCATTTTGTTTTAGGCAACCTGACCCCTTTCAGTATTTTCTATAATGCAGGCCTCATAGTGAAGAATTTTCTCAATTTTTGTATGCCAGAAAAGGGCTTATTCCTTAGATTGAAAAAAATTTCCTGTATTTGTCTGGAAATGCTTTCTAGTCGTTGCTCCTTTTTCTCTCCTTCAAGAATGCCCATTATGGTTATGTTTTCCCTGTTGATAGTATCAGCTAGTTCTTTTATTACTCTTTCATTATTTTTCATTCTTTGGTTTCTCTCTTCTTCCTTCAGATTTATTTCTAGATTTCTGTCTTTGATATCACTGATATTTTCCTCCATTTCATCAACTCTATTTCCCAAGCTTGCTATTTCATTTTTGAATTCTTGCAGTTTTTTTAATCTTCAGAAGATCTATTCTGTTCTTTTGTGTGTGTATGTGGGTTTCAATCTCCTTGCTATAAAACTCATTCTACTCAAATACTTGTTTTTTTTCAATTCCTGCAATTGTTGATATGACTTGTTTTGAATATCACTGATTTCTTTTCAGAAATACCATCTTGAATTATCTGTCATTTAAGTCGTATATTTCTATGTCTGTAAAATTATTTTCTGGAACTCACTTCACCTTCTCTCACCTCCCTCTCCTACAAGGAGCTCCAGTAACTGGAACAGGTAGCTTCTTTATTTCTCCTAGTTCACCACTCAGGGTTCTGACTGTGGTAGTCCTTTTACACAAATCCTATGCTCAGATGTACTGTTGTATAGTTTGTATGTTTTTTGTTGATCTCTCGATGTTTACCTTATTGTTCTTTTAAGGGGAGAGATTTGGGGACATCTCTCAGTCCACCATGTTTCTCCAAAAACTATCAGATGTCTTTTAAACAGTAGAGTAGACCTCTGGATGTTCAAGTTTTTCTACCATGCAATGCTGAAATTGCTGCCAAAATACTGTACCCAGTACGAGGCTCTTCATAAATCAATTGTTTTTTCAGATTTCTGTGCTTAGAGTTATACAATTTGAGATTTTGCATACTTTGGTCTGAGTACATAACACATTGGACATTTCAACATATTTCACACAGTTGTTCTGTTAATAACAAAACAAGCCAAATCAAAGATACTTAACATTTGAGAATATAATGAGCTAATCAAAGCCCCTCACTTTCTACCATCCTCTGTCTCACTCCCACCTATTCTTACTGTCAAATCACAAAGATTATGGTATTTCTTGGCTTCAAATAATGAAACAGTCATAAATTTGGAAGGGAATCAGCTAATCCAGATAGTTTGATTTAAGCACTTTGGGTCATTTAGCTGTTTGACAGATAATCCCAGATTATCTGTTTTACAAATAATCTTAATGTGTTTTTATTTAAAAACCTTTACATAAATACATTGTGTTCTACTTTTTTTAACTTTACATGGAGAAAGTAAAGCAATCTCTTGTGATTATGTCCTTGTCCCTGTGGTATATGTAAGAAGAGATCTCAATGACTATTTCTTTGTATTGAAATTATTTGGCAAATTTAGTGGAACTTAAGCCCTCTTTATTTGAAAAATTTTAATTTAAATTATTCATTTAAAAATTTTATATTCTCTTTATATACATAGAGAAATGATAGATAAATAGGCAGATAGATCTATATAGCAATGTAATTTAATACTATTAATACTAGGAAATATTATCATCTGGAAAGACTAGAAATAGTTCTAAAATGAAATTAGAATGATATACAAATTTTCAAATTTTGTTTAGCTGAGGTAGTCAAATACATTTTCACACTTTACAGAACAAATTTAGGTTTGTTTTTATAGAAATCATTATTAAAAACAGAGCAAGACTTTAGTAATGAACATTAGACTCTCTACTCATGAGATAAAACATATTTGGAGTAAAATAAAGCTGAACAGTTCAAAATGTTAGGGGCACTAAAAAGTATCATAGGTGTTACTCTTATTTGTCCCAATTTTATTCTAACATTATAGTCACTTTGTTTAAGCGAGTGTATGTCACTTTATGTTTTTGATAATGATGCCCTAAACTCAAAATTTTTTTTGGAAGAAAATAGGTTTTTGAATGAAATTTCAAAGTCATACACAAAAGAGATGAATTGTTTAATTAGATTCACTTTCTAAATGACACCAATCATTTAGAGAGGTAATAAGGAGATTGACAAGATATTTTATAATCACAACCAAAAATTAACTTTTTTAAATTGTGGATAGAACAAATAAATATTAATTAGCAAATACAGATTCACTATTCCACATAAACACTTTTATATAGTAGTATTACAACCAATCAATACTTTCTAATGAACATTAATGGCATGATATTTTTTGTTTTTATTTTTCAATTAGAATTGACATTGAATATTATTTGGTATTAGTTGGAGATATATAGTATAGTGGTTAAATACTTATAGAATTTAAGTATTTAACCAATTAGTCTAGTATACAACTGGTACTACACATAGTTATCACAATATTATTGACTATATTCCCTGTACTGTACTTCACATCCCCAAAACTATTTAGTAACCACTAATTTGTACTTCTTAATTCCTTTACCTTTTTACCCAGTCCCATAACTCCCCTTCTATCTGGCAATCACTAGTTTTTTCTCTGTATCTATGAGTCTGTTTTCATTTTGTTTGTTTATTTAGTTCTTTAGATTCTACATACAAGTACAATCATATGGTATTTGTCTTCCTCTGGTTTATTTTACTTAGCACAATACCCTTTAGATCCATCCATCTTGATGCAAATGATAAGATTTCATTTTTCTTTGGCTGAGTAATAATCCATTGTATATATGTACCACTTTCTCTTTATCCAGTCATCTATTAATGAGCTCTAAGATTGCTTCAATATCTTGGCTATTATACATAGTGCTGCAGTGAACATAGGTGTCCATATATCTTTTCAAATTAGTGTTTTGGTTTTCCTAGGGTAAATACCTAGAAGTACAATTCTGGGTCATGAGGTAGTTCTATTTTTAAAAATTTTTTGAAGAAACTCCAAATTGTTTTCTATAGTTGCAGTACTAATGTGCAATTCTACCAAAAGTGCACGAGGGTTTGTTCTTCTCCAGCCCTTTGTCAGCACTTGTTATTTTTTGATTTATTGATGATGCCCATTCTTACAGGTATGAGATGATATCTTATTGTGGTTTTAATTTGTATTTCTTTGATGATAACTGTCATTAAGCATCTTTTTATATGTCTATTGGCTATATGTCCTCTTTGGAGACATGCCTATTCAGGTCCTCTGCCTATTTTCAATAAGATTGTTTGTTTTGGTGTTGTGTTGTATGAGTTTTTATAAATTTAGATATTAACCTCTTATCAGATTTATCATAGCAAATATCATCTCCTATTTCATAGGTTTTCTTTTTGTTTTGCTGCTTCTTTTCCTTGCTGTGCAAACACTTTTTAGTTTGATGTAGTTAGATTTATTATTTATTTTCCTTTGTCTGAGAAGATATATTAGAAAAAAATTACTAAGAGCAAAGTCAGAGAGTTTACTGATTATAATTTTTTTCTTGGAATTTTATAGTTTTGGGTCTTACATTCATCCATGTGTATGTTTTTGTGCCAGTACCATACTGTTTTAATTACTATAGCCTTATAGTATATTTTGATATCAGATAGTGTGATAACTCCAACTTTGTTCTTTTTTTTCTCAAGATGCCTTGGGTATTTGGAGTCTTTTGTGATTCCAGATAAATTTGTGAATTACTTGTTCTAGTTCTGTGTAAAATGCCATTGGTATTTTGATAGGGATTGCATTGAAACTATAGATTGCTTTTGGTAGTATGAACATTTAATGTTAAATTTTCCTATCCATTAGCATGGTATATGCTACTGATTAATTTTATCTTCTTTAATTGTTTTCTTCAATGACATAATTTTTTTTCAGTACAGATCTGTTACCTCTTTGGTTAACTTTATTCCTAGGTATTTTTTTCAATGAAATTATAAAAGGGGTTTTCTTAATTTTTCTTTCTGATAGTTTATTATCAATGTATACAAATGCAACAAATTTCTGAACATTAATTTTGTATCCTGCTACTTTACTAAATACATTTATTTGTTCTAAATTTTTGGTAGAATCATTAAGGTTTTCTATATATAGTATCATGCCATCTGCAGAATATGACAGTTTTACTTCTTTCTTTCTTTCCAATTTGAATGTCTTATTTTTTTTTTCTTGTCTGAGTGCTGTGGCTAGAACTTTCGATACTATGTATGTAAAATACTTTTAACTTTTCCACATTGAGTATGAAGTTAGTTGTGGGTTTGTCCTATATAGCCTTTATTATGTTGAGGTGTGTTCCCTTTTTTCACACTGTGCAGAGATTTTTTTATCATAAACAGTGCTGGATTTTGTCGAATGCATTTTTTGCACTATTGATATGATCATATAATTTTTATCTTATTTTTTTCATCTTTTACTGTTCTAATGTGGTGTATCAAATTAATTGATGTGCAGATATTGAACCAAACTTGCCACTAAGAAATAAATCCAATTTCATTACAGTGCATAATCTTTTTAATATATTGTTAAATTTGATTTGTTAATTTTTTTGTTAAGGATTTTTGCATCTATATTCATCATGGAGATCAAACTGCAATTTTCTTTTTTTTTGTGTCTGTGTGATATCTTTATCTGGTTTTGGAATCAAGGTAAGGTGGTTTTATAAAATAAGGTTGGGAGCCTTCTATCTTTTTGAATTGTTTTGGAATAGTTTGAGAGGAATAGGTGTTAATTCTTCTTTGAATATTTGGTAAATTTACCCATGAAACCATCTGTTTTAGGGCTTTTGTTTTTCAGCAGTTTATTATTATTATTACTGATTCAGTTTTGTTGGTAGTAATTGATATGTTCAGATTTTCTGTTTCTTCTTCACTCAGTTTGGGAGATTGTATGTTTTTAGGAATGTATCCATTTCCTACAGATGGTCTAATCTGTTGACATACAGTTACTTATAGTGTTTTCTTAAAATCCTTTGTATTTCTGTGGAGTCAGTTGTCACTTCTCTTTTATCATTTCTCATTTTATTTATTTGTGTTTCAACTTTGCATCTAGTGGGCTGATTTTCTCCATTTTATTTAGTTCTTTTTTTTTGGAGTTTTCTCCTTTTCTTTCATTTGGTACATATTTCTTTGTATTCTCATTTTGGCTACCTCTATGTGTTCCTTTTTATGTATTAAGTAGATTAGCTACATATATCTCCCAGTCTTGGTTGGGTGGCCTTAAGTAACAAGAATCCAATAATGCAGTCTCCTTCATTATCTGAGCCAGGTGATCCAGGAGTTTCCCATAAATGGGTTGTTTGTGAGCTCTTGTTGTAGTTAAGTATTGATTACTGTTGGAACATTAGTGGATAGGATTGACTATCAAGTTGACTGACTGTGAAGATGTCCACAGGGTAGGAGCTGCTGTTTAAAAACTGATCCCTTGGAGTGTATTTGCCCCAGTGGGCTCATGTACCTTTTAAGATGGTTCTTTGGGTTTGCTGCTTGTGGGACTAATCAAGAGATGCTCTATTGTGATCTAATGCAAGCCTCAAGATGTTTTCATTTTGAAGTTTGTTGGGAGTGTCTCCCATACAAGCCAAGATTAGCCACTGTTTGTTACATTTTTGGGCTATCTGGTAGAAACTACAAGGCGATTCATAGTGGATCATTGTGTTGAACCTAGAAGCATGTGAGTGAAGCTTCTCAGTGTATAGAGGGTCACTGCCACCGGTACCTGGCCTGGAGCAGCTTAGAAAAAAGATCTAGAGCACTCTAAGGCCTGAGTCTGCCTGACAGCTGCCCATAAGGCTCAACAACTTAAGGAGTCTCAGACGTTATGTGAATTTGGTGAGACAAGGTCCCAGGTAGTCACTAGGGTGGGGCAAGTGGTATTCTCCACGTTAATGAAGGTCCAGATTTTGTGCCAGTGATGAGCCTGTGGCTATTCACAAATGTCTCAGATCACACTGAGGCTAATCACCACATGCCTGACACCCACAGATCCCTAAGAGTTGTCTAAGTAGGTCTGCAGCATGGGCCAATTCTGGCTGCCTGCCTGCCACTGACCACCAAAAATTTCTCTGAAGGTGTGTGAATTGGGTGAGGTAAGGTATCAGGGAGTCAGCAGAGTGGACCCAGTCGATTTTACCAGGCCAAATGTAGGTTCATATTTGGCCTTTTTGGAGGAGGGTTCAACTCAGGAAAGATGGTGACTGCCCTCCTGATACAGGAGAGGAAGGATCAACACAAGAACACTGGTAGCTATTTCTCCAGCCCTTGCCTTGAAGCCATTCAACTCAGTCTCTCCCTATATGTCTCTGGCACCTCCCAAGCCACTTTCCCATGGCTAGAGTTCAGAGTAAGTGACTTGGAGTGAGAGAGTCTGTACTCAGTTTCTTTTAAGAAGAACAGCTGGACTTACAGACTTTTGTTTCACCTGGATGGACAGAATGCCTACGGATTTTCACAGCCAGGTGTTGTAAAGGTTCTCTTCCTTGCCCTGGTGTTCCAGGCCAGGGAGATCAGTGGTCCTCAGTGGAATCTTCAAGGGGTCCTCCATAACCAAAGTATTTCTCTTGATTTCTAACCACCATGTGTATGAGACCAGCCTGTTTGGCATCTTTGCCTCTTTTAAGGGTCCTGACATGACTTTTTCTTTATATTCTTAGTTATAAGTATTCTATTCAGCTAGACTTCATATGGTTCTCGAAGTTGATTGTTGTATAATTTGGTTGTAATTTAATATGGTCATGCGAGGAGGCTAGCACAGCATTTGCCTACTCCACCTTCTTGACTAGAAGCCTTGAATAACTATTTTAGAAAAGGTGACCTTCAGATAAATTTTGGGTTGAACATGCCTGAAATCAAATCTTGACTTTACCTTTTGTTAACTGATTTTGGGGGAAGTTAAAAAACTTTTTCAACCTACAATGTCTTTATTTACAAAGAGGGTTCTCAAAGCATTTTTCATAGGGAGTCAATGAGTGCTAAATCAGGTAATATTTGTACTGTTATATGAACTATATAATTGAACATATCAAGATCTCAATTCATAGATATTTTTGTTGCTTTCAGTATTCTAAAATCGTATAATCAGCAAGCCCTCTAGTCTGCTTTAAAAAAATATATTGATGATGATCTGTATAGTTTTACTTTAATGAAAATGTTGGATCAAGCATGGTATTAAACTAATATTATGTAGGCAATGTTATTTTCTGTGATCTAGATACTCATGTTTATCAACTGAATAACTAATCGTTATATTATTTGACAGATATAAAAAATTCTTCCAGAAAGCTCTTTTTAAAAAAAATTGTGTTTTGTAAATACAGAGCTTAACTTTTCACATTTGAATTCTGAAGTATTTTATAACATTATTATTATTTTATGAAAATAAGACTAACAGTGGCAATATTTTCAGGATTGAAATTAATAAATATACATCAAATATTATCATGCCTTAACACTGTCAATGCTACTTTCATACAACAAATGCCAAGTAAAAGTTTTTACTCAAATATTTGAGTTAATACTTCCATGGAGAACCATGTCTAGAGCCCTTTATACAGAACAACTTTGTTCTAATCTCATAACAAAGATTTTTCTGATATTATCTACAAATATCTTTTGGATGATCATTTCACCTTCAAAGGAAGCAATATATAGGGGGTGAGGAAATGATACATTATATAATTTCATTGATAAATATAAATGCTATCAGATTAAAACCCCATTTAATACTTATACTAATTATATCTGTGAAATTTTGGCATCAATTAATCAAAAATTTATTCAAGGCCTGCTATATGCTTAGAACTATGCTAAGTGTTCATGGGTATACAAAAGAAAAACATAAGCAGTTGCCATCCATAAGAAACTTAGAGTTCACTTAGGATGACAAGTCATACACAAATAAAACAGGGCAGTAAATGTTGAATTTTAATAATTTATGTCTGGTTGTAAGAAACCTACATGTAATAGGAGTTTATAAAAATAATAAATATAGTTCATACTAAAGTAATTCTGGAAAGATTTTGTAGAGAGAATGAGAACTAACTCAACTGTACCTTGAAATACTAATATATTTTGAATAATGGGGGCTGGAGGAAGGTACTTAGTCTGAAGCACAAGTTAAATAAAAATATGGAGCTGGTAATTCACATGTAATGCATGAGAAACTCTACATGACTAGATAGAACTTATTAGACTATATAATATGTTTTAAAAAATATTATTTTCTTTGTTGAAATAATAAAATGCATATGGTTTTACATTCAAGATACACTAAAACCATAGAAAATATATAGTGAGAAAAAACAAAAAAAATAGAGATTTTAGTTTCTTTTGCAAAGATAATCAACTTTCATTAAATAAAACCATGTAGTAATATGTTATATTAAATTAAATCATTTTTATATTCAGAAAATACATTATAAAACATTTCATTTTGCTACTAGGAGTAAATTAGGGAAGCTCAGTATTGGTAACCTTGGAAATGAAAGGAAGAACTTACCAGCTAAGTGAACAATTAGAAATAAGTTCTTGAGTGAGACTAAAACATGACCTGCTTATTGTATACAGCTGACTTCTACATTGTTTTTATCAATCTTTATTTCCAAATGATTTTTCCATTTATTGTTTCTATTATCTCTCATTCAATTCCAAGCTAAGCATACATAAAAATTATCACTTTTATTTCAGAGAACTGCATTCAGGCACAACATACAAGGGGTCCTTATTGGTTGCTTTTGAGACTTTTTTCCACTGGGAGACTGTTGAAATAGAACCTTTTCTCCATTGTACAAAGGTTTCTCATAAACACTCTTCCTAAATCATGTTCCACATCATTGTTCCTAAGGCTGTAGATGAATGGATGCAGCTTGAAATTCACAATAATAATAAAATAAATACTACTACAACTTTCCCTTGCTCAAAAGACTGCTCATTTGCTGATCTCATTAGATACATGCAGAATGAACACCCATAGAATATAGTGACAAGTGTCAGGTGGGAGCCATAGGTGGAAAAGGCTTTGCAATAATCTTCACCGGACTAGATGCTCATAATGGTGATGAAAATGAAAATGTAAGAGATAAGAATGATGAGTAGGAAGCATACACAGGACAGCTAGCTTTATAAAAGTGTTGGAACATGTCGACATTAAGAGGGGTGGGTCAGTACAGTAGAACTGGTTGATGACATTGAGTCTAGAAAGGATGCTTTTGAGGTAAGCGTGAGATAGTTATATAGAAATGATTGAGTAAGAATAACGTGGGCCTTAAAAGATGAACAATTTTTGAAAAAAATATATTGAATATAATAAACTCACTAAAGTCTTTGAACAGAAAAATGACCTAAAGATAGTGGTATAAACTGAATATTTTATCCCCTCAAAATTTACATGTTGAGATTTAATCTTCAATGTGATGGTATCTGGAG
Organism: Macroglossus sobrinus; assembly: GCA_004027375.1. Classification (NCBI taxonomy): domain Eukaryota; kingdom Metazoa; phylum Chordata; class Mammalia; order Chiroptera; family Pteropodidae; genus Macroglossus; species Macroglossus sobrinus. The sequence continues at coordinate 364,017 of PVKZ01001296.1, read as the reverse complement.
TGGGGCCTTTGGGAGGTAAAGTCATTAAGGTGAAACCCTCAGAAATAAGATTAGTGCCCTTATAAAAGAGGTCACTGAGAGATCCTTCTTCCCTTATACCATGGGATGAGACAGTGAATAGGTAGCTATCTATGAACCAGAAAGTAAGCTGTCAACAGACAACAAATCTGCCAACACCTAAGTATTGGTCTTTGCAGTTGCCAGAACATGAGAAATAAATTTCTGTTGTTGATAAGATAACTAGTCTATGGTATTTGGGATAGGTAAGCATAAATGGACTAAGACAGAGTTTTGATTTTTAGAAAAATTATTTGAGCAACTAAGATTAGGGATTAGGTAGCCATGTCCTGTACCAGATTTAATACTGTACAATTTGATGTTCTATTTTTTGAATATTAATGATCGAACTTGAACTGTGGCATGGATGAAAACTGAATTTGATGTTACATAATTCAAATATTTCAGAAAGATGCTGACTAAAATGTGTTATCTAAATCTTTCTCTAGATTATTCCTATCACACACTAGACATATTATGCTAAAGATTTTTATTCAATGCTCTATTATAAAATAAGTACTGTGAGTCACACAGTTTTATTTTAATAACATCTGAAAGACCACATTTTCCATCCCTGTAAGACAATGACAATTATGGAAATACAACAATGCATTTTAATAGCATAAATGACACATAAGAATATTTTACTTATTGTGACTATGTGAAAAAAATGAAATCCTAGCTGTGGTGGAAGAATAGATCCCTAAAACATCATTGTAAACAGGAGGTCTAAACTCATTGAATCTTCATTATAAGCAAAAACAGTTCCTGGAACAATAGACAACTATGCAGAATTATATAGGCAAAAACTGACATGTAAGGCAGATGTTGGCCTTCTTACCACCCACTGTAAATAAATAAAAAAAAAAGTTTAGCTGCTTGTATACAGATATGTGCTGGTGGAATTAGCTTGTCCAGATGAGGGAAAATAGTAAAGAAATATTTATGCAATACTTTGGTTGCTGGTATTATTATGTTTTTGAATATACCATATACACTGAATATAAAAGAAGTAATCAGTTGTAGTAACATTGTGGAGGGAGGATAAAGTAAATTATAGCTCCAAAGCTGTCTAAACATAATCAAATAAATACAAAATTTTTCAAGAGAAATTGTGCATTGATAACATTGCCAGAACTATATTTCAAGGGCAAAGTCAGGAACAATGGCATGTAGTAGAATGTTGATTTGCTCATTCCTAAAAAGTTGGTTCACAATTTATTTCATTCACTTCTTCTTTTTTATTTCTAAATTGCCAGTAACAGATTTGGCCCATGAAGACAAAAGGACTAAATCACAATCTGTGCACTCTATGACTGAGTTCCAAATAACTTAGGCACATGGAAGCAAGGGTGGTGAAAAAAATGCCCTCTCTTAAAAAATTGGGTGCCACTCTCTTGCAGGAGAATTTAGTATACTACATGTGGGAATAATCAACAGCAGAGAAAGCAGCCACAGACCCCAAAGGGAAGCAGCTATACGACTTTGTTCAAATTGAAAATCATTGCCAAGAAATTGATTTTTTAAAATGTCAGTGTTGAAAATTATTCCTCTAAAAGTATAAGCAGGGGGTTAGGGAAATAGGTGTATTAGCTCCAGTTTTTGGTGCAATAAATCATGATGGAGTGCCTGGAAATAATTACAAATTGATTTTTATTCCAAAGAATAAACTGGAAGATTGTTTCAACCTCTTTTCATATAGCGTTAAATATCTTGTAAACATATGCTACTGCATGTTTAGAGGATGTAGAAATAATTAATTTATTGACTTCTTCAACATTTGTTTAGTGATTTTGCATGTCAGTCAGCAATTAACAAAATATTAAGAGCCTCCTCTGAACACTGCACAGTGCCAAAGAATGAGTTGTCAAGTGGTATATGATATAGTTATTGCATTCAAGAACTGATCAAGTAAGAAAAAAGCACAAAGCAAATATATTTGTGCTAAAATGCTGCTGACTCTAAGAGTCATAAAAAAACAAATACAGACAATAAGTGCTACAGAATTTTCAAATGGGAATAATATGACCAGAAAGGTTTTATAAAAGATAAGATTGAAGCAAGAACATAAATACTAGTCGGGTTATGTATGTGAGAAAAGACTAAGTCAGATCAAGAGCAATATGGAAAGAAAAAGAGAGAAAATAATTATTTTGGTTAGACTACAGAGAGGAAATAATTCACTAATTCAACAAATATAAAGTTCAAGCTTCTAGAAATTGTTGGAAAATATAGGAGGTTTAAACATATTGTCATGTAATTAAATATTGTTACATAAAGAAAATTATAGATTAAAGGATAAAATATGGCAAGAAGGGATATAGGGGAGCTGGAGGAAGACAGTTGTATTGAGGGATAATACAAACGTGGTCCAATACGTGTAACAATATAAGGCTTGATGTAGGATGGTGACATAGAAGAAGAGTTAGGAAAGGGACACATATAAGAGATATTGGCTAGGAAAGCATATTATTTTTGTCAAAGAGCACTAAGTTTTAAGTCAGTAAATCTATATTTTAACTTATTTACTGCAATTTTAATAAACTTTTATTAACTTGCAACTTATATCTAAGTCTTCCTGAGGCATTATATTCTTATTTGAAAAATAAATGAGGTTAATACAATAATCTCTGAAATATGTACCTCTACAATTCAATTATTCTAGAAAAGTTTTGGACTGAGATTGAGGAAGCTGAGAGAAAAAATAAGATGTAACTATAAACTGATTGTGAAATGTTGAGGCCATTATTACAGGTTGGATATACGATTAGGAAAGATACAGATTCAGAAGTAGTAATCAGTTTTATAAGAATACGGAGAGTTAATTTTTAGATAAGCCAAGCAAAATGTCATAAATACACCCAGATGTTATATCCAGAAAGTAGTAGAAAATAAAAATTTTGAGTTTGAATGAGATATCAGAAATAAAAATCCATAAAGGCAGTCTTTGCTTTACACGGTAGTAAAAAACACAAAAATAATTAAAACCATGCAAAACGATCTTATCAATCAATGAATAAAATGCAATTGTTCTGTTACCTTTAATTTATATATATATATATATATATATATATATATATATATATATATATATATATATATATATATAAATGGAATGGTTTCAGCAAAATAATAGACTAGGAAGCTCCAGACCTTTGTTATTTCAAGGAAATATATGATAAATAAGAATAAACTTACTAAAATATCTTTGTGGGAACTCAAGAAATCAGTCAAAGATCTTTAGGAAACAAAACAAATGCTGAATCAATAAAAAGCTATACTCAAAATAATAGAGAATTTGGCTGCATTTTTTCTGAATTTTGACCCACCCCTTTCTTGGTGTGGTACAGTCAGAAGGAAGCTACTCAATTCCCTATATTTTTATGAATAAAAGAAAAAGAGTGAGACATTTATGCAATATTATTAACTATTTGGGATATTCTGTGGGACAAGATTGAATCTCAACTGATATAGAACTTAGATAGCAATAGTGTAGCATAGCTCAGATTTAAGGCTCGGAAGGTCACAAAAAAACTGTCATAGGTACTGCAGCATGTGACTGCTTTAGAACTACAGACAAGCAGAAGCTTGGAGATAGTCTATTATAGGCTGAAGGATGTAATAAAATATATAAGAGTCAAAAAAAGTAGAAGAGAGACACTTAGAAAAATTAAAACAATTAAAAGTAGCAATATATATGGAGAAATTGAAGGAAAACACACACACACACACATACACACACATGAATATGCACAAACACACACACACACACACACACACAAAACCAGAGAAATGTAGGCCTAGGAAAGGCCTGAATATTTTTCCATACCTGCCAATTACTGAACATTTTTCTTGCAAAATCAGTCAGTAAAGACTAGAAGAGGTGGTCCTTTTTTTCAAATTTACAGTTTTCAAGAAATTATTATAAGGCATTAGAAGAAAGAATAAAACAAGGATCATTCAAAGAAACAAAATAGATACCAGAACCTGACCCTAAAGAAGCAGAGGCTTCTGAGTCACTAGACAAAGAATTTAAAACAATGGCTTCGATATGTCTAGAAAAGCTAAAGAAAAAGACAGACCGAGGACAAAGTAAGATTAGGAAAATGACATATGAACAAAATTAGAATAGTAACAATCATGAAATTTATTTTAAAAAATAAGAGGAAATGCTGGAACTGAAAAACACAATAACTAACTTAAAAATTTACTAGAGAGATAAAAAAAGATGAAAACATGATCAATAATCACTGAGCTTAAAGCTGAAATTATTAAATCGGAAGAATAAAAAAGTAGTGAAAATAACAACAAAAAAGTAAAGAAAAACAGAGCCTTAAAAATTTATGGGATGCCATCAAGATGAATGATATGTACATATGAGAGCATAAGGAGAATAGAGAAAAAGGCAGAGAGCTTATTTGAGAAAATAATAGCTAAAAACTTCCTAATTTGAGAAATAGCATGGGTCTACATATAAAAGATCATTATTCCAAGTAGGATGAATCCAAAGAGACACACATTAAAACAAGTGATCATCAAATTGTATAAAGACAAAATTAGATGATGTTGAAAGAAGAAAAGAAATCAACTAATCACTTACAAGGAATTCTCAATAAAACTAACAGCAGATATCTCAGGAGAAACTTTGTATGACAGAAAGCTGTGGGATGATATATTTAAAGGGAATAAATAAAAATGCTGTCAATTAATTCTATATCTGTCAAAAATATCTTTCAAAAATAAGGAAGACCTTATACCTACCAGAATGGCTATCATCAATAAATCAAAGAGCAAGGGTTGGTGAGAATGTGGAGAAAAGGTAACTCTCATAAACTGTTGATGAAATTGTAAATTGGTACAGCCACTATGGAAAACAGTCTAGAGGTTTCTCAAAAAATTGTAAATGGATATACCTTTTGACCTAGTTATTGCACTTCCTCATATTTATCCAAAGAAAATCAAAACAGTAATTCATTAATATCTGTGTACTCCTATGTTTATGGCAGCACAACTTATAATAGCCAAGGTATGAAAGCAACCTAAATGCTCATCAATGGATGATAGGATAAAGAAGTTGTGGTTCATATATATAATGGAATATTACTCAGCCACTTAAAAAAATGAAATCCTACCATTTGCATCGACATGGATAGACATAGAGGTTATTATGCTAAATGAAATAAGTCAGACAGAGAAAAATAAATACTAAATGATTTTACTTATATGCAGAATCTAAGGAACAAAAAGAACAAATTAATCAAAAACAGAGTCACAAATATAGAAGACAATCTGGTGACAACCAGAGGAGAGGGGATTGGGGGACTAAAAGAATAGAGTGAAGGGTTAAAGAAGTACAAATTATTAGTTGATAGATGGTCACAGGGATGGGGAGCAAAGCATAGAGAATGCAGATAGCATTAGTGTAATGACTAGGTTGAGAGCTGGAGGAGAGAAAGAGTAATTACTAGGATTGTTTTATAAATTATATAAATGTCTAACCAATGTACTGTATACTTGAAACTAATAAAATAAAATTTAAAAAATAAAAAAGAAACTTAGACTTCCAAGATAAACAAAAGTTGAAGGAGATTATTACTACTAGATCTACCTGATTTTTTTTATATATATATATATATATATATATATATATATATATATATATATATATATATATATAGTTAAAGAGAGTCAAGTTAAAATGAAAGGAATCTAGACAATATTGCAACAGAAAACAAAAATATAAAGTTCTCTGAAAAGGTCTTTTCACATGGACAATTGGGAGTGACATCAGCATCATGACAGTGGAAGAAAATCCTCTTGTTTATTGCTTCTTTTCAACAAATAATTAAACATTCATCCAAGAACAAAAGCATCTTTGAGGAAACTGTGTGATCGAGCATCATGTACAGATCAGGCCCATGCACCTGTACATCTGATAATAGGTAGGCAGACCTCTATACTGACTGTGGTAGTAGTGGAGCACATTAAAAAAACATGAAGAGTGCTAAACTGGGGAGATATCTATGGATGAAAGAGAAATTGTAGAAATTCACCCTTCCTAAGAGGAGATTCCAGTACACAATTGGAACAAAAAAGGGGGCACAGCAGAGATAATAAAAACATTACCACCACCATTACCCACCCAAGGTAACACTGCACAAGGCTGAATTATCAGGTGGCAGCAACCTCACACACAGGAGAAAAGTAGTACAATTAGTGAATAACCAGCTATCCCAGTGTTTCGGGTCACAGCTATATAAATCATTTTCTCTGTAGCAGGACTTCCATGACATGGAAGAGGAAAGAGGTTGATAAAAAGGCATATAAAATTATCAAAAGTTATTTAAAGGAAAATTATTATTATTGAGTGCACTTAGAAGAAAGTCCATCCACAAGCCACTCCCAGAGAAAGCAGTGGGCCCTGGTAAAAGTATCAGCAAGTTTCAGACTGACTACAAAGTAGAGTATCTACAACCCAAGAACTGAATAGATAGCTTTTAGGTGATAGACAAACAATGCAGCTAATTCCAGTGAAAGGGAAAGAAATAAAGAGAATAGGCAAGAACGACAACAGAAACATGGTGGAGTGAGAGATATTCCCTGAATTCTACTCTTGAAATGACAATAAGCCAAACATCTAAAGCAGAATAAAAAAGCACCAAACTAGAACACAAGCACATCTGAGCATGGGATCTATGCATAAGAGCTACCACAGGTCAAAACCGCAGGAGTCAGGTGGTAGACTGGTAAAAACAAAGATCTTGCCACTTGCAGCCAGAACACTCTGCAAGAAGAGAGGGAGGGGAGAAGTTGGGGAGGGTTCCATTAATTACCCTGACTGAGAGAACTGTGAGTTTCACACAAAGGCAATGCTGAGGGATCACGTCAGACAGCAGAGAAGTGGAGATGACAGAGAAGCAACAGTTGCCAGTTGCAGGTGCAAAGCCAAGGCTGAGTAACAGCATCCATGCCCATCCTAGATGGCAACTCCCTCATACCCTCCAAGATCAAACACTATGAAGCCTCAGAGAAATCTGAGTAAATGCCACCCAAAGTGTCACTAACACTGACAGGGACTGTGATTGAAGATAATTAGCCTGATTGAATATTTATAAGTAAAAAGGCATTACATTATTAAAAATTTATATAAAGCAGGAATCCAAGAGGTTTAGGCACCACCTATTGGAAACTAAAAACAAAACAAAACAAAACATTTTTTTAGTAACAGATTAAAGAAAGATAGTTATATAATAAGTCTTTTTTTTCTGGGAAAAAAAGCAGAATACACTTCCATTAATGTCCAGGAAAAGGAATCGTCCTTTAAACACCATGAACAAACTAGGTGACAAGGCAGCCCAGAGAGAGAAATAAAAATCTTCAGAAAAGAAGCTTAAAGACATAGAAATATGCTACTTAAATGACAGAGAATTCAGGATACTGCTTCTGAAAAAACTCAATGAGATGCAAAATAAATCATATCAACAATTCCAGAAACTGAAATTTGAAAAAACCAAACAGAACTCTGGAAAAGAAGAACACACTAAAAGAGATGACAGATAAAATAGCAAGCTTGGGAAACAGAGTTGACCAAAAGGATGAAAAGATCAGTGATATCAAAGGCAGAAATCTAGAAATGAACCAAAAAGAAGAAGAGAGAAACTAAATATTGAAAAATAATGAAAGAGAAATACAAGAATTAGCTGATGCCATCAAGAAAGGGAACATAAGAATACTGGGCATTCTCAAAGGGGAGGAAGAAGCATAGATTAGAAAGCATTTTTAGAATAGTTGATGATAACTCCCAAATCTAAGGAATAAAATGTGTCTATGAATTAAAAAAACCAACAAAACACTCAATTATCTAAACCCAAAAAGGCTTTCACCAAGACACTTTATATTAAAATTATCAATAATTAATAACAAAGAAAGAGTTCTCAGGGCAGCCAGAGAAAAGAAAATGGTAACCTATAAAGGAAAACACGTTAAATTACTTTTGGACTTCTTAGCACAATCATTATAAGACAAAAAGGAGCAGAATCAAATATTCAAACTATTAAATGAAAGTAACTACAAGCCAATAATAATGTTTCCAGCTAAACTCTCCTTTAGATATGAAGGAGAAATAAAGACCTTTCCCAACATACAAAAATTGAGAGAATTCTTCACTACAAGGCCTGCATTACAGGAAATATCAAAAGGGATTAGCTCACCTAAAACAAAATGACAAAAAAATTACATAACTATAGGTAAATCTACTAGCAGGCAGACAGAAACAGAGGAGTGCAACCTTACTAAGAATAAGGCATTATAGGTGTAAACAATAATAAGTGATTTACTATTATTAGATAGTAATGAAGGTTCAGTATAAATAGGGACAAATTGAGACAATAACAACAGAAAAGAGAGGATTCAAAGATCTAAATTCACAATGAGGGATGGAGATAAGGCATATGCAGCAGAAAATGGCTATATATATACATATATATATATATATATATATATATGTACATGACTATCCTCTACATATTTGTAATGGTAACAACAAGTCAAAGATTCAGAATTGAAATCTATAACATAAAACAAGAAGTGCCAGAGGGAAAATCCACAAAACCAAATCAAAAAAAGAAAAAAACAAAACAAAACAGAAACACCTAGACAAAAAAGCAATGGAAACCCCAAGCTACCTGAAAGTAAAAAATAAAATACTTGTAGGAAACCACATATTTCAATAATCACACTAAATATAAATGGACTTAATTCAACAATAACAAAGCAGAGTTGTAGATTGGATAAAAAAAAAAAGCCAATCATATGCTGCCTCCAGGACACATATCTCAGTTTAAAAGACAAATATAGACTCAAAGTGACAAGGTGAAAAATGATATGTCAAGCAAATATCATTTTTCAGAAAAAAGTGGAAGTAATAATAATAATATTGTACACAATAGACTTCAACATCAAAAAATGATAAGGGAGATATTGAGGGATGCTTCATACACGAAGAAAACATGACATTTATATCTAGGTTCCCAATCAGGGAACCATAAAATACATAAACCAATTACTAACAGAACTAATTGGAGAAACAGACCAAATCACTGTCATAGTAGGGGACATAAAACTCCCACTGTCGGATATAAACAGATCACTCAAAGAGAAAATTAATAAAACATAATATCCTTAAATGACACATTAGAACAACTAGACATAATTGATATTTACAGAATCATTCTTCCTAAAGAGCAGATTATGTATTCTTCTCTAGTGCACATGGAACATTCTCAATAATTGACCGTGTACTTGGACAAGAGATACCCTCCACAAATATAAGAGGATTGCAATAATACTATCCACATACACATCATAATGCTTTGAAACTGAAGATCAACTGTGAAAAGAAAGCAGGGGTAGCCAAAATACAAATAGATTAAATAACATACCGCTGAAGAATGACGGGCAGAGAAGAAATAAAAATAGAGATTAAGAAATATATAGAAATAAATGATAAAGATAATATATCAAAACTTTTGGAATATGGCAAAAGTAATAATAATGAAAAATTCATACACTACAGGCCTATCTCAAAAAATAAGAATGAGCTCAAATATGGAACCTAAATATTCATCTTAGAAAACTAGAAAGGAACAAATGAAGCCTAAAATCAGCAGGAAAAAAAAAGAAAGAAAAATCAAAATTACATCAGAGTTGAATGATTTTGAAAACAAAAATAATTATAAAAAATGCAACAAAGAGCTACTCTTTGAGAAGGTTAATAAAATTGACAAACTCTTGGTTAACTCACTAAAGAAAAAAAAAGGAAGAACACAAATAAATAAAATCATGGATGAAAGAGGACAAATGACAGAAACCATAGATTTACAAAAGATCATACAAGAATATTATAAAAAGTATATAACACCAAATTTAATAACCTAAAAGAAAAGGACAGGTACTTAGAAACATACAACGTTCTTAGACCGAATCAAAATCTGGACACTGTAAATAGGCTAATCAACAGTAAGGAAATTGAAACAATCATCAAAAACCTACCACAAAGTAAAATTCCAGGGCCAGATAGCTTCACCACTGAATTCTACCAAACACTTAAAGAAAATGTAATGCCTATTTTCCTCAAACGCTTTCAAAAAATTGAAAAGGAGGCAATACTTCCTCACTTATTTTATGAGGCCAATGTTACCCTGATACCAAAACCAGGTAAAGATAACATACACAAAAAATAAAATTACAGACCAATATCCCTCATGAACACAGATGCAGAAATCCTAAATAAGATACTAGCAAACTGAATACAGCAACACATTAAAAGGATTGTACATCATGATCAAGTGGGTTTAATCCCAGGGGCACAGGGATGGTTAAACATATGCAAATCAATTAATGTGATACACCACATAAACAAATTAAAATACAAGAATCATATGATCATATCAATAGATGCAGAAAAAGCCTTATACAAGATACAACAGCCATTTATAATCAAAACACTTAACAAAATTGGTATAGAAGAAAATTGCCTTAATATAATAAAGCCATATATGAGAAAATATCAACCAACATTATACTCAGTAGTGAAAATCTAAAAACCTTTTCTCTAAAATCAGGAACATGACAAGGCTGTCCACTATCTCCACTGTTATTCAACATAACTTTGGAGGTCCTAGTGAGTGCAATCAGGCAAGAGAAATATAAAAAAGGCATCTAAACAGGAAACAAAGAAGTCAAACTGTCAGTTTGTGGAATGACATGATTCTCTATATAGAAAACCCTAAAGACTCCAGAAGTTCACTACTAGAAACATTAAGTAAATATAGTAAATATAGTAGAGTTACTAAATATAAAATCAATGTTCAAAAATGCATAGTGTTCCTCCACTGTAATAATAAAATGTCATAAAAGAAGTAGGAAAAATAATTTCTTTTGCAATTGCAACAAAAAGAATAAAATACCTAGGAATAAATTTAATGAAACATGCAAGGGACCTTTATAATGAAACCTATAAGACCCTATTAAAATTAATTAAAAAAAGATACAAAGAAATGGAAAGGTATTTTGTTCTCTCAGAAATGAAGATTCAACATAGTTAAAATGACGACATTACCTAAAGCATTACACAGATTTAATGCAATCCCTATCAAAATCACATTGGCATTTTTTAAAGAAATAGAACAAAAGATTATCAGATTTGTATGGAAGCACAAAAGATCCCGAATTGCCAAAGCTTTCCTGAGAAAAAAGAAGGAGGATGGAGACATTATTCTGCCTGACTTCAAATTATACTACAAAGTGACAGTAATTAAAACAGCATGGTATTGACAGAAAAACAGACACACGGACCAGTGGAACAGAATCAAGAGTTCAGAAGTAAACCCATATTTATATGGGCAAATAATTTTTGACAAAAAGCCAAAAACATACAGTGGAGAAAGGAAAGCCTCTTCAATATATATTGCTGGGAAAACTGGAAAGCCACTTGCAAAAGAATGAAAGTAGACTCTTGTTTATCACCTTACACCAAAATTAACTCAAAGTGGATTAAGGACCTGAAACAATAAAATGCATAGAAAAAAATATAGTAACTAAACTCATGCACCTTGGACTTAAAGATAATTTTATGAATTTTATATAAAGACAAGAAAAGTAAAAATAAAAAAAAATAAATGACTGGGACTACATCAAACTACAAAGCTTCTGCACAGCAACAGAAGCTGTCAACAAAGTAAAGAGACCATCAAATGAAAAAAAAATATTTAATGCAATACCTCCAATAAGAACCTAGTATCCAAAATATATAAGAAACTTATACAACTCAATAATAGTAACAACAACAAAAAGAATCTAATTTAAAAAAATTGGTAGAGGACCTGAACAGATATTTCTCTCAAGAAGACATAGAAATAGCCAACAAAGACATGACAAAATGCTCAATATCACCAGCTATTAGGGAAATGCAAATCAAAACCACAGTGATATAGCATCTCATACTTGTTACCAACAGGACAAGAAATAACAAGTGTAGTAGAAGATGCGGAGAAAAAGGAACCCTCATATACTGCTGGTGGGACTGCACTTTGGTACAACAGCTATAGAAAACACTATGGAGTTTCCTCATAAAACTAAGAATTGATCTACCATATGATCCGGCAATCCCTCTACTGGGTATTTACCACAAAGACTTTAAAACTCATATCCAAAAAGGCACTTGCACACTGATGTTCATAGCAGCATTATTCACAGCAGCCAGGATGTGGAAGCAACTGAAGTGTCCTACAATGGATGATTGTATAAAGAAGTGGTGGTACTTATATACAATGGAATATTACTCACCAGTAAGAAGGGATGAAATACTGCTATTTACAACCACATAGATGGACCCTGAGATAGCCACGTTAAGTGAAATAAGCCAGACAGAAAAAGTTGAAAATCATATTACCTATATGTGGATTATAAATCTAAAAGAGCAACATACAAACAGGACAAACAGAGACTCATAGATATGGACAATAGACTAGTTGTTACCAGAGTTTTTGCAAAGAGGGAGAAGGGAGGAGGTAGAATGGGTAAAATGGGTCTAATATATGGTAACAGAAAAAAATCTAATATAGGCAGTGAACACACAATGCGATTTACATATGCCTTACTGTTGAATTGTACAGCTAAATTTTACTAGATTTTGTTAACCAACGTCACCTAAAAAAATAAAAGATTAAGAATAAGACTAGATTTCCTACTTTAACCACTTCTGTTCCACAATATAGTATAATTTCAACCAGAACATATAGGCAAATAATAATAATAATAATAATAATAATAATAATAATAATAATAATAATAGGTTAATCTAAATTGTAAAGAAAAATTTAAAATTATCTCTGAATATGACATGATAATATATGTAGAAAACCTTACAGATACTACAAAAGATGTTTGAATTAAGCAATATTTCAGGATAGTAAAAGTCAACATGCAAAAGTCAATTGATTTTCTAAATTAGCAATGAACGATCCTAAAATATAAGAAAAACTATTCTATTTATAATACCATAAAAAATAAGGTACTTAGAAATAAACTTAACAAAGAGGTGAAATATTTGTACATTGAAAATTATGAAATGTTGCTAAAATAAATTAAAGAACACTCCAATAAATAAAAAGACATTCATGTTTATAGTTTGGAAGTCTTAATAGTGTTTAGATGTTATATTGCCTAAACACAATCCACAGAATCAGTGCAATTTCTATCAAAATCTCAATGATGTTTATACAGAAATAGAAAAATACATACTAAAATTTATATGTGATCTTAAGAAATACAAGATAGCTCATCTTTAAAGAGAAGAACAAAACAGGAGTGTTCACACTTTTTATTTTATAATCTTACTGCCATGGCACAATCATCAAACTGTTGTAGTACTGAGATAAAGGCAGGCATATACAGAAATATAATAGAATATAGAGCCCCAAATTTAATGTCTTATATATGTAAAAGTAAGTTTTCAACAAGAGTGCCAAGACCATTTACTGAGAAAAGGACAGTCTTTAGCAATTGGTGTTGGAAATGTTAGATGTCCTCATGCAAAAGAATAAAGTTGAATTCTTACTTTACACCATATAAAAAAATTAACTCAAAATGAATCTAAAACTTAAATGTAAGGGTTAATACTAAAAAACTGTTAGGAGAAAACATAGGAGAAAATTTTCAGAAAATTGTTTGGCAGTGATTTCTTGAATATGATACCAAAAAAGCAGAAAACAAAACTATAAAAGAGCTGAGAGAAGAGAGACTTGTCAAGATGGTGTAGAAGGTACAGGCTGTGCACATCTCTTCTCATGACCACACCAATATTAGAACAAAAGTACAGCAACCTGCACATGGAGTCACCTGATTATATATATATATATATATATATATATATATATATATATATATATATATATAATCACTGTGTTGTACACCTGAAACTGATATAATATTGTAGTCAACTATGACTAATATATAAGACAATATTATTTTTAAAAGAACTAGTAGTGAAAAGAAATATTGGAGTGAGTAGAGGTAATAAAAGATTTGAAAAAATGAACTGAATTTAAAAGAGGAAAACCATTTACTATGAAGTATATATACAAAAAAGGGAAATGAAAGTTTATACAGTAATAGGAAAGCCAAAGAAATAGAATACACCTATTAACTAGAATATTAACAATTTAAAGATCCCCTAGGAATAATGTGGAAAATTAGTATGATCAAATACACTTGAAATTCAGTAGAACAGTGCTTCTAGCAGCCACACTATACAGCAAAAACACATCGGTGTCACTATGCATAGTTGTTATTTTTTCCCTCTATCCAGTGGTAGGTTAATAATGCCCCTGTAGAGCGAACTCATGAAGTGGTCCAAGTCTGTCTTCGGTATCTCTCCGCCTCCTTTCTACTCCTCAGGGGGCATTTCCCCTAGTTTAGCATTCCATCATAGTGTATTGATTAGTTAATACAATACTTTTACAGAAACCCATATCTATTTTCAAGTTAACATTACTCAAACAAGGTTTTTAGGTTCTTACTTTTTATTTAGAATTGTGATATAAAGGGTGACTTACTAGTTAGAAAAATTTCAGGCATCATGAAACAAGCAGGAGATTTAGGGGTAGATGCAACCCTGAACTTCTATTTCAAAAGCCCTTTGGAGTGATTAAGGGAAATGAAAACATAGTCTGGGAGTCTCTTATCTGACCCTCTCAAGAAAATTATGGGTTCCTTCTTTGAGACCAGTCAGCAAGCATGGTCCTCTGAGTTTCTCCCTTCCTCTCTCCCCAAACCCATCAGAATAAATTATTGAAAGGAATCTGTAGTTAAGTTTGTATTTAGTAAGTTTTCAAATCATCAGCCTTTCATTTAAAATTTCAGAAAGCATGATATGTCTCTTCATATCTTTTCTAGCTCCAGATATGAAAGTTCTGAAGAAGTTGTTTTTCTCCAGATTATAAGTACAGATTTAGACAGACTTATCTGACCAAGTGCTGTTATTAACTCTTGGCCCTCTGAACAGCAGTGGCTAGGTGGTTGTCCCTGATTTATAACCCATCTAGGAAGAAAATTATCTTGGATATGATGACTATATTTTATGAGAGAGAAAAAAGATACATGGGCTGACACATATAGTACAGTACAGAATATTTTATATCACTGATTGTTGCAGATAATCTGAGACACATGATAGCAGTATATAAGGAGAGTAGCAGCGTGGTCCTCCTCATGTTCTTTGGTTCTGGAGACCCAAGATCATAAGGGTACTTACACAATGAAGGGGTTGATCCTTTTTGTTTTTTTATCATCTAAGAATAATGTTGAGTGTCTTAGGAAAACACTTCTAACTCTCTACAGAGGTCATAGTGAATACATGACACTAAAGTATTGCTTCCTATTAGAGAGTAAATGCTATTTCAAGAATTGTACCAAAATATCACAACTAAATTGAGCATTATCCTCAAGAAACCTATATTGACTAATGTAAAAGCTCAAGTTTTAAAATGTCTAAAGTTAAGCAGTTGTTGACAAATGAACATTCCTGTGTTTTTGTGTTTATATAAAGTTGACATTTTTTTCAACCCTTTTGAAATAATATACTGTACCTCTTTTTTTGGTCTAGTCTTGAAGAAATGTCTTTCAAACACTCTTTTATGCCATAATTAGTTCTATCGCTGAGGTGGTAAATTCTGGAGGCAGGAATATCAGACCAAACAGTTGGAACACCACAGGGATAACATAGGGATAACCTAGAACATCAGCGAAGGAGGAAAACAGACATTCTGTAACTTAGCTTTACAATACAGTAGCTCAGCCGCATGTAGATATTAAGCACTTGAAATTTGGCTAGTCTAAATTAAGATGTGCTGTAAGTATAAAATAACACACTGAGTTTCAAAAATTTGTACCCAGAAAATATGAAGTAGTTAATTATTTTATATTGATTACTTGTTGAAATGATAATATTTTGAAGATATACATTTTATATAAAATATGTATGTGCTATTAAAATTTTAGAAAGAGCTAAGAAATTGTACTGTATCAAAGTTTAGGACTTCTGTTCATCAAAGGATAGAACCAATAGAGTGTAAAGGCAATCCTTACAATAAGAGAAAATATTTTCCAGTCATATATTTAATAAGGGGTTTTTATTTAGAATATATAAAGAATTGATACAACTTAAGAACAACCAAAACACATCATAAATAAAAATTGGCAGATACTTGGATATAGATGTATCCAAACAAGATACAGAAATGACTAATGAACCCATGAAAAAATGTTCAACATAACTATTAGAGAGATGCAAATCAAAACCACAATTGTATACTAACACCTATTTTTATGGCTACTATTTAACAAAGCTGTTCAGTGGATGTAGATAAATTGGACCACTTGAGCATTGTTGGTGGGAATGTGAAATGGTGAAACCACTATGGAAAACAATATGGTGGTTCCACAAAATATTAAATATAGAATTACAAAATGATTCAGCAGTTACACTTCCAGATATGTATCTCAATGTATGAAAAGCAGGAACTCCAACAGATATTTGTACACAAATACAGCATTATTCACAATAGCTAAATGATGGAAGCAAATCAAATGTCCATCAACAAATATATTGATTTGAAAAAGCATATACATACAATAAACATTAGTTTAAAAAATAATTTCTGATATATACTACAAAATGGATGAAACTTGAGGATATTATGCTAAATGAAATAAGCCAGTCACCAAGAGAAATATTCTATGATTCCATTTATATGAGGTACCTAGAAAGGTCAAATTTACAGATACAAAAAGCAGAACAATGGCTGCCAGAGCCTGGGGAAGGAGGATGTAGAGGTACATAGTTTCAGATTCATTAGCTAAAAAGAGTTTTGGAGTTGGATGGTGGTGATGGTTGCACAACAATGCAAATTACTTAATGTACTGAATAGTACACCTTCATATTGTTAAGATGACATAGCTTGTGTTATATGTATTTTATCATGATTTAAATAATTTTAAATGTACGAAAGGGAGCAGAGAAAATATAAAATAAAAATACTATATAAAATAAATATATATTTAAAACATTAAAAACTATCTTATTGTCCATTATAATTACATAGAAAAATTTAAAAACAGAAAAACTAACTTATTTAGAAGTTTGTACTTAAAACATTGATAAATTTAAGTTTTTATTCACTTATAAAATTATCAAAGATGAGTTTAAAATTGTTTTTCTTCTTTACCTTGTATAACTTAAAATATAAAGTGAGTATATTTTCTATATTTTGGAATATTGTCATACTCCTTTCTAAATTTGGACCAGCTTTCAAAACTATTCACACTTTAATGCTGTGGAAAATCTCTGAGATTTCCTTCAATGTGAAATTTTTTGCTGGTGCCACTTCTGGGACATCTTCATTCTTTTCATTGCAACCACTTTTCTAATTTATGTTGATAAATTAACCTTCACTAAGATCTTCTGACAGCATATCTTGAGTAACTGGGAGGATGGTAATGTTAACATTTCCAATGGCAGCTATTTCTTCTAAAATATTTACATTCTATTCAAATTTAATATTCAATATTTCACTTTTTATTTCTTTGCCACAGTTTTATCTTTGTTGGCCAAGTCCCTCTTCTGAGTATTCATTTTTTGTAAAATGTCACATAGGTTTATCACGTTGAGACAAAGAAGCAACACAACTACATGCTTGTCAGTCTGTGCACAAATTGAATAACAGATGTGTAGCAAAACATCGTCAACAGACTTTGAAAGAAGTGTTGTGATTGGTCAGTGATGGTGATATTCATCTGTTGTTTGCATAATGATCTGTGGATCTAAGAAGTAGCAGTCTATTTAACACAATTATTTATATTTAATATAGCATAACAATTAAAACTTTAACTTTATTGTTAAAGTTTATAAGTTAAATTTTTGTAACTGAAATTCATGCATATCAGAACCATACAGAGTGAGAAATATCTATATTTGGAAATAATTCCTTTAAAAACATCAGTGAAGCCTGAGATTGAATGTTGCATAAACCATGAGACCAAATGAGATCCATCAAGGAGGGTGGAGTTTTTACAGCTGGTCCAGAGAATTTTCTGCCAAAATCCCATCTTAATATTCTGGATTTGTGGGACTACACAGAAAAAAAAGATATTTTAATAAATAAACCTAAAATACTAAGGGATAGTGAATCATGTCACACTGAGGGAAGACCAAAACTAATATTAAAGAATCAACATTGTCTGAAGAATGTTGTCATGCACAATGTCTCGAAAGAAGAGTGTCAAGGAAGTTGGCATTTACCTCAAGAACTGAAAATTAAGCAGATATATAGCAGCAGGCCCATTAATAGGACTCTGCCTCAGAGTAATAGCTTCCTAGGTAGATCAAAATTAGCTCTAGATAAAATGTTTCATGCAGCTTATATAACATTCTTCTTTGAGCTTCTCATCTGACTGACTCACTGGTTAAAATTTTCCTTGCTTAGGGACCTAGTTTCTTATTTCAAACTGCTTGTCTCTACTATGACCTTTATGGGTAATGATGTCCAAAGTATAAGTCCTGTTGGTAACCATGATCTGTAACAAGCTCTAACAAACATCAACCTTATGTATCTACAGCTATCATCTTGCTTATATCAAATACAAGAACACATTCTCTGTGATATAGCAAATAAATCATATATATATATATATATATATGTATATATGTATATAGGTGTATATATGTGTATGTGTGTGTATACACACACACACACACACACACACAAAAGTAATACAGTTGTGAACTAATACAGACTTATTATGAACTAATACAGTTACTCCTAAAATGCAGCATATATTCTAGTGGCATATATAAACATTATATACAGGACAATAATTATGTATAATTAAAATGCATATAAATGCTTTTGAGGATAGGAAAATTATGATATAAGAGCATAATACAAAGAGACCTGATTTAAGTTGTGGAGTCAGAGAATTCTTCCCAATGTAGTAATGCTTAAGCTGAGGATAAAAAGAGTTAACTGCATTGTGAATATGTGTGATGGGATGTAGGCTTAGAAACACAGAACAGTAGGAACAGTATGATATATAATATCTGTAGACTGACAAGAAGCTTGGTACACTGTGGAACAATAGGGGCAATATATTATGGATGGACTATTCAGGAGCTTGTATGCCACATTAAATTTAGATCTTTATTTTATGGTCAGTGAGGACATTTTTCTGGAGTTTAAATGCTGTTATTTATGAGAGTGAATATTGTGTGTTAGAGGTTCAGCTGTGTGTTGGATCATAAAGGACAAAGATGCCCACAGTTATTTAATAATGTTGTATGCATTTATGATATTCACGACCCTCTAAGTAAAGATCCTTTCTTGTCCAAGATTCATGATTATATTACAAATGCAAATTTAAGTTTTTACCATTGATGAAATGGCCTAGAAAATGGGATTAGTGAAGAAGAGAAGATGATTCATTCTAGGCCTTAGAAATGGTAACATTTAATACCTGGTAAAAGAACATAACTGTTAAAAGACACTAAAAATGAGGAGAAATAAAAGCAGAAGAAAGCATAGGAGGGTGGTATAACAGAAGTCAGTGTGAAAGTGTGTCTCAAGCAGGAGGGAGAAGTCAACATATTAAAGTGATAGTGTGACATAAAGTAAGATATAAAGTGAAAATAAGTACTAGATTAGTCCAAACTGAGAGAGTTGGAGTAGTAGTATAATAATTGTGAAAGCTAAATTAGTTAGTTAAGAATTGAATGGCATATGGAGAAAGTGAGCCTGAAAATATATGCAATTAGTTCCAAAGTTTGTGAAAAAGAGAAAGGACAATAATTGAATATGGACGTATGTATGGAGAGATGTACACATATACAAACATGTATTTTAAATTAAACCTTTTATTCTGAGATAATTGTAATTTCACATGTATTTGTAATAAATAATATAAAGACAACTTATGAACTCTTTACCCAGTTTTCCCTCATAGTAATATCTTATAAAACTGTGGTATAACAACACAACTAAGATATTAACACTAATACAGTGAAAGTAAAAAAAGAAATTCTATCACCATAAGATCCCTCCTGTTACCCTTTCATAAGTCACAGCCATATTCCTTATCCCCACTCCACAAACATACATTTCTCACTTTTTTCATTGTTAATCTGTTAAATATTTTTATAATTTTGTCATGTTTGAAGGTTATATAAAAAGAAACAGCAGTATGTTCACTCTTGGAATTGACTTTTTTACTCCGTATAATTTTTTGGCTATTTATCCAAGTTGTTTTGTAAACCAAGAGTTTATTTTTATTGCTGAGTAGTATTCTATAGTATGGAAGTACCACAACTTGTTTAACCATTCACCTGTTAAAGAACATCTATACTGTTTTCATTTTGGGGCTGTTATAAATAAAGCTCCTATGCATAGTCATGTACAGGATTTTGTGTGAATGTAAGTGTTCGTCTTCCTGTGATAAATGCCTCAAAGTGCAATTACTAGGTTTTATGATAGTTTTATGTTTGGTTGTACAATAAACTACCAAATTGTATTACAGATTGGCTATACCACTTTACATTCCCAATATATGCATGATTCAGTTTCTCTACATCTTCACCAGAATTTGGTGTTGACACCCTTTTAAAAAATTTTACCCATTATGATAGATGTTTAATGATACCTCACTGTGGTTTTAATTGACATTTCCCTAGTCACTAATGGTGTTGAATATCTTTTCATGTGCTTACTTGCCATCTGTTTATCTTCTTTGATAAAATTTCTGTTTATATCCTTTATATATTTTTAAACTGGACAGTTTTTATTATGGACTATATTTAGCTCCTTGTCGGGCTCTGCTGACACAAGAGATGGAGGAAAAGTGAAATGCTGATTAGCCCCAGTTTAAACCACTTTATTCAGTCTCAATTATGATCATTGGTGGTTGAGGGTCAGATCTTCAGAGTGATATCTAGGGTTTGTGTGTGTGTGTGTGTGTGTGTGTGTGTGTGTGTGTGTGTGTATGTGTGTGTGTGTGTGTAGTGTGTATGTGTATTTAATATATATTTAAATATATACATACATACATATATATGAAATTTGAGCATGTGAATATGTTTATGAGAAAGATGCAATCAAAAAGAGAAGCTGAATATACAAAATAAGAAATTTTTAAAAGTTTTATCAGAACAATTATTGGGCCAATGTGCAATGTGAACCCTGGAGTGGGGATGGGTAAAGTACATAGTAGGGTAAATGTTTAGTATAAAATAAATATTAAACTTTAGTATAAGTATAAATGTTTAATGTTACAATGAG
This sequence comes from Macroglossus sobrinus, assembly GCA_004027375.1. Taxonomy (NCBI): domain Eukaryota; kingdom Metazoa; phylum Chordata; class Mammalia; order Chiroptera; family Pteropodidae; genus Macroglossus; species Macroglossus sobrinus. Next base: position 342,577 of record PVKZ01001296.1, on the reverse strand, counting down.
AATATGGAAGGAATAGAATTCTGAACATAGAGCAATTAACCTTAGATAAGAGCTGGTACTACTGCTATAATGTAATATATATAAAGAAAAGGATGGGTGCAGATGCTAGAATGTTGAAACATTGGTAGAAGAAAGAGGAAGATTTATTTCCTCACCTCTTTAACAAAATTGTAAACATATAGTACAGTACTGTGAAGTATATTAAGGAAAGTTTCTGTCTGATGACTTCAATTTATCTCTTTGAAGTAAAAACAAAGACCATTTGCACAATGTTTACAAATAGGGGATGACAATAAGGAGTCAACAATGAAGACCAAGAAACAGAAACCACAAAATTAAAGAGGTGCTCTGTATGGTGCAATTTCAAGGGAAAAAAAGAATTTCCAGGAGGATGTGAATAAAAGTTCCAAGAAAAAAAATATGGAGAACTGGATTTAACAAATAGGAGTTTATTTACAGATTTAAACAGAATTGTATACTTATGAAAATGATGAGAAATAATACTAAAAAGGTAAGACTATTGTTTCAGGTTTTAAATAATGTTTAAGTTATTTTGATTTTATCAGCTAAATAGTAGGGAGTAATTAAAAGTCAGAGTTGAAAATGTTCAAAATAGTTTAGATCAAGGGGAGATAGAAAGAAAAAGATAACTACTTGACAGCTTGTTACAGTAATTCAAGTAAAAGTTGAAGAGGGCCTGAATTAGAGCATGTATGATGAAGATAGAGAAGAATGGACAGACATGAAAAAGCTACAAAGACACATTATTAAGATTTGGTTACCAATTGGCAATTTCCCAGTAATACATTTTTCTTCAGAACATACAGGCTAGACTGAAGCAAAAAAATGAAGGCATATTAATATTAATAAAGTATAATTCCCTTTGTCTCACCATTTCTGATAGTTCATGACCTCTAAACCTTTTTAAAGCAAACCTTCTCAGTACAAACAAATACTCAGTACTTGTGGGGATACTCACAAGTTTTTTTTCTAGTATGTTCACTAAATTTCTTTGTAATATTCACTAACAGATCTTCTCCAGAGGACTGTGCTGATGACTAAAGATTGTATTGCTTGTGAAATTGTGTCAAGGTTCTTTACTCTTATACTTAATGTCCCTGGCCATGATGACTCTTGCTAAACATTACCTAGTTTAAATTACTCCCCCTATAGACACAGATTGTGCTGATACAGTTACATTTTCTATGTGACATAACAATGTTGTATTCTGAGTTCTGGGTGCATTAAATAACACTCTGTACTGTAGGATTTTATGTCCACATGTTTTATAGGATTTGATAGAGCAACAACTCTTTTTGAATGTATTATCTCTCTTCCAAATTTTCAAGTATGAGAACCAATATGAGTGATATTTTATGTTACAGCATTGGTACTAAGATTAACACAGAACCCTGCATGTAATAGGTACTTAACAAATAATACTAAGGTTAATATTGCCTGGACCAAGACTATAAAATTTTTTTCAGTGTTATTAACTGTAAAATTGAATAACTGTCTATTGAGACAGGAGCATGTACTTACTGGAAATTGACAAGTATTATTCATCTCATATTTCTACTTCTTTACAAAAGATAAATCCCTAGAAAATAAACATTTCCAAGAGTTATTTTGGGATGATTTCATACATGTCACAATTTTTGACAGTTAAGCAGGTTCTTTTTTCTCTTCACTGTGGCTATGAGTAGTCTCTTCCATCCTGATCCCTTCTTTAGCTGTATAGTTTTGCAAGTTCCTCTAACTTTGCCTTAAGAACTGACATTTTTATGCTCTTGTGTGGGGCATCAGAACTTATGAAGCATTAATCCTCTTCCTTTTTTAAATTTTAAATATTCTTCATTGAGCCAAATTGGAAAAGATAAAACAAGTATGAGAGTGTTATGAAAATGGCAATATGAGAGTGTTTTACATAAATTCTCAGGGAAAAGTAAGACCTAGCTACTGTTAATAACATCTAAGAAATGGTGATGTCTTCAGGTTATATTACATGTCAGATCTATTTTTTCTTTCCTGCTTCCCAGAATTTTTTTGGTAAGTAGGCTTATATAAAATCAATAAAGATGTCTCTTTTCAATCAGTCTTCTACCTCACTTTTACCCTTTATACTAAGTGTATAAAAAATTTACAAAAATTAGACTAAAGTCCAAAGAATTACTTTTAAACTGTCAACCAATGGTCATTGACACTGAATCAACACAAACAAGAATTCCCAATTTGAGGTGTGGTGAAGAAGGGAATTGTATTCAGTGCAAATAGCTTAATTGTAATATTGCATGGGCTGTGAGAATAGCTCAATAATGTTACAGCTCAATTAAGAAATAACACAGCTCTGGAGCAGCATGATTATGAGGCAGCCATGGGTTGAGGGGACTCTGGGACAAGGCCCCTACTAGCTAAAAAGTTCTGCTTTGCTCTACCTGCTTTTCTCCACTCTGGTCTACAACCTCCTTTGAGTTTTATCTTCAATATTTTAACTCCAGATGGGGAAATGCAGTCTTCAGTGAAAAAAGAAAGTACACTCTATGAGCCAGAGGGGAGGTGATTTATATAGACAGAAGTCCCACCCCTGGTTTCTGATTAGTCCATCCTCATGCAAACAAAAACTACAAATCCTTGAAGTTTGTTTGGTCCAAAAGTCACTGTCCTGATTGGTCAGAATGAAGCTGTTCTAATCGGTCAGTTAAGATGTTGATGGAGATATACCTGTGCAGCTCTGATTGGACAGGGAGAGCCTCAGTTCTGTTGCTTGAAAGACAATTCCAGAAACTCCTTTATAAAGGCTGGCTCAGATTATGAATACACAGTGTAGGTAGGTAGCTAAATGCAAGAGGCAGGCAGCTCAGTGCTGGTTTCTCCCTGGTGTGGTTTGCATAGGAGACTCTTATTTAGAAATGGCTGCTAAGCCCTGCATTTTATTTGAGCCTAGTTAGCCACCAGGAGTCCTTCTTATTAGGTATCCTTTTTCTCAGGGTCCACAAAACTATCTGTATAATTTTAATATTTATTCTTCTTGTGCCTCAGTTTGTTCATCTGTAAACATAACAATGGCAATCTTGCATACTTTACAGAATTATGATTTTTAAATTAAAAAATGCACATAAGAGATTTATAAATTAAGTGCTACACAACTCTGAGGGATTATTATTCTCATTGTGATAATAAAGAGGTAGATGATTTCTTCTGACTTCACAACCAGGGCCAGCAAGTTGATGAAGAAGACTTAGTTTAGGTTTGATTCCTTCCACTTCCCTTTTGTGTCCCTTTATTTTTGTGTCCCTGTCATATTTGCCTCAACTTCAAGCAAAATTACAGAGTTATTCTATTTCATTAAGACCATATTCTTAGCTCCAGAGAAAAGATATTTGACCATCTCTGTCTAGCACAGGAATTAAGAGGATGAGGCTGAGAGATAGACATCTTAGATGTAAATCCTAGCTCTGTTATTTACTGGCTCTGTAGTCTTAGACAAGGTACTTAACCTTTCTTTGTATTAGGTTTTTTGTTCTATAAAATGGTAATAATAATAATAGTGCCCACAAAAAGATCTTTTATACTTATAAAGCATTTTGAAGAGTATGTGACACATGAGTTCTCAGTAAATATTAGTTGCTATCTTTCCTTACTAGCTGATACAAGTTATAAATGTGTTCGCACAGGTTTCTTTATATGTTAGAGAACACTACAAGATTGTCTGAGCCAGAACAATTTCTTACAAAAAAAAGTTGTTGAAATAATTTAAAAGCCTTCAAGATCGACCAGAATATATTTCTATTGGAAGACATTTGTGTACTATAACTATGCAGAAGATAGAATGTTTTGGTCAGTGCTGTATTGATGAACCTCACATTTCACCATGTAGGCAGTTTCCTAAATAAACTGTAGTAACAGTCTTAATCTCTCAATAATAACAGAAGGAATAATAAACTTATTCTGAGAATTATCCTTGTCCATGTCCATACAGTATTCTGTCAGAATACATAGAGATTTAAGAAGCACAGAAATTTTTACTTGTTTTCCTTTCAAGTGGCTTATGGTAAGATTATAAAGGTTCTGGAACATAGAATAATTAAAATGGTATTTCTCAAAAAGTAAACTATAGACTGCCTGTATCAGTGCTACCTTGGTTGCATATAAAAAATTCAGATTCCTGGACCTACTTACAAATATTTAAATTTTGGTCACCTGTGACACTAGCTATGATAAGTAAAATAAATCAAGCACAGAAAGACAAATCTTGCATAATTTCAATTTTAAGAGGAATCTCAGAAAGTCAAACTCATAGAGGCAGAAATTAGAATGTTAGTTACTAGGAGTTTTGGAGAAACATGGCGACGTGAGAAATGTTTTCAGTTTTTTCCCCTTGAAACAACAATAAGCTGAACATCTAAAACTCAACAGAAAACACCCAAACTGCACACTATGAAATCTGAGCATGGGATCTGCACATAAGAGCTACCACACGTCAGAATCTTGGGTGTCGAGCGATGGACTGAGAGAAATAAAGAAGCTGCCTTTCACAGTCTCCAGAGCTTTCTACAGGAAGCATGGAAAGAGGTGAAGGTGTGACCACTTCCCTGAACAGCCCTGCCTAGAAGTACTGTGAGCTCCACCTGGCTGACAGCAAGGCCCAGTCATCAGGGCAGAAAGCAGAGAAGCAAGACAGCTGAGAAACAACAGTTGATTTTTACCTGCCATGGTTGCAAAACCAAATCAGAGCTTCAGTCCCACACCTCCAACCCAAAGAGGCTCTCCCCACATATCCTCCAAGACCGAACACCGTGGAGCCAAAAGGGAATCTGAACAAAAGCGATCAAAACTGTTACTGACACTAAAAAGGGCTGAGACTGAGAGTAACAAGCATTATTAAACATCTAAAAAGAATAAAAAGGCATTATTCAGGCCTTATAAAAAGCAGTGATCCAAGAGGCTTAGATGACTCCTACTGGAAACCAAAACAGAAGAGCCTTATTTACAACAGGCTAAACAGAGACCTTTATATGAATAAATCTTCTACCTGGAAAATAAGCAGAATACACTTCCATTAATGCTCAGGCTCAACAATAGCTCATTAAACACCATGAACAACCAAGGTAACAAGGCATCTCAGAAAGAAAGAAAAAAAATTCCAGAAAATAAGCTTACAGACATAGAAATATGCAACTTGAATGACACATAATTCAAGATGGTTCTTCTGAAAAAAAATCAGTGATATCCAAAACAAGTCATATCAACAACTGTAGGAACTGAAAAAAAAAAAGTAATGAGCAGAATGAGCTCTTTAGCAAGGAGATTTAAACCCTCAAAAAGAACAGAATAGATTTTCTGGAGATTAAAAAAAAAAGCACTGCAAGAGTTGGAAAATCAAATGGCAAGCTTGGGAAATACAGTCGACTAAGTAAAGAAAAGTAGCAGAGATATTGAAGAAATAAATTTAGAAATAAATAAAAAGGAAGAAGAGAGAAACTGAAGAATGAAAAATAATGAAAGTGAAATACAAAAACTAGCTGATACCATCAGGAGAGGAAACATAAGAATAACGGGCTTTATCAAAAGAGAGGAACAGGAACAATGACTAGAAAGCATTTTCAGACACATAGTTGATGAGAATTTCCCAAATCTAAGGAATGAGCTGGAGCATGGAATTCAAGAAGTCAACAGAACACTCAATTATCTCAATCAAAAAAGACCTTCACCCAGACACGTTGTATGAAAATTATAAAAAATTAACAGCAAAGGCAGAAGTCTCAGAGTAGCCAGGGAGAAAAAAATGGTAACTTATGAAGGAAAACACTTTAGATTATCATAAGACTTCTCAGCACAGACCTCACAAGCCATAAAGAAATGGAATCAAATATTTAAGCAATTAAGTAAAAGTAATTACTAACCTAGAATAATGTATCCAGCTAAGTTCTTCTTTAGATATAAAGAAAAAATTAAGACCTTTCCAGACCTGCAAAAATTGAGGCAATTCTCCAGTATGAGGCCAGAATTATAGTAAATACTGAAAGGGGTCAGCTCACCTAAAACAAAATAACCAAAAAATAAAAAATAAATAAAAATTAAAGTGAATATCAGGCAAATAAGAGAAGAAGACTGCAACCCTAGTAAGACAATAATTTTTTATACATAATAAATAATCTAAAAAATTATTATTATTATTATTATTATTATTATTATTATAAGCTTAAATAATAAGAGAATATAGGAAGATAGTAACAAACATTCAGCAGATATACGAACAAATTGAGACAATGACTGAAAAGTAGAGGATTCAAAGATCCACATTCACAAAAGGGAATGGAGATAAGGCACATGCAGAAGAAAATGGACAACTATACACACACACACATACATGTGTGTGTACATGTGTGTGTGTGTGTATGTGTGTATAGGGAGAGAGATAGAGATAGAGATAGATAGATAGATAGATAGATAGAACAATTATTTACATATTCATAATGGTAACCACACACAGAAGATTTAGAACTGAAGTACACAACATAAAACAAGAAGAAACAGAGGAAAACCCACATAAGCCAACCAAAATAAAGAAAATGGAAACACAAGGACAAAGAAACAATGGAAACACCAAGCTACCAAAAAGCAAATGATAAAATGGCTAAAAGAAAACCTCATGTTTCAATAATCACCCTAAATGTAAATGGACAAAACTCACCAATAAAAAAAGCACAGAGTTGCAAAATTGCTCATATAACAAAACACAACCATATACTACCTTCAGGAGACATATCTCAGCTCCAAAGACAAATATAGACTGAAAGTGAAAGGTTGGAACATGATATTTCAAGCAAATTGCATTTAGCAAAATGTGGAAGTACAGATACTGATATCAGATGAAATAGACTTCAAAATAAAAATGGCAAAGTAATCTACTGAGGGACATTTCATAATGATAAAGGAAATTATGCTCCAAGAAGACATAACACATTAATATCAATGCTCCCAATCAGGGAGCCCCAACATATGTAAAGCAATTACTAGCAGAACTAATGGGATAAACAAACCAAACCACTATCTTAGTAGGGGACCTAAATACCCTACTGCTGGACATTCACAGATCATACAAAACAGTAAATCAATAAGGAAATAACATCCGTAAATGACATATCAGAACAACTTTACATAATTGACATTTACAGACCCTTTCATTCCCAAAAAACTGCTTATACATTCTTCTCTAAAAAATTCTCAATAATCGACCACATACTGGGACACAGAGATAGCCTCAACAGTTAGTTATAGGAGGTTTGAAAACCTACCAACCATATTCTCTGATCATAACGCTTTAAAACTAGAAATCAACTGCAAAAAGAAATATGGAAGATTCACATACTTGGAGATTAAACAACATGCTATGGAAGAATAACTGGATCAGAGAAGAATTCGAAATAGAGATCAAGAGATACATAAAAATGAATGATAATGATAGTACAAATAATAAAACTGTAGGGATACGGCAAAAGCTGTCATAAGAGAAAGTTCACATCATTACAGGCCTATCTCCAAAAACAAGAACAAACCTGAATAAAAAACTCTTAATGCTTCATCTTAAAAAACTAAAAAAAAAAAACAAAGAACAAATGAGGCCTAAAGTTAGCAGAAGGAAAGAAATAATCAAAATTAGAGCAGATATAAACGAAAATGGAAACAACAACAAAAACAAAACAAAATTTAGAAAAAATAAATGCACCAAAGAGCTGGTTCTTTGAAAAGGTTAATAAAATTGATAAACCCCTGGCTAGATTCACTAAACAAAAAAGTTAAAGAACACAAATAAACAAAATCAGAGATGAAAGAGGTGAAATTACTACTGACATTCCAGGTACAAAGGGTCATACAACAACACTGTGAAAAAGTATATAAAATCAACTTTAATAATCTAGAATAAATGGACCAATACTTAGAAAAATACAATCTTCTGAGACTGAATCAAGAAGAATTGGAAAATCTCAATATACTGATCAGCAGTATGGAAATTAAAAGAATCATCAAAAACCTACCAAAAAGTAAAAGTCTAGGACCAAATGGCTTCACCACTGGATTCCACCAGACATTCAAAGAAGATTTAATACCTGTTCTCCTCAAACTCTTCCACAAAATCAAAAAGGAGGCAATACTTTCCAATTCACTTTATGAAGCCAATATTTCTCTGATACCAAAATATGGTAAAGATAATACAAAAAAAGAGAAAACTTCACACCAATATCTCCCATGACCACAGATGTAAAAATCCCAAATAAGATACTACCAAACCTAATACAGCAACATATTCAAAAGATTATCCACGACGATCAAGTGGGATTTATCCCAAAGGCACAGGGATGGTTCAACATACACAAATCAATTAATGTGATACATCACAAAACAAATTTAAAAATAAGAATCATATATTCATATCAATAGATGCAGATAAAACCTTCGATAAGATGCAACATTCATTTCTGATCAAAACACTTAACAAAATCAGTATAGAAGGAAAGTACCTTAACATAATACAGGCCAACTATGACAAACCCTCAGCAAACATTATACTTAATGGTGAAAATCTGAAAACCTTCCCTCTAAGATCAAGAACAAAGCAAGGTTGTCCATTGCCGCCGTTATTCAATATAACATTGGACGTCCTAGCGAGTGTAATCAGGCTAGAGAACAATATAAAAGACATGCAATAGGAAATGAAGAAGTCAAATTGTCACTATTTGTGAATGACATGATTCTTTATATAGAAAACCCTAAAGACTCCACAAGAACACTACTAGAAACAAACAAAAAAAAAAGCAATAAAATGAAGTTTCTGGATACAAAATTAATGTTCAAAAATCCATAGTGTTACTATACTCTTATAATGAAGTGTAAGAAAAATAAGTGGAAAAAGTAATTCCTTTTGCAGTTGTAACAAAAAGAATAAAATACCTAGGAATAAATTTAATGAAACATGTGAAGGATCTATTTATTGAAAACTACAAGACTCTATTAAAAGAAATCGAAGAAGAAAGAAAGAAATGAAAAGATATTCCGGGGTTTGGTTTGGAAGAATCAACATATTTAAAATGAACTCATTACCTAAAGCATTGTATTGATTTAATGCATTCCTCATCAAAATCCCTTCGATATTTTTCAAAGAAGTAGAGCAAAAAATAATCAGATTTGTATGGAAGCAAAAAAGACACCAAATTGTCAAAGTCAACCTGAGTGGGGAAGAAAAACAAACAAAAATATGGGGCTGGAGGTACCACTTGGCCCAACTTCAAATTATACCACAAAGCGACAGTAATCAAAACAGCATGGTATTGGCAGAAAAATAGTCACATGGATCATTGGAACAGAACAGAGTTCAGAAGTAAACATATATATATATATTGACAGAAGAGCCAAAAACATACAGTGGAGAAAAAAAGCCTTCTCAAGAAAGTGCTGAGAAACCTGGAAAGCCACCTGTGAATGAATGAAACTAGACTGTGTTCTATCACCACACACCAAACTTAACTCAAAATGGATTAAGGACCCAAATATACAACCTGAATCAGTAAAATACATAGAAGAAATGTAGGAACTAAATTCAATGACCTTGGACTTAAAGAGGATTTTATTTATGAATTTGACCTCAAAAGGAAGGGATGTAAAAGCTAAAATAAATGAATGGAACTACATCAAACTAAAAAAAAAATTCTTCTCAGTAGAAGAAATCATCAACAAGGTAAAGAGACAACCATCTGAATGGGAACATATATTTGCAAGCAACACCTCTGATAAGGGCCTAATATCCAAAATGTACAAAGAACTTATACAACTCAATAACAACGACAACAAAAAACAAATGATCCAGTCAAAATATGCGCAGAGGTCCTGAACAGATACTTCTTCCTAGAAGACATACATATTGCCAACAAAAAATATGAATAGATGCTCAACGTCCCTAGCTATTAAGGAAATGCAAATCAAAGCCATGATTAGATATCATTTCATATCTGTTAGAATGCTATAATCAACAGGACAAGTAATAACAAATGTTAGAGAGGATATGAAGAAAAAGGATCCTTTATACACTGCTTGTGAGACTGCAAATTGGTATAGCAGCTATAGAAAATGGTATGGAGTTTCCTCAAAAAACTAAGAGTTAATCTACCATATAATCCAACAATCCCTTTATGAGGTATTTACCCCAAAGACTTGAAAACCCATATTTGAGAAGGTATTTGCACAACAATATTCATAGCCCCCCTAGTCACAGTAGCCAGGACATGGAAGCAATTGAAGTATCCTATGATAGATAATTGGCTAAAGAAACTGTGGTACATATATACAATGGAATATAACTTAGTCATTAGAAGAGATGAAATACTGCCATTTGCAACATCATGGATGGATCTCGAGATAATCATGCTAAGCAAAATAAGCCAGACAAAAAAAGTTGAAAGTCACATGTTATTCCTTATATATGGAATATAAACCTAAAAGCAACAAATGAACAGGACAAACAAATGAAGACTCATGGACTTGGTCTATAGACTAGTGGTTACTAGAGGGTAGAGGGTGAGTGAGGAGGCAGGAGGTAGACACAGTAAATGGGTCAGATATAGGGGGTGGGGAAGGTGAAGTGGGTAAAGGAGATTAAATATATGGTAGCTGAAGGAAACTGGACTTTGGATGGTAAATAGAATATACAGATGTCAAATTATAATGTACACTTGAAATTATATAATTCTGGTAACCAGTTACTTTCACAAACTTAAATTTTTAAAAGTTAAAAAAGACGAATGTTAGTTACCAGGGACTAGAGAGGTGAGGAGAAGGAGGAAATGTTTAAATGGTACAGATTTGTCATTTTGTAGGATTGATAAATTCTGGAGATCTAATGTACAGCATAATGACTATAGTTAATAACACAGTATTGAATACTGAAATTATGCTAAAAGAATAGGTTTAGGTACTAACATCACACATGTGCAAATATGAGAACATGGCGACTGTATGAGGAGATAATATTAACCAGTTTTACTAAAGTAACCATATAAATATATATGTCTATATGCAAAATATATATTCTGTATGATCATGCTACATAATAATATATATAATATTATATATAATATATATTTATATAATTATATATAATATATATTATGTAGCATGATCATATATATTATTATATATTATATATAATTATGTATTATATATGTCATATATATCATATATAATTTAACATATTATATTATGATTATATATTATAGTATATGACATAATATATAATATATAATATATATAATATAACATTATATATATATATATATATATATATATATATATATATATATATATATATATATAGTGAGAGAGAGAGAGAGAGAGAGAGAGAGACATATTTTGGCCAGAAATGAGCCCAACAATACTCATATGAAATAATTTTGGAGTTATTGCAATAGAAAATCATTTTTTTGCTAGATAAATTTATCTGAGATTAAAGACTGTCTTCTATTGATAACTTTGCATAGTCACCTTAAGAAATATATTGCTGTGTTATCCATTGCCTTTACAAAAGCATTTGTTAACTATTGAACACATCTCAGCTTGTGTTTGATTTATACGAAAGATTGCTTTTTTTTTGAGAAAAAGTAAGATTTATTGAAAGTACTTTTAAGAAGGAGATGAGTCACTAAGGAAGGCTGCAGCCCTGTGGAATTTAGGAAGCGAAGAGATAAGATGGTATGCCCCAAAAGGAGGGGCAGGTTTCCAGCCAAGAATGTTGTAACCATAAATAACCGCTTTCAAATCGTTTAAGAAATCTTGGTTTCAGGTCCCCTCAAATTAATTATATTACCAAAGTTAGAATAGATACTTTCAACATCTAACAATGAAATCTCCAGTCTTCAACAAATACTCCAAAAAATTTTGATGCAGGTGATTATCACAAGTTTTGAGAAAAAAAAACTGCTGTTGGAAGATGGAATGCAGTTAATTTTCATTAATTTTTACTTCTGTCTTTATTCCCATGAATGGAAATTCAGAAAATACAATAAGACATTTTTAAAAGGCAGTCAAGGTTTTATAATTCCTATCAATAAAGTCTCACTCTGCATAGATTCTCAGTTTTTTCACGTAAGAACTTTGCAGGCCTTTATGAAAATGGTCATTCTGCTGAATTATCCAATATATCTATGCCTCCAATAATCTCATGCTATAAATAAATCCATCCTGCTGGGCTTTGGCACAATCAGCCTGGATCAAAGGAGCAGAAGAACCAAAGTGATTTGAGCAGATGATGCTTTTAGGGGATGATTCATACTGTTGCTATATCACAACAATAAAGTACATCCTGTGTACTATCCATGGAATAGAGGGAGCATCCAGGAATAAATAAGATGAATTTCAATACAGAGTAGCAAAATGTTAGAAAAAAAAACTTCAACCCCCTAAATTAACAACTTATTTCCAAAAACTTCAGATCTTTTTTTTTCTTTTCTTTTCATTTTATGTGACTTTTAAAAAGAATTTTTTGGTTGGTATTGGCTGAGACTGTAAATAAGTAATTAGATCAGATTTTAAATTCCTCCTACATGGAAGCAACCAAAGTGTCCTACAATAGATGATTAGATAAAGAAGATGTAGTACATATATACAATGGAATATTACTCAGCTATAAGTAGATGAAATACTACCATTTGTGAAAACATGAAAGGACATTGAGATAATCATGCTAAGCAAAATAAGCCAGATAGAAAAAATGGAAAACTACATAATATCATTTATATATAGGATGTAAATCTAAAAGCAACAAACAGGACAAACGGAGATTGAAGGACATGGATAATAGACTGATTATTGGTTACCAGAAGATGGGGAGAGTGGTAAAAGGGGTCAGATATGTGGTGACAGAAAGAAATCTAACTATGGTGGTAAACATACTGTGTATATATATATGCTTTACTGTTGAATTGTATACTTGAAACTTACTGGATTTCATTAAGCAATGTCACTATAATAAAATAATAATAAAATAATAATAAAATAATAATAATAATAATAATAATAATAAATATATTCCTCCTATAATTTATTAATTTAAACACACACAAAATATACTAGGGGACAGATAGTTTTTTTGTTTGTTTTGTGTTTTTATATTAGAAGCTGAGATAAAGTACAACAGTTGTAAACTGAATTGGGAAAAATATCTGTTTGACCTAATTTACCCCAAATATTTCTTCTAAGAGGTACAAATGTGAATTCTCATTGAGCATTTAAGATTTGAGAATACAATGGATGCTACTCATGTAAGTGTAAAGTAATATATCAAGAAATAATTTGTGCTATCTTGGCAATATGTGTTCAAACAAGGTATCTGTACTTAAAAAAGATTTGAAACAAACAGATGCATGCTGGATTGGGCAGAAGATACTTAAGGCCTTGATTTCCTGAACAAGATAAAATCTCCTTTGGTCAATCAATGGTTTCTTTTCTGTGGGCGTAGATGTGTAGTGAGTTCGAAAGCATTTCATTACTATCTATGACAATTTCTGAGTCTCAAAGTATGGTTTCCTCTTGTTTGGACGTATTTTTCTATTTGGGTGTTTTTGGCATGTAATTTATATGTAATTCAGAGTTAAAAAATTCTAGTTAAGTCATAGTATAATAATTGTATCTTCTAAAAGTTCATAAACAAATTATTTACTCTCAGAGCATAGCACCAGATACTCCAAGGGTAAAATGATAACTTTTCATTTTCACTATAAAGTCCTTTATAATTTAGAAAGTAATCCAACATGCACTATCTCTCTTGATTCTTGAAACAATTATATAGAGTAGATGGTAGATATTAATATTCAATTTTATGGATTATGATATCAAGTTTCATCAATGTATGATATTCCTCAATTCATATAATGTAAATACCACAAATGGAAATAAAATTTAGGTTTTTTAGTGCCTAATTCACAGTTGTCTCTATATAATTCATGTTATGCCAAAGGAGAAAAGAGCAATTGTTGTCCCAATTCTTTATGTAATTGCTTTAAAAATGTAGATAAATCATGATTTCACATTACCTCTTCAAGTTTACTGTTTGGAAATATTCAGTCTTGAATTCAACTGAAAGATTCTTTTCATCCAAGGTTTATTATACTTGTCCTTCCAAGCAGTAGAGAGACAATTAGTAGTGAATTAAGATATAGAAGCTAATATTATTAAAGCAAAAGTGTGAATCCCTATAATATGACCTCAGATTTCACAGGGAAGTTTATTTACTCTTATACGGCTTTGGAGAGAAGTTTATATAGACTCCTTAAGTGATAAGGATGCAGATTCTATATTCTTGGTAACCCCTACAGCCTACTCTATAATTTCGTATACAAGGGATGTTCAACCACTTGAATTGAGTGTTGCTGACTAATTTATTAACAAGTACTGGGCTTAATATGCTGGACACACTCCAGAGTCAAGTCTAGAACAAAAAAAATAATAACATGAAGCAATTCAGTTAGCTTGTTTTTAATATTCTGGAAAGCTGAGGCTACCCTCAAACCTAGGGGGAGTAGGTGTTTTTATCCAGATATTACTTTGTACCCTAGTTTTTGAAACAGACAGCCACATGATTACTCTCAAATACATTTTTGTGTTATTTCTACCTTACAACTTTGTTAATGATATTTTTACCAATACACAAATAAGAGGGCAAATTACAGTATGAGGCTCTTCGAATCTAACTATTGGAGAAAATCCAATTCAACAAGAAAGGTCAAATATTTTTTAGTAAACTCCCATAAATTTTATACTTTTAATATGTCTCTCCATTAAAGATGAATATTAAAAAAAATATTTTGTAACTTTCATTTTTTCAGCAAAAAAATAGATAACTTACCTTGCTGTATTTAGCATTCATTCAAGAATATAGGCCACATCTCACAGCTCCACTGGGTTTTGTTGTTATTACTTATTGATGATACTAGAAAATTCTCTCTAAAGGAGTCTATGTGGTTTCACTTCAAGATATCATGAAAAGCACCACCAAGAATGCCAATAGTGAAGATTATCACTGCTAAAGATTGGAATTGAAAGAAGCACACATAATTTGACCTAATAATTTGACCTTTCAAAAAACCTTAGAAATTTGCCTTGCCAATTTGGCTTAACTGCAATTGGTTTCTTTCATTTGAAGTAAAAGGTGCTCATATTCTACACTTAGAAAAAAATGTAAAACAGGCCAAAAGGCATAACACTTAATTTCTATTCATCTAAAATATATATTTCTATATTTCAGGAGCCTGGACAGTGTCAAATAAAACAAGCAATTAATTTCTTTCTAACAATGAATAGTTCAAATCTAACATCATGCCAGCCATGATTAAGAATTATACAGTACATCATCATTGTCAACACTATTCAACCAATGTAAACCTTAGTTAGAAATGAACTTGTCAGAAAAAAAATATGCCTTTGATTTCTATTACACTTTCCCAGTAATTTCTGTCATCAGTGGCAGGTTATTATTATAGTTGAATAGACTTTCAGATTCTAACAGCTTTTAGATGGAAGTATGTTCTGACAGTTTGAATACTCTTGACAATAATTATCTTTTTCCTGGTTAATACTGATTCAGAAAAAATAAAAATTAAATATGTTCAGAGGAAACACTTATGTATGTCCCTAGTAAGTAGGTTGATACAAAAAAAGTGTAAATTGAAAAACGACTTAGATTTTTTTAAAAGTAATTTTTTATTTGTGTATTTTTTTAAAATCAGCATTAAGAAAATATAGACCATACTGGTTAGATTAATAGTAAATTATGTGAAAGGATTGAAAGCAGTCTTTAATGCAGTTACAAACAGCAACTACTGTACTAGTATAATGTGAAAATGTGTGCATGAAACAAGAATAGAAATGAGAATTTATATATGTATCCCTATATTTACCTATGCATATGACTGTAAATGCCTTGAGTAAATGGAGTCCAAAGTACATGTACATGCCTACATCTTCCAGAGTAAAATATATTTCTAACATATTTACATTTTATGACATTAAAATTGTCCTCTTGTGCAAAATGAAAATAATTGGTGCAACTAACCAGAACATATACGACCATTTTGTTATACATTTAAAAAAATATATAGGTAATTGAGACCAGAGATTATGGGACATAAGGCATTCAGATAATCACTTAAATTTCTTGTTCAGTTTTGTGGCACACACTTAAAAATGTCCAAAGTACAGAGTCATATTTGAAATCCTTCTTACATATTAACTAGTATAATTAATCATCACTTTGAGAAATTATTTGCAAATGAAGGCAAAAATCAAAAAGTAAAAAAGAATATACACAAAGACTTCTAAATAAATCTAATTAAAATAATGGTTACAGATGCCAGAATAAAGAATAATATATAAAAAGTATCAATAACCAAAATTATTTTCTATGATACATAATAAGAATGCTACCAAAGAATAAAAGCCTGCTACACCAAAATGTTATTGGAAAAACAGGAACAAAAGACCAAATGTAAAAACAATTATTTTCCATGCCATACAAACACTTCTAATAGATTTTTGAAAATACAAATGTTCTCTCAAAATAATAGAATATTGAGAAAACTAAAATTAAATGCCATAAAATTCCAAAGGCTATGAAAATCTACAAAGCTACTTTTAACCCATTAAGGGTAATGTATGTATGGAAGCACATCATGCTTTCTGTGATATTGATTTAATTGTATTTTATTATAAGTAGAATGACGATATTAGTCATTCTGTACTGAAAAATTGAATTGAAATTACTGTTATCTTCTATATTCACAAATAAGGTTTTCCAATAGAATATCATCTCAATAAATTTATCACTTAGAAGACTGTTAATCAGCAGTCTTCTAAGTAGACTCTTCAAAGCTCTAAATATTTTACATATGCAAATATCCCTACTACTAATATACCTTACTTTTCTCCATAACTGTTTTATTCAATAATTCCATGTTTTATTTTTAATTGTTCTGCTCATTTACTACAGAAATATATTTATAAACATGTGCCAGCTTACTCTTACTGCAGTTCTCTAGGAAAATTTATCTGGGAATAAAGCACATCAATATGGTGGTATAAAATTCAAGCATTTTATTCTATTTAGGTGCTTCACAATTAATAATTTAATTGTTTATTCTTTATCAAGGATTGTGGGTAAAATAATTTTGAATTTGTGCTGACATGCAGGGTATACTGGGATGATGAGTATTTCAGCATGAGCCAGGTATGTATGTTTGAGCTGAGGGTATCCCAAGGCCAGAGAGAGGTGACAAAAGGCCTTTGTTTGGTTAAATACAGTTTATTTTTAAACAAAGCAACTAAGTTTCTAGAAAATTATTAGCAACCAGAGTTGGGGCATGGACAGGTTGCTGAGAGACAAGTGATCACTGATTAGATAAAAATAAAAATGCTATAAGAAACAGAAAAAAAGAATGTTTGTGAAAAAGAATTTTTATGTTAAAGAGAAATTACTTACAGTTATGAAAGGATTCAAACGGTATTCTGGGAAGGAATTGGCAATTTTGTATAGTGAGTTAGGGTATAATAGATTCTGAAGAAGGTTGAGTGAACTGAATTGACTGTTTTTCACAAACACCTTTCTGATCTAGCTGGATGGGGACTATGTGTTGAGGTGTAGCAGCAAGAGGTTTGGAAATAGGCCATAGGGCTGTTACATTGTTTCTAGGCCTCAAGAAAAAATAATTGCAGGATATATGGTTATTATCAGCACACAAAAATAATCTATTTAGTTTTTTTAATGTGTGTTAATTACCAAAATATTATTAAGTGTGGTATTTATGAATTTAGTATAGAATTTTTTTCAAATACAAATCAGACATTGGATGTTATTAACATTGGCTGTTATTATGTGACCGCAGACATTTGGATGGAAATTGAACATCTTGATCAGACTTTCTGATATTTTCAGTTGGTTGGCATTGAAACATTTTCATTTTATCTACATGTTCGCATGATGTAAATATTGTGGCTTATTTATTATCACACACACACACATACACAACAAATAAACAAAGACCTGTTTTTATTTTTTTTTAATTTTTTTAGCTTTTACTACTTATAATAGTAATTATTGTTAATATTAAGACTTTTAAGTTTTATTTTTATGATGATATTGGTTAACAAAATCCAGTAAGTTTCAGCTGTACATTTTAAGTGCTGTGTATTGACCTCCAATAGTTACACTTTTTTCAGTCACCACATTTTGGCCACTTTTACCCCAGCTACCTCTGCCCTCTCACCTCCACCCAACCCAAAGGTAGCCACTAGTCTGTTTCAATATCCACGTGTCTTGGTTTGTTTGTCCTGTTTGTTTATTGCTTTTAGGTTTATATCTCCCATATAAGGGATATCATGTGATTTTCAATATTTTTTCTGTCTGGCTAATTTCACTTAGCATGATTATATTGAGGTAGGTCCATCTATGTTGTTACAAATGGCAGTATTTCATCTCTTCTGGTGGCTGAGTAATATTCTATTATATATATGTACCTCAACTTCTTTATGCAAACATCTATCATAGAATACTTTGGTTGCTTCCATGTCCTGGACAAAGTGAATAATGCTGCTATGAACATCGGTGTGTAAATATCTTTTTGGATATGGGTTTTCAAGGCTTTGGGGTAAATACCCAGTAGAGGGATTGCTGTATTATATGGTAGATCAATTCTTAGTTTTTTGAGGAAACTCCATACTGTTTTCCATAGTGACTATACAAATTTGCAGTCCCACCAGCAGTGTATGAGGGTTCCTTTTGCTCTGCATCTTCTCCAACATCTGTTATTATATGTCCTATTGATAAAAGTTCTTCTAACAGGTGTGAGATGGTCTCTCATTGTGGTTATGATTTACATTTTCTTAATAGCTAATGATGCTGAGTATCTTTTCAAATATTTGTTGGCCATTTGTATGTCCTCTAGAGACAAGTGTCTGTTCAGGTCCTCTACCAATTTTTTGAATGGATCATTTGTTTTTTTTTGTTGTTGTTGTTGTTGAGTAGTATGAGTGCCTTGTATATTTTGGATATTAGGCCCTTATCAAAGCTGTTGCTTGCAAATATATTTTCCCATTCTGAAGGTTGTCTCTTTACCTTGTTAATGATTTCTTTTACTTTGTAGAAGCTTTTAATTTGATGCAGTCCCATTTATCTATTATAGCTTTTACTTTTTTTACCTTTGAGGTCAAATTCATAAAATCCTCTTTAAGTCCAAGGTCCTTGAGTTTAGTTTCTATGCTTTCTTCTATGCATTTTATTGTTTCAGGTCTTATATTCAGGTCCTTAATCCATTCTGAGTTAATTTTTCTGTGTGATGATAGACAACAGTATACTTTCACTCTTTTGCAGGTGGCTTTCCAGTTTTTTGTTTTTTTTTTAGTACCATGTCTTGAGTAGGCTTTCTTTTCTCCACTGTATGCTTTTGACTCTTTTGTCAAAAATGGTTTGTCCATATTAACATGGATTTATTTCGGGACTGTCAATCTGTTCCACTGATTTGTGTGTCTGTTTTTCTGCTGCTATCATACAGTTTTGTTTACTGTCAGATTTAGTATAATTTGAAGCTGGTCTGAGTGATGCCTCAAGACTAATTCTTTTTCCTCAGGATGGCTTTGGAAATTCTGGGTCCTTTGTATTTCCATAAAAATTTGGTGATTTTTTGTTTTATTTCTTTACAAAATGCCGATGTGACTTTGATAGGGATTGCATTAAATTTGTATAATATTTTATGTAATAAGTTCATTTTAACTATGTTGAATCTTCCAATCGAAGAACCCAGAATATCTTTTCATTTCTTTGTATCTTCTTTGATTTCTTTTAATAGAGTCTTGTAGTTTACATTATATAGGTCTTTCACATGTTTTGTTAAATTTATACCTTGGCATTTTATTCTTTTTGTTTCAATTCCAAAATAAATTATTTCTCATTTCTTTTTCTGATACTTTATTATAAGAGCATAGGGACACTATGGATCTTTGAATGTTGATTTTGTGTCCAGAAGCTTCACTGTATTTGCTTATTGCTTCTAGTAACCTTATGGAGTCCTCAGGATTTTCTATATAGAGAATCATTTCATCCACAAATAGTGACAGTTTGACTTCATTGTTTCCTATTTGGATGCCTTTTATATCTTTCTCTAGCCTGATTGTACTTGCTAGGATATCTAATGTTATTTTGAATAACAATGGTGATAGTGGACAGCCTTGTCTTGTTCCTGATTTTAGAGGGGAAGTTTTTAGTTTTTCACCATTAAGTATAACGTTAGCTGAGGGTTTGTCACATATGGCCTTTATTATGTTATGGTACTTTTCTTCTATACACATTTTGTTAAGTGATTTGATCATAAATGGCTGCTTATTTTGTTTAAGGCTTTTTTCTGCATCTATTGATATGAATATATGATTCTTATATTTTAATTTATTTATGTGTTGTATTACATTAATCATTTTACGTATGTTGAACCATCTTTGCACCCCTGGTAAGAAGCCCAATTGTTCGTGGCGTATAATCTTTTTTATACATCCTGTATTTGTTTTGATAGTATCTTATTTATGATTTTTGCATCTTTGTTCATGAGAGATATTGACATATAGTTTACATTTTTTTGGTCATCTTTACTGGGTTTTGGTATCCAGGTAACATTGGCCTAATAAAATGAATTGGGAAGTACTGCCTCTTCTATAACTTTTTAGAAGATTTTGAGGAGAATAGATATTCAATCTTCTTTGAATGTTAGTTAGAATTCACTGGTGAAGCCATCTGGTCTTGGACTTTGTCTTTTGGGTGTTTTTGAAGATTGTTTCAATTTACATACTGCTGATCAGTCCATTGAGATTTTCCAGTTCTTCTTGATTTAGTCTATGAAGATTGTATTTTTCTAAGTACTAGTCAATTTCTTCTAGGTATTAAATTTGGTGTTATATACTTTTCATAGTATTCTTATATGGTCCTTTGTATTTCTGTGATGTCTGTCATAACTTCCCTTTTCATAATTGTTTTTAATTTTTTGTGTTCTTTCTCTTTTTCTTTAGTGAGTCTAGCCACTAGTTTGTCAATTTTTCTGACATTCACAAAGAACGAGCTTTTGTTGCATTAGTTTTTTCTATTATTTTTTTGCAATTTTATTTATTTTTGCTCTAGTTTTGATTATTTCTTTACTTCTGTGGACGTTAGGCTTCATTTGTTCTTCCATTTCTAGTTTATTTAAGACTAAGTGTTAAGCTGTTTATTTGGACTCATTTTTGTTTTTTGTGATAGGTCTGTAAGAATATGAAATTTCTTCTTATGACCACTTTTGACTTGTCCGAAAAGTCTTGATATGTTTTACTATCATTATAATTAATTTCTATTTATCTCTTGATCTCTCTTTTTCTTCCTTCTCTGAACCAGTTATTCTTCTGTAGTATGTTGTTTAATCTCCATGTATTTGTGATTCTTCCTGATTTTTTTTTGCAGTTGATTTCTAGTTTTAAAGCATTAATTCAGACAATATGGTTGGTAGGATTTTAAACCTTCTATATTTCTTAAGACTATCTCTGTGTCCCAGTATGTGGTCGATTCCTGAGAATGTTCCATGTGCACTAGAGAAGAATATATAATCAGCTGTTTTGGTCTGTTTTTCCACCTGAGCATTAATGGAAGTTTATTATATAAAGGTCTGTATTTGCTTAATGTTTCCAGTAGTGTTCTTGTGGAGTCTTTATGGTTTTCTATATATAGAATCATGTTATCCAGAAATAGTGACAGTTTGACTTCTTTGTTCCTTATTTGGATGCCTTTTATATCTTTCTCTTGCCTGACTGCACTAGCTAGGACCTCCAATATTATATTGAATAATAGTTTCGATACTGGACAACCTTGTCTTGTTTCTGATCTTTGAGAAAAGATTTTTAGTTTTTCATTGTTAAATATATTGATTTTGTGAAGTGTTTTGATCATAAATGGATACTGTATCTTGTCAAAGGCTTTTTCTGCATCTATTGATATGATCATAAGATTCTTATTTTTTAATGTGTTTATTCATTGTATCACATTAATTGATCTGCGTATGTTGAAACATTCTTGTGCCTCTGGGATGCATCCCACTTGATCTTGGTGTATAATAATTTTAATATGTTGCTGCATTTTGTTTGCAAGTATCTTATTTAGAATTTCTACATCTGTAGTTTTCTTTTTGTTTAAGCTTATAGTGCCCTGTTCTAAGTAAGTTTTGCACTCCTCTGCTTCTATTTGCCTGCTAGTCACAACAGTTATAGTTATGTATTTTGTTTTTGTCATTTTGTTTTAGCTGAGCTGATACCTTTCAATATTTCCTGTAATCCTGGCCTCACAGTGGAGAATTCCCTCAATTTGTGTACATCTAGAAAGGTCTTTATTTCTCGTTCATATCTAAATGAGAACTTGGCTGGATATATCATTTTTGGATGCTAGTTCCTTTTATTTAATAGTTTGAATATTGGATTCCACTCCTTTCAGGCTTTTAAAGTTTATGCTGAGAAGTCCAGTGATAATCTAGTGGGTTTTCCTTTTTAGATTACCATCTTCTTTTCCCTGGCTGCCCTGAAAATTATTTTTTGTCATTGATTTTTGACAATTTTAATACCATATGTCTTAAAGAAGGCCTTTTATAGGTAGAGATAATTGGGCATTCTGTTGATTTTTTGAATTCCAAGTTCCAGTTCATTCCTTAGATTTGAATTATCATCAACTATTCATCTGAAAATGTTTACTAATCCCTGCTCCTTTTCCTATCCTTTGAGTACGCCCATTTTTCTTATGTTTTCTTTCCTCATGGTGTCAGCTATTTCTTATATATCTCTTTTATTATTGTTTATTCTTTGACTTCTCTATTCTTTTTTCTGATTTATTTCTTTATTTCTGTTTCATATCACTGATCCTTTCCTTTATTTGGTCTGCTCTATTTCCCCAATTTGCCATTTCATTTTTCATCTTTTTCAGTGTGTTCTTCATCTCCAGAAGATCTAATTGGTTCTTTTTGAGGGTTTCAATCTCTTTGCTAAAGAACTTATTCTGCTCATCTAGTTATTTCTTTTCAATTCCTAGAATTGTTGACATGAAATATTTTCAGTCTCATTGAGTTTTTTTAGAAGTATCATCCAGAATTCTCTGTCATTTAAGTTGCATATTTCTATATCTTTAAGCTTATTTTCTGAAGATTTTTTTTTATTTTTGAGCTTCCTTGTCTGTTTGGTTGTTCATGGTGTTTAAGAGACTATTTCCTTTCTTCAGCATTAGTGGAAGTGTCTTCAGCTTTTTTCCTGGAAAGAAAATTTATTAAAGATCTCTTTAGCCTGTTGCCAAATGGTGTTTTTCTTTTTGTTTCCAGTGGGTGGCTTCTAAACCTGTTGGATCCTTGCTTTATGTAAAATCTTAATGCCTTTTTTTTAAAATATAAATATCAAATCACACTCTCTACTCTCAGTCTGAGTTCCTGTCAATGTTAGCAACAATTCGGTAGAGTTTACTCATAATCCCCTGTGGCTTTGAAGTTTTTGTTTTTGAAAGATATGGGGGCACGCAGATTCCCTCTGGGTTGGGGGATGGAGACTTCTGCTCAGCCTGGTGTCTTACAACCATGGCTGGCTATAATCAACTGTTGCTTCTTGGCAGTCCTTACTTCTCTGCTTTTTGCCTTGATTCCTGAGCACTGTGGTAGCTTTTTAGGGAACCCACCACACCTTCTCCTTTCCCCCTCCTCCTGCAGGGACTCAGGCTGAGAGCATCAGCTTCTTTGTTTCTCTCAGTCTACTGCCCAATATCCATGGTTCTGACTTGTGGTAGCTCTTATTCACAGATCCCTCACTCAGACGTGCTTGTGTCTGGTTGTGTTGTTTTTGTTGTTGCTGATGTTGAGTTTTAGATGTTCATTTATTGATATTTTAAGAAGAGAGATCTGAGGACAACTCTCTGCCATGCTTCTGACATCCAAAATCACACTCTTAAAGAGATATCTGCATTCCCATATTCATTGTAGCATTATTTGTATTAGCCAAGATATGAAAACATTTTAATTTTTTGACAGATAAATAGATCAAGACCATGTTATAAATATTATATAGTGGAATATCATATATAATATATGTAGTGGAACATTATTTAACATATTTTTAAAAAAGAAATTATGTCATATGCAACAATATGTATGTGGAAGACATTATAGTAAATGAAATAAGCCAGAAGTAAATAATAAATATATATTCTCACTCATATGTGGAATTTAAAAATAGAAAAAAATGTCAGTCATAGTAACAGAGAGCAGAATGTTGGGTACCAGAGACTAGGAATGGGAACAAAGGGAAATTCTTAATCAAATTATACAAATTTTAGTAATAAATTCTGAAAACTTATTGCATAGCATAGTAACTTTAGTTAATAATAATGTTTAATTTACTTGAAATTTGCTAAGAAACTGTATCTCAAGTGTTCTCACCCTCCAAAAAAAAGTAACTACAATGGTGATGTGTCTGCTATTTATTTTTATTTTGGAAATCACATCACAATATACATATATAAAAATATCACATTGCATACCTTTAATGCATATATTTGTACTTGTCAAAAATAAATAAACATATATAGAAAAAACATAAACACTCATACAGTTTCAGCAATTAGTTCACTTTAATATATGTTGGCAATCAATATTTGCTACACTGTGGATTATAATACACAATTCTTGAATTTTTGCTGTAAGAAGTTACAGCTTAATAGGCAAGCTAGAAATAAACATCAGTAATCACAAAACAAGATTACATATGTGATGTGGTTCAAGAGAGGTGCAGGATTTTAGTATGGAAGTTTAGGGAAGTTAAAATTATTTTTTGGCTGAAGGCAACCAGAAAAACTTAACATATTATGTGACAACTTCAGTTAGTTTGGCTTAGATACATTTTTTAAATGGGGTAAGTGATAGCTGAGAAACGAGTGTGTACTCTAGCCAGGAAAAAAAAAAAAGATCAAAAACAGTGAGAATCAGGCAGTGAAACTGATTAGATTAAAGAAAAAATATAAACTTATTTACTATTCATTACTTGTTTTCTAGTAATTCTTGCCGTCCCTCCACCCGCACATACAAATTATATCTACCTAACTTCAAGATAATCAAAGTCTTTGTATAGGAATTATTTGACGCTTAAACCAAGGCCAGCTATGAACTCTTTCATACAAATAAATTACCTAGTCTTGTGTTGAAGAGGTGCCATGCACCTTCTGGCTTACTTTTCTAAATGAATAGATCACCAACACTATGTTTTTGTTTCCTTTTTATTTTGTTTTGTTTTTAATTTTACATCTCAATAAGAAAAAAAACTTACTAAACATTGTGATGTATTCATCTCAAGAGGAAATTTCCTTATTGAATATTTTGCTTCCACATATGAAGTATATCAACCTAGGTTCTAAGTTCACCTAGTAGATATCAGAAGTACACCATTGCAGAGGTCAGAAATAATTCTTATATGAGAGATCCTTGACTCTAACTCCTATCTTCTAATGCAGGGGTCAACAATCCTTAGGCTGCAGACCGGTATTGCTCTGTGGCCTGTTAGAAACTAGGCACAGAGCAGGAGGCGAGCAGGAGGCGAGCAGCAGGTGAGGGAATGAAGCTTCAACTGTATTTTCAGCTCCTCTCCAGTACTGGCATCGTGGTCTCAGCTCCACTTCAGATCATTTAGCATTAGCTTTTCATAGGAGACTGGTCTCTGGTGAAAAAATGGTTGGGACCACTATTCTAATGCATATTAAAATGACTGCCTGTATCTTAGCTCCTTAACAATGAAGTATATCTGTTGTACACTGTATATAGATACAATTTTTCACTGTGAATACAATATCCATTGAACTTGGCTATATATATTGCTCTTTGATGCCAGTTTGGACATCTTTTGAGCTACAAATGAAGAAAAAAATGAAAGAGTCAATGTTATAAACTTCTGGGGGAAGATATGTCTTCCTAATCTGAGACTCACAAGTATGGCCTTCAATAGTTCCAACTCCTCCCTCCAAAAAAGATAATAGTTTGGATCAACTGTACTGAATGCTTGCCTGGCTTATTAGATTAATGTTTCCCATGTATTTTTGGAATTGTTTCTTTTATCATATGAAAATATGTCTGTCACATTTTTACAAGCAGTATTCATATAGATTTCTCTATATTCTAAATTCTAAATGGATTGAAAAACCAATATAATTTACAGGATTACTGTGTGTATTACAGAAATTTAATCAACAAATAAACTTTAAATATAGTTTCTTTTTAGTACATATATGTAGGAGATGGCACTTTAAAAAATATAATGCTTAGTAATAAACATATAAATGTTTAATTTATGAAAGCAAATGTTAATAATAATAATTGTATCTATGACTAATTGAGTCTTCAATATTTTTCAGTAATTATTCTAAAGATATTGGTTTTAGCTCATTTATACTTGAAACAGCCATATGAGGGTTATTTTGTTTTAATTTCCAAAATAATAAACTAAAGTAGATAGACCAAATAACTTTCCTTAGGCAAAATCAAGCAAAATAAAAATAAATAAATAAATAAATTAATTAATTAATTAACTTCCTTGATAATAATACTGCCAGGTGGCAAACTCAGTTTGTTTGGCTCCAGAGCTTAATTATTTAACTGTTACTTTACTTTTTCTAGTAGAAAGTCACTCTGCTGATGTAGGGCACTTGGTTTTGCCAATGAAGTTATATTTATATCTTCCAATTTAATACCTCTTCTTTTGAATTAGCCTGAATTTGTCCTAGGTACATGCACATCTGTCATATCTTCATATATTCTTCAAGGATCATTTTAATAATAATTTCCTAATGATGCTGAGAAAATTACTTTTTAATATGTGTTTTTAATTTTTTAATTATAATTTCATAGGAAGTTAAAAAGATTATAAAGAGTTCTCTTGTAAAAGTCATCCAGTTTTTTCCCAATTGCTGCATCTTCCATAATTACAATACAATACCAAAACAAGGCAATTTACATTAATATAATGAGTTTATATAGTTTTATGCAATTTTATTGAATTTGTAGATATGTGTAACCACAACTACAATCAAATTACAGAACATGTTTATTACTACAAAGGACTTCATCATGCTATATTTTATATTTACACTCACACTTATCAGTCTCCCACCATCCCTAACTCCTGGTAACCTAAAAAAACATGTTTTCCATTTTTCCATTTTATCATTTCTATAATATTATATAAATGTAATACACAACATGTGAGCTTGAAAGATTGGCTTAAAAATAATAGTAGATGATCATGGTGGAGTGAGAAATGTCCCCAGATCTCTCTCCTTGAATCAACAATAAGCTGAACATCAAAAACTCAACAAAAAAAATACCCAACCTGCATAGAAAAATGTCTGAGCAAGAGATGTGCACATAAGAGCTACCACAGGTCAGAACCATAGGAGTTGGGGAGCAGATGGGGGAAATAGACTGGGGGAAAAAAGGAATCTGTCTCTCACTGCCAGAGCTCCCAGAAATGGGAGGGACATGAGAAAAGGCACAGAGGGTTCCCTGAATAACACTACCTGAGAGAGCTGTGAGCTCCATGGCAGCAGCAGTACCCAAAGATCAGAGCAAAAAGCAGAAAAGTGGAGACAGCAGAGAAGTGGGAACAACAGAGAAGTAACAGTTTGTTATGACGAGCCATGGTTGTAAACAAAAGATTGCACCATGCCCTATCCACCAACACAGAGGACCCTCCACCATATTCTTCAAGATGGAAAACCATGTAACCTCAGAGGAATATGAGCAAATGTTACTGAAACTATCACTAACACTGATAGTGACTGAGACAGAGGGTAGCAAGCATAAACACATATTTATAAGAAAAAAGGCATTATTAAGACTTATATAAGAGGACCCAGGAGATTTATGTCACTACTGGATACCAAAAGAAAAAACATTATTTAGCAACAGGCTAAAGAGAGACTTTTATATAATAAATTTTGTTTATGTAAAAAAAAAAGTAGAACACACTTCTATTAATTCCGAAGAGAAGAAATAGTCCATTAAACATCATGAACAACCAAACTGACAAGGCAGCTCAGAAAGAAAGAGAAAAATCTCCAGAAAATAAACTTAAAGTCATAGAAATAAGCAACTTAAATGACAGAAATTCTGGATAGTACTTCTGAAAAAAACTCAACAAGATCCAAAATATTTCATGTCAACAATTCCAGGAATTGAAAAAACAACTAGATCGGCAGAATGAGTTTTTGGGTTTTTGTTTTTGTTTTTGTTTTTAAGCAAGGATATTGAAATCCTCAAAAAGAAGGAAATAAAACTTCTAGAGATGAAGAACACACTGGAAGAGATGAAAAATGAAACAGCAAATTGGGGAAATAGAGCAGACAAAATGGAGGAAATGATCAGTGATATTGAACAGAAATCAAAGAATAAATCAGAAGGAAGAATAGAAAAGCTGAAGAACAAAAAATAATGAAAGAGAAATATAAGAAATAGCTGATACCATCAGAAAAAAAAAACGTAAGAATAATGGGCATTCTTGAAGAGGAGGTAAAGTAGCAGAGATTAGAAAGGATTTTCAGACAAATAGTTGCAGAGAATTTTCCAAATCTAAGGAATGGACTGGAACTTGAAATTCAAGAAATCAACAGTATACCCATTTATCTCAACCCAAAAAGGCTTCATATAAGGCACGTATTAAAATTATCAAAAATCAATGACAAAGGAAGAATTCTCAGGGCACACAAGGAAAAGATGGTAACCTAAAAAGAAAAACTAATTAGATTATCATTGGACTTCTCAATACAAACCTTACAAGCCAGAAAGGAGTGGAATCCAATGTTCAAACTATTAAATAAAAGGAACTAGCATCCAAAAATGATATATCCAGCAAAGCTCTCCTTTAGATATGAATGAGAAATAAAGACTTTTCTAGATGTACACAAATTGAGAGAATTCTCCACTGCGAGTCTGGGATTACAGGAAATACTGAAACGGATCAGCTCAACTAAAACAAAATGACAAAAACAAAATACATAACTATAACTGTTGTGACTATCAGGCAAATAGAAGCAGAGGAGTGCAAAACTTACTTAGAACAGGGCACTATAAGCTTAAACAATAAGTAGAGATTTGATATTGCAAAATAGTAATGAACCTTCAACATATATAAGCATTTATTGAGAAAACAAAAAAAGAAAGTGAGGATTCAAAGATCCAGATTCATAAAGTAGAATGGAGATAACATACTTGCAGAAGAAAATGGACTACTACTGCTGTATAAATATATAACTATCCTCTACGTATTTGTAATGATAACCACATGTCAAAGGTTTGGAACTGAACTGTATAACATGAAACAAGAAGAACCAGTGGGAAAATTCACAAAACCCAACCAAAACAGACAAACAAAACATCAGACACAGAAGGATAAGAAAGCAATGGAAACATTGAGCTACCAGAAAACAAAAAATAAAAGGCTATAAGAAAACCTCATATTTTAATAATCACACTAAATGTAAATGGACTGAACTCACCAATGAAAAGGCAGAGTTGTAGATTGAATCAAAAGAAAACCCAACCATAAGCTACCTCCAGGCGACACATCTCAGCTCTAAAGACAAATAGAAACTCAAAGTGAATGGATGAAAACTGATATTTCAAGCGAATGGCACTAAGAGAAAAGCAAAAATAGTGGTACTAATATTGGATAAAACAGAGTTAAAAATAAAAAAAAGGTAAAAATAGATACCGAGGGACACTTCCTAATGGTAGGGAAAATTATACACTAAGAAGACAAATACTTTTAAATATCAATACTCCCTTTCAGGGAGCCAAAAATATATATAAAGCAATTACTAATGGAAAAAAAAGAGAAAAACAGAACAAAACATTATCATACTACGGTAAATAAATCTTCAATTGTTGGATACGGACTGATCATCTAAACAGAAAATCAATAAGGAAATAACATCCTTAAATGACACATTAGACCAACTGGACATAATTGACGTTTACAGAGCCTTTCATCCCCCAAAAGATACTTGTACATTGTATCTATTGCACATGATACATTCTCAAGGACTGACCACATACTGGGGCCCAGAGAGATAGCCTCAACAAATATTAAAGGGTTGAAATCACACCAACGATATTGTCTGATCATAATACTTGAAGCTGGAGATCAACTGTAAAGAGAAAGCAGGAAGAACCACAAATACATGAAGATTAAACAACATGCTACATGAAGAGTAACTGGGTCAGAAAAGAAGTAAATGAGTGATTAAGAGATACATGGAAATGAGTGATAATGATAGTACAACATATCAAAACTTTTGAGACATGGAAAAGTTTACATTATTACAGGCTAACTTAAAAAAAAACACTAATGAGCCCAAATATACAATCTAATGCTTCATCTTGCAAAACTGGAAAAGGAAGAATAAATGAAGTCTAAAGAATAAAAGAAATAATCAAAATTAGAGTAGAATTAAATTAAATTAAACAGAAAAGAAAACAAAAAATAGAAAAAATAAATGCAACAAAGAGCTGGTTCTTTGAAAAGGTTAATAAAATTGACAAATTCTTGACTACTTTTCACTAAAGTAAAAAGAAAAAGGACGCAAACAAAATCAGGGATGAAAAGGAGAAATGATGACAGACACTGCAGAGATACATAGTATCATAAAAGAATACTATAAAGAAGTATGTAACACCAAATTTAATAACCTAGAAGAAATGAGCAAGTACATAGAAAGACACAGTCTTCCTAAACTTAAAACTCTAAATAGATTGATTAGCAGTATGGAAATTGAAACAAACATCAAAAACCTACTGAAAAGTAAATGTTCAGGACCAGATGGCTTCACCAGTGAATTCTACCAAACATTCAAAGACAATTTAATACTTATTATCTTCAAACTCTGCCAAAAATTGAAGAGGAGACAATACTTTCAAACTCATTTTACAACACCAATATTCCCCTAAATCAAAATTTGATAAAGATAACACATAAAAAGAAAACTAGAGACCAATATCTCTCATGAACACATACTCAAAAATTCTACAGAAGATATTAGCAAAGCAAATACAGCAACTTATAAAAAATATAATACACCATGATCAAGTGGGCTTCATCCAGGGGCACAGGGATGGTTCAACATATGCAAATCGATTAATGTGATACACCACAGAAACAAATTAAAAAATAAGAATCATATGATCATATCAATGAATGCAGAAAAAGCCTTCAACAAGAAACAACATCCATTTATAATCAAAACACTTAACAAAATTGGTATAGAAGGAAAGTACTTTAACATAATAAAGTCCATATATGACAAATCCTTAGCCAACATATATTTAATGGTGAATAACTATAAACCTTTCCTCTAAGATCAGGAAAAAGAAAAATCTTTCCACTATTGCCACTG
The DNA here is from genome assembly GCA_004027375.1 of Macroglossus sobrinus. Taxonomy (NCBI): domain Eukaryota; kingdom Metazoa; phylum Chordata; class Mammalia; order Chiroptera; family Pteropodidae; genus Macroglossus; species Macroglossus sobrinus. The sequence continues at coordinate 311,073 of PVKZ01001296.1, read as the reverse complement.
TTATTCAATATATCATCGGAGGTCCTAGCAAGTGCAATCAGGCAAGAGATAGATATAAAAGGCATCCAAATAGGAAACCAAGAACTCAAATTGTCACTCTTTGTGAATGACGTGATTCTCTATATAGAAAACCCTTAAGACTTCAGAAGAACACTACTAGAAACAATAAGGAAATACATTAAAATCTCTGGATACAAAAATCAATGTTCAAATTCCATAATGTTCCTATAATCTAATAATGAAGTGTCAGGAAAAAAAGTGGAAAAAGTAATTCCTTTTGCAATTACAATGAAAATAACAAAACATCTAGGAATATATGTCATGAAACATGTGAAAGACATATATTTTGAATACTAAAAGACCCTACTAAAAGAAATTGAAGAAGATACAAAAAATGGAAAGATATTCCATGTTCTTGGATTGGAAAAATTAACATAGTTAAAATGACCTTATTATCTAAACTATTATACAGATTTAATGCAATTCCATCCAAAATTCCATCAGTATTTTTTAGAGAAATGGAATAAAAAAATTATCAGCACCAAAGAACAAAACTGTAAACATCACTCCACCTGATTTCAAATTATACTGCAAAGTGACAGTAATCAAAACAGCATGGTATTAGTAGATAACCAGACACACAGGCCAGTGGAAAAGAATTGAGAGTCCAAAAGTAGGCCCATGTTTATATGGGTTAATAATTTTCAACAAAAGTGCCAAAAACATAAAGTTGAGAAAGGAAAGCCTCTTCAATTAATGGTGCTTAGACACTGGAAAGCCACCTATAAAAGAGTGAAACTAGACTGTTGTCTATTACCTCACACCAAAATTAACTCAAAACAGAATAAAAACCTGAATATAAGACCTGAAACAATAAATTGCATAGAAGAGAACATAAGAACTAAACCCAGAGGCCTTGGACTACAGAGCATTTTATAAATTTTATCTCAAAGGCAAGGGAGGTAAAAGCAAAAATAAACAAGCAAACAGATATGTATGTATGTATGTATACACACACACATATATACATATATATGTATATGCATATGTATATATACATACACACACACACACACACACACACATATATGTATGTATGTATCTTACTGTTAAATTGCACACCTAAAACTTACTAGATTGTGTTAACCAATATCATCATAATAAAAATAAATGTTTCATATTCTAAAAATAATTAAATAAATGTAAGCCTTTTTGGTGGAAAGTGTATATTGTTTCATAAAGTAAAATAATTGGTTGTAATATGTAAAATTTTGTTATTCCTTTTGTTCTGTGGAATTAATGAGATAGAGAATGGAGGGAACATCAGGATTCCTGAGAAATAAGAATAGATTATTTCTCTCTAGTTAACTTATAAAGATGCTAATAAATTATGATACACATGATTCATATAAAGACAATAACAATTAATGACATTCACCTTTTGATTTTTTTTCTATATTTCAGGCAATAGGCAAAACAATCTTAATGTATTATCCAACATAAATTTCACAACAATTCCATTTACTAGGCATTACTATCACCTCTATTTTGCTTAATAAAGCCTATATTTAACAAATCTAAATAATTTCCCAAAGGTCCTAATGCAAATAAATGACTGAGGTAGAAATTAATCCTAAATTTATTTGATGTCACCTCAAAACTTCAGCATCAGTGGTTCTGAAACATGAGTTATTGTATAAAACTCCTGACAGATTTATAAAATTATAGATTCTCAAGTACACCCTAGAACTACAGAATTTTTCCTAAGAGCTAGACATGACAATCTCAATTTACAAAAACTTTTCATCCCCTCAGATTTCTTAATAGCTAAAGAGGGGGAAAAAACTGTACTTTACAGTAGAAAGATCTAGTATAATGTAACTTAAGCAAGTGATTAAACTCAGCATTACTACCACTGGGAAAAACTGAAATAAAGTGATATAATGTGATATACTTTCTGATGTGATAAATTGCATATGTGAGTTTTCTTACCAAAAATGTTTAGTCTGAATATACTCATAAAGAAACAATAAAGATCAAAATTCAAAACACTTCTAAACAGCTATAATGATTCCTTAAAATAATAAAAATCAAAAGTCTTATTTAAAAACTAAATCATGGGAAAATAAGCAACACCTCTAATAAGGCCTGATATCCAAAATGTACAAAGTCATTCAACTTAATAACAAGAAAGAAGCAAATGATCCAATCAAAAAATGGGCAGAGGACCTGAACAAACACTTCTCCCTAGATGACATACAAATGACCAACAAATATTTGAAAAGATACTCAACATCACTAGCTATTAGGGGAATGCAAATCAAAACCACAATGAGGTACCATCTCACACCTGTTACAATAGCTATAATCAAGAGGACAAGTAAAAAATGCTGAAGAGGATCTGGAGAAAAAGGAACTCTCATACATTGCTGGTGGGACTGCAAATTGGTACAGCCGCTATGGAAAATAGTATGGAGGGTCCTCAAAAAGCTAAGAATTGATCTACCATATGATCCAGCAATTGTTCTACTGGGTGTTTACCCAAAAGACTTGAAAACCCATATCTGAAAAAAAATATTTGCACACCGATGGTCATAGCAACATTATGCATAGTGACGATGATATAGAAGCAACCAAAGTGTCCTACAATAGATGATTAGCTAAAAAAGCAGTGGTACATGTATACAATGGAATATTACTCAGGTATAAGAAGAGATGAAATACTGCCATTTGCGACAACATGGATGGACCTCAAGATAATCATGCTAAGCAAAATAAGCCAGACAGAAAAAGTTGAAAATCACAATTTTTTGATAATCTTTATCCCTATATCAACATGATGTTTCTCCTTTCAAACAGCATCTCATTGATTCAACCCATGAAACAAACACTTATAACATTTTTTAAGGTTTACTACCTTAGAAGTACCGCTGTCTAGGCTATTTTTGCAACTGAGGAAGACATAGAGAAGACACTGATGCAATTCTGAAGGAATGACAACATCTAGGGCTGCATTAAGAACCTTCCTTGGGCTTAGAGTGGTATCACTAAAGAGTATGTAAATATGACATATGGAAGAAGACACTACAGCTGTTTCTCCCTGACTTTGAAAGATTTGCCAAAGTTGAGAAAGTTGCATAATTCAATAAGGCTATGGTTGAGATAGTAAACGACTTTAACCTGTATGTGAAGAATAGCATTGAGGAGCTTTCTGGAGGTGATTCCAGAGAAATTGACTGATGAGGAGTTGTTGGACCTAGAACAAAAAAGTATATATATATGAAGAAAATTCAAGAAAAAAGGAAATTGCAGGAGAAGAACAAAACAGAAAAACCACCAAGAAAACTCACAGCTAAAAGCTTTTAAGCAGTCATTTTTATAGATCTCAACAAACTCCTTAAAAAGTCTGAAAACATGCAACCTAACATCATAAGATTTTCATTAATAGAGAGACGTGCTCATAGTACATTATCCGCTTACAAGAAAGTCTGTGATAAAAAGAAAAGAAAAAAAGACAGAAAACCACTATGAACAGATTTCTTCAGGAGGTATTCTAGAAGAAGACATTGTTATCACAGGAGACGACTGCTCTATGTATATTACTGCCTCTGAAGACCTTTCCCTGGGATAAAATGTGGAGGTGGAAGACAGTGATATTGATAACCCTAAACCATGCAAGCCTAGGCTAATGTTCATTTTCATGGCTTAGTTTTTAATGAAAAATTGAAAAGTAAAAATGAATCTCTTTATTTTTAATTTGCTTTTGTCCTTATAGTATGAAGGCAATATTCAAATTAATAAAATTTATTCTTATTTATTAATATAAGTATTACAAATTAAAATCTACCATTTACCAAGCACTTGTTATATCAAAAGACCAACAAAATACTATGTAAATATTATTTCATTTACTCCTTAACACCCAATAAGACAAATGCTATCATTATTCTCGTAAACTAGATTACTGTGATTCAAGATTCTAAGTAGTTTGCCAGAGTTTAAGCAGTTACTAAATATAATTTATGAATTTAGACTTATCTGGTTTCCAATTTCTTACAGTCTCTATCACAAAATAGCACCCCATAAAGGTAGAAATAAAGCTTACAATTTCTGACTTGGTAATAAAACAGTGAGCTGTTGATCCAAGTCATCCTCCCACTATAGAAAGAACAAGATCCTGGGTGCTTGAGTGAGGGTTAACTGTCTTCAACTAAATATATTACAGAGCTCTGTGAACAGGAAGCCAAACAGATTATACAATCAAACAATTTTCACACTTAAATTTTAGCTGAATTATGGTAATGGTCAAAGGCAAGGGCTCTTTCTCTTGAATTAAATCAATAAGAAAACACCAACTGCAAAGACAGCCCTAAAGTCCATATATAATTTACAATTAAAAGTAAAATTTCCCTTTTTAAAGCTAAAGTAATATGCAGGAGACTTGGTCTGGTAGGTCATTTGCATTAAAAGGTAGTGTTTATTATTTTCTCATACAATAAAAATAATTCATGCTTGACAGAATATTTAAAATTTTTAAAATAGCTTTGCTAACTAAACAAAATTACTCTAAGCCCATTATCTAAACATAGCCTTTGTTAACACTGCAATGTATGTCCTTCCAATAAAAGATTTTTTAATGAGTAGTAAAGCACACATTTGAAAACTTCCTCTTTCTATGAAAGATAACAATTCCCTGAAACTATTTGGATGGGAGGCCAAGCCTCTATCATTAAGGCCCTAACACCCCTGACCATTTTCCCCAATGGTTCTAAGAACCAGCCATTGTTTGCCCATGAAGAGACTAAGCTATCAAATCTTATTCTGTTTACAGACTTCTTCAGTATTTCTTAAGAATTTTAACAATTAGAACATCAAGGTATCCTTAATCAACAAGACTCAACTGCAAAATCCTCTTATGATAATTTGTCCAAGCTATTATTGAAATAGATATAAACAATTTCTTTAACTACTTCAGGTCTAAAAATGAAACTTAATCCTTCAGACCACCAAATCCTAAGAAGCCCCTTAAAGACTGTATTCAATAAAAGTTTCTGAATATAAAAGACATTTTTACAGAGAAATTAACAAATTCTATGAAAGAGATGGAAGGACCAAGGGTAAAATTACTTGTAGAATTTAGTCAGATTCCATTAGTTAATTTGGAATAGAAATTAAATAAGAATGACAAAGTTCAATAAACACAAGAGATGAGAAAAAATAAACCTAGGATAGGTATTATGTGAATTTGGAAAGATCTCAACTCCCAGCAGTCTCAAAGGAAAAAGAACAAAAATAATCTTATGTAATATTTTACAGTTAAAAAAATTATAAGTATTGTTAATTGATATTATTAATATTATCAATTCTTAGTAGATATTATTAGTGTTATTTTAAAATTATTGAGACTTACAGAAATTAAATAGCTTGCTTCAACAGATAGAATTGAAATTTAGGTCACTCTAACCAGAAAGCTTTGACTGAACTGTTATCGGGACAGAAAAGGAATCCACTGCCTGAACACATCTAAGTCAAAAAAGAGATACATACAGGTATTGCAGCAAAGAAAGTAAGGTCTACTAGAAAATTGCAAGTACTGGAGAAACAGGCAAACTATCTCTTAAAGGCCTAGCTCCTGAGTGTCTTGGGAATACAAATTATATGGGGAAAAATTAGTAGTTGTAGAAACTAAGGGAGTTGGGTCTCTGGGTGCTACTGATTGGACAGTTGAAGGAGGATGAGGTAATTGATCATTGTGTCCAGTTCTGGAATCAGTCATGGTAGTATCCCATCCAATCCCGTGGCTCCTGGGCTCTTGCTGGGCCTGGGGCTGAACAGGTCTAAAACCAAAATGTTATCCCTAAAGTCCAACTGAAACCTATTGTCTTCATGATTATTGACCTGAAGCTCTGTTAATCTATGTCCTAAGGTTTAATTATTAAAGTAGCAGGCCTACCAGGGAATAAGAGCAGAAGAAAGCAAGTGAGTCAAAATTCTATTATCTGGGCAAAACCAGCTTGAATTAGAGGAAAAAAAACTATATTAAAGAAATGTAGTTTGTGTGTGGTTTGCTTGTGAAAAATTTGCATTCATTTCTGATTTGCACTTTACACTAAATATGATTCATTTGTTGGGCTATTTAAGAAATTAAAAATAATCTTTAAAAAAACTCATCAAGCCTGTATTACATCTACCTTCAAGGGTTCTCATTTGGGAATGAATGGTTATTGTATTGTTCTATAGCTTTTTCTGAATATTTGATGATATTAATAAAACAGAGAAGTTTAATAACTTGCTGAATATTTTATTGCCCACTAGTAGAACTAAAGATTAAATTTACTTCTCCTTGCAAGCAAATTTTCTATGCTATTCCTTGCCTTGTGATAATCTAAGGAGAACCGGTGGCGAAACTGACTCTAGATCATAGTCTTCCTGAGTTTTCAGTCCCTACCAATTTATTAGAAGACTTCTTAAGAACAAATAGGTATAGCTTCAAGTGCAAGACTCAAGAATTCAACTACTTAAACTAAATTTGATCATTTAATCTATAATAAATTTTCCATTGAAGCTTTGTGCTATAAGCAGTACCAAGACTAGTTAGGTACCTGAGTGGTAGAGTAAAAAAGGTAGAGTTTAAAGGAAAAAGATTTAATATTTTTAATCTGATACTTGATATTATTGTAATGGCTGTCATTATGAATAAAATGGCAATCTCCTTTAATACTTCAGCTTACATTTAAATGGATAGATCCTAAAAAATAAATAAGTAAGTAAGTAAATAAGTAAAGGGCAGATCCTAGATCTAGTAACTGTTACTGAAATAATGATCATATAAATAAATATATTATAAATGTAAATTTAATTTATATTCTCAGCTAAATTTATGAAGCAGTCATCAAATGGTGTAGAGTTCTCACTGAATTGTAAGCCTGAATGGCTACATGAGTTCAACTAGTTTCCTTGTTCTAATAATCAATTTTGGATGTTCTTTTTATTCTGCCATTACAGTGGTAATGTGATACATATATACGAATATATACCTAAACATATATAAAATATTTATAGTTAATTTGAAATTAATTTACCATTCATTATTCTCATTATTAATTTTATAAATCTATTTCATATATGACTGAAAAAATTAAAGAGTTACATGGATTCTAATTAGCAAGCAAACAACATTTTTTTAGTGATTCTATAGCAGACAGAATAGCAGTTGCCAAACAAAACCATGATATGTATAGTAATAGATATAACTCTCATTACTGAAGGAGAAATAGAGAAGTGAAAATGTTGTACCTAGTTGTACTATTTAATTTATTCAGACTACTCTGGACTGCCAGGGTTTTTTTATGTGACTTAATAGCTTTAAGTAGCAGAAATTTGCTTGTATGTACTTTAACAAATTAAAATTGGCTCTCCCAATGTACTAGAGCTGTGCTTCCCAACTTTCAGTCATTTCAATCTCATATTCAAGAATTTTGCAATATATATATATATATATATATATATATATATATATATATATATATATATATATCATCGTCTTTATTATTTACTTAACATTTAAAAACTTTTTAAAACTTTTTATTTTTTCAACTAGAGTTGCCATTCAATATTATTTTATATTAGTTTTAAGTATACACCATAATGATTAGATATACAATTTATAAAGTGATCCTCCCAATTAGTCTAGTACCCACCTAACACTATACATAGTAATTATAATATTAATGACTCTACATTCTCTACACTGTACTTTACATCCCTGTGGCTATCCTGTAACTACCAATTTGTACTTCTTAATCCCTTCACTTTTTCTTACAGCCACTCATATGCCCCCTCCTATTTGGCAATCAACAGTTTGTACTCTGTATCTATAAGTCTGTTTTCATTTTGTTTGTTTATTGTGTTCTTTAGGTTCCACGTATAAGTGAAATCACATGGTATTTGTCTTTCTTTGACTTATTTCACTTAATGTAATACCCTCTAGGTCCATTCTTGTTGTCACAAATGGTAAGATTTTATTCTTTTTTATGACCAAGTAGTTTTTCATTGTATATATGTACCACTTCTTCTTTATCCATTTGTCTATTGATGAACACCTAGGTTGGTTCCATGTCTTGGATATTATAAATAATGCTGCAATAAATATATGAATGTATATCTCTTTTTTTAATTAGTGTTTTGGGTTCTTTGAATAAATACCCAAAAATGGGATTACTGGGTTCTTTCCTAGTTCTTTTTATAGCCTTTGGTTTAAGGTTTATGTGTCTTGTTTGTATACATATTTCTATCCCAACAATTAGATATCTATAGGGCAGGGGGAAACTTGACCTAAGTCTTCCATATATTATAAAATTAACTCAAAATAGATCATAGACTTAAGTATCAAATGTTAAACTAAAATATAAAAAAGTAAGAGAAAATCTTCAGTTTCTATGACTAGGAAAAAGTTTTTAGATTTAACGACAAAAGTACAATCCATGAGATAAAAATTAATACATTGGAATTTCATAAAAATTAAAAACTGCTCTTTAAAAGACACTGTGTAGATGATGAAAAGACAAAGTACAACCTTAGAGCAAATATTTGCAAACCACATATCCAATGTAGAATAAGTATCTAGAGGAGATAAAAAAGGTCTCAATACTAAACCATATAAAAAGAAATAATAATCCAGTTAGAAAATAAGCAAAAGTCATAAACAAATATTTCACCCAAAAGGGTGTCATAAAAACCCAAAACAAATTTCACCTGAAGTTTGTTTGGAGAAAATATGTTAGATGTACCTTGGTAAAATATTTTCTAAGAACTTGAATATAGCATCACGATTATAAATTTTGAACAACTTAAAAAGCCTAAAATAGTTAAACTATAAAGTACTTTCACTTGAGGCAGGTCTTTTTGCACTAAGGATGGCTTTAGAGTTTGGCATGAGTGCTTTTCTTGAAAGTCACTTTTATCTGAGAGAAAAGTATGAATCTGTAGAATAAAATATCATATGAGTAGTAACAAATTTGTAATATTAAAAAAAATAAAGGGAACAAAATTCTTCATGGTAAAAAAAGAAAATTATATAATTCAGAAGCCATCTATGATGGTTATAATAAACTTACATCGAATCATATAAGGAACCCAAATCACCATGTAAAAATATAGTTATTTGCCTCGAGTAAATAAATATGTAGCTTTTTAAGCATGTATATTATGTTTTCAAAACACAGTCAATTGAAAATAACTTGTTAGTTAATGGTTTTCAGATGAAATAAAACCAAGGAAAACTTAGCTATCCAGAGCCTGAGGACATAGGTCCAGACACTATTGTCTACCTAATAGTGATTCATGTGAATTACAGAAATAGTATCTAAAAAATAGCCTATAGAAGGTAGCTATACCTACCCTAACCTAAAATATGTTGGAAAAAGTCATATGTTTAACTGTTGGGTTCTTATAAATAAAGAATAAAATGTATAGCATTTTACTTTAGCTATAATGCTCACAGTATAGTCAGATAAGGCCAAATGTATGATAGATTAAGTACAACATTATAAATAAGAAGATACTGCCTATCTTATTATGGAAGATATAGGGAGGGTTAAAAGAAACTACCTACTCAGATGTGTTCCAAATAGAAACTCTAAACTTTAATTCAAAAAGCCCCATGCCCTTGTATTTATGATAGTCTTTCTACATTGATCTCAAAACTCCTACCTATCAACAAAAGAATGTTAAACCAGAATGAGATGTTTGAAGTAATGCTTCCAATGGGTAAGAGCTAGTAGTGCAGCCAAAATGCCTAGATCCTTCTCCTCTGCAGCTGGATGGTTCCCTTTGTAAAGAAATCTCTTCATTAATAATTAACAAATAAGACTACAAGCAAGGGAACTTCTCACAGATTCTGTGTCTCTGAAAGCACACATTGACTCTTTTTTTGTTCCTAGTAGATTAATAAATTGTGAATTTGTAGGTTATAAAATTGACTCTATCGTAAGTGGATCTTGTATTGCTTGATGTACGAAAGTAATTTCATTTGCTTTTTCTCCTTGACATTTCTAGCTAAAGTTGCATGATCAGATTAGGATGTGAAGAAAGCATTACATTTAATGGATCTTTGTAGATGGAGATAAATTCTTTGGTTTTAATAATAGGTTACACATGAAATATAAACTTTTTGCCTAATAAAAGTTCTGTTAGTGTAAATATTCACTTTCAAGAAATTTCAAAGCAAGTTCAGCATGAAAAAATTGTGAAGCAAAAAATAATTTTGCTTTTGGTGGCTTTCATCTCATCTTTTAATGACCTGTCTTGTCTTTTTACAACCCTCTTTAAGCCACTAAGAATTCAAAACCTTCATGCTGCCTTCCAGCAGTCCAGGTTTTTCATGGCTCCATCTCCTAAGCTTTCTTTCTCAATAAACTATTTTAAGCATGGACTTTTGACTACTAAAATTATGTTCTAAATTTAATCTTTCTTCCTGCTCTAATTTCTACTACGTAATTTTATCAATTAATTTGACTATGGTATTATAATGTGTGGCAAGTTAAAATATTTGCATTTAAACAAAACACTCACAGAAGTCAAATATTTTAGCCACAAAAAGAGTTTAATGGAAATTGTTAGTGAAAAAGATAGTTGGCAGAAAGGCAAGTTCTTCTGTCTCCTTTAAATCACACATGTAAGTAGCCGCCAATTTACTAACATATCATTGGTAGTCATTTAATGTTAATTTTTCTAATAGCTTTAAATTTACAAAACAAAGGTCATCTTCAGTTTCACAGTTTGTTTTAATTTGCAAAGTTTGTATAAAATCAAAACTATTGCACTGAGAGAAAGAAAATAACCAATATATGTCTAAAACAGGGTAAATGTACAGAACACAAAGATGATCAAAAACGGCAATTACAAGCAGCCCTGAAATAGTGTTATCACTGCTTTAAGGTTTTCAGAGCATGTTCATATCCATTACTTTATTTGATTATTACAAGTCTATGACAGGCATGCCAAGGATTATTGTATAATTTTACAGATGAGGAAATGAGGCTGAAAAAAAATAAATTACCAAAGATACCATATGGATTAAGTAGTACAAGTTTTCTGATTTAAATTTTAATGGTTTATTAACTATAATTATACTTGCCTGGTTAATTTTTTTTTTGCTTTTCACTTGCCTTGGGTAATTTCCACTTCAGTACTTCCTACATCAATTATTTAAAACAAAAATCATACTCATGACCTTTTATGATTCTTTTTAATGAATGCAGTCTATCATCTCTAGGTTTCCTGTAAGTATATGACACTCTTTTATATGACGTAATTACAAGCATTCAATGGTATTTAACTGATCTCAATTAGAAACACAAAGTTACATATGAATTCTGTATACTTGTTTAAAACCATTAAAATGCCAACCCTGGAAGTTTCAACATTATCTTTTTCTTAAGTCATTATTTTAGCAATAATTCTTAGAGTCACAGATTATGCTAATCACTACCAGATACATATGTAATTTGATCAGCAATTCCAGGCCTAAATAAAGAAGGCAAATTTCCTGTTGACCTCAAGTCATAATGAGTTTCCTCATAAGACACCTACTTAACTGTGTGGCACTTGGGCTTGACTTATAATGATTTTCTGACTCTTTTTTTTTTTTTTGCGGGGCAAGGATAATTATTTTTCATCATCAAAGCTCCCTAGTCTTCTATGATGAGATGGAATTTTCAGAATTAACTTCTGTGTCAATGAGACCTTAATAAAGTACATTCTGAAGTGGAATTAGCAATATAAAAGGTTTATTTACTGTAATGTCTATAAATTATAAAACAAGGAAGGAAAGTTTAGACTTCAAAACTGATCTGACTTTTGTGCAGAAAAAAGAAAGAAACATATTTGGGGAAAAAAAGACCATCAGATCACGATGTAGATCTGATCTCTTAGCCAATTCAACGATGATCTCCAAAACAAAAATATCTCTTAAAAAATTTTAAATTGGGTATTTCTGAAATGCCAACTCATTGCTTAAGACTGTTTGGAAATAAACAACATTTCTATGCTGAAGTGAAATAGAAACTGAAGCTGTTAACATTTGGAGTATGATAGTTAATTTCACTTCTTATATCTGGGCAATGAGTTATTAAAAAAAAACAAGGCTGGAAGTATCACACTATTTGACTTCAAATTATACCACAAAGCAACAATAATTAAAGCAGCCTGATACTAGCAGAAAATAGACATACTGACTAATGGAATAGAATTGAGAGCACAGAAATAAGTTTAGATATATATAAGCAAGTGATTTTCAACAAAAAGCCAAAAACATACAATGAAAAAAAAAGTCTTTGATAAATGGTGCTAGAAAAATTAGAAAGCTTAATTTAAAAGAATAAAACTAGACTGTTATCTGTCACAATACACCAAAATTAATTTAAAATGGATCAAAGACCTAAATATAATGCCTGAAACAATACATTGCATAAGAGAAAAACATAAGTAAATTGACCTTGGATTTAGAGAGAATTTTATGAATTTGACCTCAAATGAGAGGGAAGTAAAAGCAAAAATAAGTGAATGGGACTACATCAAATTAAAAATGTTTCTGTATAGCAAAAGAAATCATCAACAAAATAGAGCCAAACAACTAAACGAGAGAAGATATTTGCAAACAACACCTCTGATAAGGGCCTAATATCCAACATATATAAAGCACGCATACAACTCAAAACCAAAATAAAAAACAATCCAATTAAAAAAAAATAGAGGACCTGAACAGACACTTTTTTCAAGAAAGCATACAAATGGCCAATAGACATAAGAAAAGATGTTAAACTTCACTAGTTATTAGGGAAATGCAAATGAAACCCACAATGAGATACCGCCTCACACTGATAAGGATAGATATCAATAAGACAAATAATAACAAGTTTTGGAGATGTAGGGAAGAAAAAAAATACTCATACATCACTGGTGGGAATTTAAATTGGTACAGCCACTATGGAAAACAATATGAAGTTTTCTCAAAAAATTAAAAATAGAATTATCATATAACCCATCAATCTTCTTCCTGGCTATCTACCCCCAAATTTGAAAAATTGTAAAGATACACATACCCAAATGTTCACTGCAGAATTATTCATGGTGGTTAAGATATGGACACAACTAAAAATTTTTTCAATATATGATTGGTTGAAGACAGTGTGATGCATACATACAATGGGATAGTATTTAGCCATAAGAAAAAATGAAATACTGCAATTTGTGACAACACAGATGGATCCTAAGATTATCACGCCAAGGAAAATAAGTCAGACAGAAAGAGATGAGAACCATATGATGGCACTCATATGTGGGATATAAAACTGAAAGCAACAAATGAAAAAGACAAACAAACAAAAAAACTCATAGACCTAGACAACAGTTTAGTGGTTACCAGGGGGAAAGAGGGAGGGGTGGAGGGAGGTAGATAAGAGGAAAGAGGGTCAAATATGTGGTTACAGATTTGGCTTCAGGTGGTAAACACAATGCAATATGCAGGTGATGCATTATTGATTTGTACACTTGAAAGCTACATAATTTTATAAATCAATGTCATGAATAAATTACAAAAAAATAATAAAAAGAGTTATTTATTTAAAGTAGATTCAAGTGGTATTATGTTTACCACAGTTGGATGTGATCTTCACAACTCCATTTTCATCTGTCCATCAGTATCATTTTTTTAAGAACAAAAGACTGAATTGGCACAAGAAAAATTAATAAATGTAAACTTCAAGGTAAAAACAATAATAAGTATTATTATTTTAAGTGAGATAAAATATGTAAAGGAGAATCTTAAAGGATTTGTTAAGTATGTTAGATTATTGAAGTTTTTGAGAACAATTATATCAAAATAAAGGCCTATACATCACCTTGAGCATGAAATATTATGCATTTTTATAATAACTCCTAATGACATGCAATTTATAATAAGTGGGGAGTAAATAAAATAAAGTGATGATGATTAGTGATTAAGCTGTTTTACAAGTGATGAGATTGGGGGTGAAATAAAAAAAATGATAGAGTGAGAGATGTTCTTAGATCTCTCCCCTTGAAACAACAATAAGCTAAACATCTAAATCTCAACTAGAAAGACCCAACTTGCACACCAGCATGTCTGAGCATGGGATCTGTGCATAAGAACTACCACAAGAATGAGCTAGTGTTTGAAATTCAAGAAGTCAAAAGAACACCCAATTATCTCAACCCAAAAAGGCCTTCTCCAACACACATTGTATTAAAATTATCATAAAACAATGACAAAGAAAGAATTCTCAGGACATCCAGGGAAAATAAAATGGTAACAAATAAAGGAAAACTCATTAGATTATCATTGGACTTCTCAGCACAAACCTTACAAACCAGAAAGGAGTGGAATCAAATATTCAAACTATTTAATGAAAATTATATATATATATATATATATATATATATATATATATATATATATATATAATTATATATGTGTGTGTATCTATCTATATCTATATCTATCTATATCTATATCTATATCTATATCTATATCTATATCTATATCTATATCTATATCTATATCTATCTATATCTATATCTATATCTATATCTATATCTATATCTATATCTATATCTAATCTATATCTATATCTATATCTATATCTATATCATCTATATCTATATCTATATCTATATCTATATCTATATCTATATCTATCTATATAGATATAGTATATATCTATATAGATAGATATATACTATATAGTATATAGTATATACTATATACTATATACTATATAGATAAAGTATATATCTATATAGATATAGATATAGATATAGATATGGATAGTATAGATATATCTATTTTTTACATAGTTGTAATGGTAACCATATACCAAAGATTCAGAACTGATGTATGTAAAATAAAACAAGAAAGACCAGAATGAAAACTAACAAAACCTAACCAAAATTAAAAAAAATAAAAATACAAAAGGACACACAAGGCAATAGAAATACTGAGAAACTAAAATCAAAATATAAAATGGTTATAAGAAAACCTCATATTGCAATAATCACCCTAAATGTAAATGGACTGAACTCACCAATAAAAAGGAAGAGAGTTGCAGATTGGATCAAAAAAGAAAAATGAACCATACTCTGCCTCCAGGAGACACATTTCAGTTCCAAAAACAAATATAGACTCAAAGTGAAAGGGTAGAAAATGATATTTCAAGCAAATGGCATTCATAATAAATTGAGAGTAGCAGTACTAATATCGAATGAAATAGACTTCAAAATAAAAATGATAAAGAGAGATACTGAGGGACACATCATAATGATAGACTCGTACATCAAGAAAATATATGACTTATTAATATCTATACTCCTAATTGTAGAGCTCCAAAATATATAAAGCAATTACAAACAGAACAAAAGGGAGAAACAATCTAAAACATTGTCGTAGTAGGGGACCTAAAAACCCCACTGTTGAATATGGACAGATCATCCAAACAGAAAATCATTAAGAAAATGACATTCTTAAAGGATACATTAGACCAGTTGGACATAATTATAATCTACAGAGTTTTTCATACCAAATAAGCTGCTTATACATTCTTCTGTAGTGCACATGGAACCTTCTCAAAGATTGGCCACATACTGAGATACAGAAATAGAGCCTCAACAAACATAAGAGGATTGAGATTATATCAACCATATTCTCTGATCATAATGCTTTGAAGCTGAAGATCAACTGTAAAAGAAAGTGGGAAGAACCACAGATACATGAAGATTAAACAACACGCTACTGAAAAAAAAAGCAATAGAAAAAAAAGCAACAAATAGCTGGTTCTTTGAAGAGTTTAATGAAATTAAGAAAACTCTGGCTAGACTCACTAAAGAAAAAAGAGAAAAGACACAAATAAAATTAGGGATGAAAGGGGAAATTAAGACAGACATTACAGAAACAAAAAGAATCATACAAGAATACTATGAAAAAGTATATAACAGCACATTTAATGACTTAGAATAAATAGATCAGTACTTATATATGATATATATAAGAAGATATATATCATACCAACCATATTCTCTGGTCATAATGCTTTGAAACTAGAGATCAACTGCAGAAAGAAATCAGGAAGGACCACAAATACATGGAGATTAAACAATGTGCTACTAAAAAATAACTGGGTCAGAGAAGAAGAAAAGAGAGAGATCAAGAGGTAAATAGAAAGAAATAATAATGATAGTAAAACATATCAAAACCTTTGGTACACAGCAAAAGCAGTCATAAGAGGAAATTTTATAACATTACAGGACTATCTCCAAAAACAAGAACAAGCCCAAATAAACAATATAATGCTTCATCTTAAGAAACCAGAAAAGAAAGAACAAATGAAGCCTAAAGTCAGCAGAAGAAAAGAAATAATCAAAATTAGAGCAGAAATAAATGAACTTGAAAACAAAAACAAGATAAAAAATAAATGCAACAAAGATCTGGTTCTTTGAGAAAGTTAATAAGATTTCAAGCCCCTGGCTAGACTCATGAAAGAAAAAAGAGAAAGGACATGAATAAACAATATCAGGAATGAAAGAGGGGAAATTACGACTGACGATGCAGAAAGGATCATACAAGATTACTATGAAAAATTATACAACACCAAATTTAATAATTTAGAAGAAATGGACTGGTACTTAGAAAAATACACCTTCTTAGACAGAATCAAGAATAATTTAAAAATTTAAATAGACCAATCAGCAGTATGGAACTTGAAAAAAGAACATCAAAAACCTACCAAAAAGTAAAACCAGAAACAGATGGCTTCACCAGTGAATTCCAACAAACATTCAAAGAAAATTTAATAACTATTCTCTTCAATTTCTTCCAAAATATCGAAGGGGAGGCAATACTTACTAAGTAATTTTATGAAGCCAATATTACCCTGATACCAAAAGCTGGTACAAGTAATAAGCAAACAAATAAACAAACAAACAAAAACTATAGGCTAATTTCTCTCATAAACACAAGTATAAACATCCTAAATAAGACATTAGACAACTGCATACAGCAACATATTAAAAAGATTACACACCACAATAATGTGGGCTTCATCCCAGGGGCACAGAAATAGTTCTACATACATAAATTGGTTAATGTGATATCCCACATAAACAAATTAAAAAATAAGAATAATATGATCATAGCAATAGATTAAGAAAAATAACTTTTTACAAAATACAGCATCTGGTTATGATAGAAACAATTAACAAAATTGGTATAGAAGGAAAGTAACTTCACATGATAAAAGACATGTATGACAAACCCTCAGAGAATATTATACTAATGGAGAAAAACTAAAAACCTTTTATCTGAGATTAGAAAGAAGACAAGCCTGTCCATTATCGCCACTCTGATTCAATGTATCTTTGGAGGTCCTCGAGAGCAATCAGGCAAGAGAAAGTTATAAAAAGATAAAAATAAGAAACAAAGTTAAACTTCCTCTATTCGCTGATGACATGATTCTTTATATAGAATCCTTAGAAACTCTACAGAAACACTACTAGAAACAATAATCAAATAAGTGAAGTTTTTGGATATGAAATCAATGTTCAAAAATTCATAGCATTCCTATACTCTAATAATAAATTATCAGAAAAGAAAGTGCAAAAAATTATTTATTTTGCAATGGAAACAAAAATAATAAAATATCTCAAAAAGAATTTAATGAAACCTGTGAAAGACCTTTATGATGAAAACTATAAGACCCTATTAAAAAAATCAAAGAAGATACAAAGAAATGGAAAGATATTCAATGTTCTTGGATTAGACGATTCATAGTTAAAAAGACCTAAAGCATTATACAGATTAAATGCAATCCTCATCAAAATCCCATTAGTATTTTTTAAGAAATAGAACAAAAAAATCATCAGATTTGTATGGAAGCACAGAAACTCCGAATCACAAAAGCCATTCTAAAAAAAAAAAAAAAGGGGTTGGAAGTATCATTTGTGTGGAATCCTGCGATATTTGTCTTTCTCTCTCTGCCCCATTACATTCAGTGTGATACTCTCTAGATCCATCAAAACAATATATTTTTCCACCCCCTTCCTTATAATCAGTGTGTGTTGGAGTACATAATTTTTTTCTCCATTTGAGAGACTTGTTGATAAGAATGTAGTTATTATTAGCATTCTATATTCCTGTTTTTTATACATGTTTTTTCTTCTTAAAGTCGTTTCAACATTCCCTATAATACTAGCTTGTGATGATGAATTCCTTTAGCTTATTTTTGTCTGGGAATATTTTTATCTGTCCTTTGACTCTAAATGATAGCTTTGCTGAATAAAGTATTCTTAGTTATAGATCCTGTGTTTTCTTCACATCAAATATTCTCTGCCAAACTCTTCTGCCCTGCATAGTTTCTTTTGAGAAATCAGTTGCCAGTCTTTTGGGTGCTTCCTTGTAGATAACTCACTGCTTTTCTCTTTCTGCTTTTTAAGATTCTCTTTTCATATTTAACCTTTGGCATTTTAATTATGATGTGTCTTGGTGTGGGCCTCTTTGGGTTCCTCTTTCTTGGGACTCTCTGAGCTTCCTGGGATTGTATATCTATATACTTCCCCAGGTGAGGAAAATTTTCCACCATTTTTTTTTCAAATAACTCTTCAATATATTTTTTTTCAGTATCTCTAGACACAGATACTTGTACATTTAATAGTGTCCCGTAGGCTCCATAAATTATTATCATAGCCTTGGTTTCTTTTCTCTTACCATCTGATTGAGTGTCCCTGAATTCCCGATCCTCTATATAGGTCATTCCATCATCTTCTTTATTCACTCTGTTTATTACATTAATATATTTTTTTTATCAAAGATAATGTGTTCTTTATTTCTGACTGGTTCTCTTTTTTATAATTTCTATTTCCATGTTATTTATCTCTTTGTTTAAGTTCTCACTGAGTTCATCTACTCTTCCCCTAAGTTCTTTGAGCACCTTTATAACCAGTGTTTTGAACTCTGCAACTGTTAGATTGTTTGACTCCATTATTTTTGGATCTCTGTTCTGTTCTTTCAAATGGTTTCTGCTTCTTTTTCTTCCTATTGTGGCTGCCTTTATGTGTTTATTTTTATATAATAAGCAAAGCTCTTAAGTCTCATGGTCTTGTTAGTGCAGCTTTGTGTGGTAGATGTCCAGTGGCACAGTCCTGAGAGGGGATTAGCTGCAGGCCAGTTTAGCCGCAGCCTGTGCCCCTCTGGAGCCACCTGTTAAGAATCAGTAAACTATCTATAAAGGCTGTGCTTATAATTGCCTCAAGACACCATGGCTGAAGCCAAGGCCGACTATCACCAGTGTGTCTTGGTTCTGCTCAGCAAGATTCACCAGAGTTGCAGAGGACACAATTGGATGTTTCTTGGTAGGGTCTCAAGTTGGGGGAGGCAGAGTCAGGGAATCCTCTGGGCAGAGTGACCTCTGTTATCCAGTTTGATGACAACTCGGTTATGGCAGTGCCTGCATCTGCACTCTGGGAGAGGGTGAAGGCTCTATGGAGAAATAAAAGATACCACCAGCACTTCTGCCCAAGAAAGATTCTCACCTTTGGCCCTCACTCTAAAAACTCAGTGACCCCTCTACATCCCTGGTGCCCACCGTGGAACTGACCTGGTATTGGTGGTCAGAGCAAGCTGGTCTGTTACTGCAAAAGATCACTTGCAGACACAGGTCCTTTAAGAGGCATCTGCAGCTGCTAGCTGCAGCTGCCTTAGCCTCTGTCCCACTTTGCTGCTTGTGACCTGGCAGTCTCCTATTTTCACCTCCTCCCACCTTCTACCATTGCAAGTTGATTAATTATTTCTGTCCCTACTTGTAGGGCTTCTGTTCATCTAGATCCCAGGCAACATTGCTCACTGTTTGATCTGTGTTTCTCTTACAATTATGACTTGTTCACAGGAAGAATGAACTAATCCTTTATCATTTATACCATTTTTTCCCAGAACTAGTTCATAATTTTTAAAAGAAGTGGTGAAGGGGAGATATGGGACTTTCTTACTAAGTTCTTCTTCAGATAATAGTTTATAATCATTGAATGCCTACTATGTCCCAGAAGCTATATTAAACATTTAACATATATTATGTTATTTAATATTTATAAAATGCCTAAGATACAAATATTATTATTTGCTTATTTTTGATAATAGGATGTTTAGGTTCAGTGGGATTAAATAGCATGCATATGACCTCACAGACATGTGGAAGAGCCTGAATTTTAGTGTTGATAAGAAAAAAATTCTGAGATATTCTAAATTAAATTACAGCAGGCCAGTGGGTGGAAGGAAAAGACAAGAGAGTTTAATAAGTTAATAACTGCAGGACAAACCTAACAAACGGCTGCTTATATTCATGAATATATGTCAAACTTTAAATTAACTTCCAATGGCTATTCCTACAATTATCCAGAATGAATAGCCAGGTAGCCAACCATTTACACAACTCCATATCTTGCTTACACATGAAAATTTCAGACTATTGTTGATAATCAGTGCTAAATAAATACTTCTTCCTTAAAGACTACAGTATTCCAGAACTAGCCGCACTTCAACTTCTCCCCCTCTTTTATCTATAGCCAATGTAAATGATTTTAAAACAACTTAAATCTTTTTTCTACAATGTATGAGTCCCTCAACTTTAGGAAAATAGACATGTTGTTGTCTTTACATAGCTCTGCTGCTGCTGGTTTAGACTGCATGCCTCAGGACCTGGTCATTTTTCTGACTCACATATGGCTCAACAAACACTTTGTTTTAGAAAAGCTTTTGGCAGTGGAAGTTTTTTTTTGTTTAATGGTGTGCATCTGGTTGATGTCATACCTCATGTTCTTAATTAATATTTTACATGCCACCAGGGCAACAGATTGTTTGTGTGTAGGTGCATGCATGTGTGTGTGTGTGTGTGTGTGTGAGTGTGTGTGTTTGTGTGTATGTGTGTATGTGTGGAAAGGATTATTACATGTATGAATATGTATTTTTGTGACAGGGATAATGTTTAAAAGAAGTAATTGTGAAGACAAGAGAAAAATGTTTACAATTTAAGAAAGATTAACAGAAAGTTTATACTCCACTAAAACTGCATTTGCAATCTCATTTATCTAACCAACTTTCTCTTTGTTTTATACTGCTTTTCTCCTGATAGTATATAAATAATGTATTATATGTATATATAATATATAATGTCATTTTTCCCAACTAGAATTTAAACAGTATGAAATAAGATATCTTTGTTTTGTTTACTCACATGACCAAAAAACTACAATACCTGAAATATAGTATGAACTCAATAACTATTTCATGAATTAATGAATTTATAGAAAATATTGCAGAAAACTTATTAAAATAATTAACTTTAAGAGAATTGTAACTTAATGTCACAAAAACATACAAATGTCATCCATTATATAGACTAAGATAAAAATATTTTTGACATGATTTTTGTCAAAATGTAGAAAATACATACCCTCATACATTGCTGGCAGGAGTGTAAATTATCATAACCTTTATAAAGAGAAAATTAGTAATAACTATTAAAATATAAAATATGCTATGTTTTGTTGCATAATCCTATCTGCTCAAAAAATTATAATTTAAAATGTTATTAAACTCCTGTTCATGTCCATGAGTCTCTGTTGTCTTGTTCGTTTGTTGCTTTCAGTTTTATATCTCATATATAAGTGAAATCATATGGTTCTCAACTTTTTCTGTCTGACTCATTTTGCTTGTAATGGGGGAGCGGAGAGGTAGATAAGGATAAAGGGAGTCAAATATATGGTGATAGAAAAAAATTAACTTTGGGTGGTGAGCACACAAAAATATACATATGACATACTATTGAACTGTACACTTGAAACCTATGTAATGTTATTAACCAATGTCACCTCAATAAACTTAATAAAAATAAATAAAAGTAAAAATAAATAAAATGTTATTAATTGTAGTATTGTTTATAATTGCAAATAAATAGAAGCAACCTAAATGTCCATTAATTGAAAACCTGTTAAATAAATGATGGTTCATCTATATCAGTGCTATCCAATAGAAATGTAATGCAAATTATATATATAATTTAACATTTTCAAGTAATCACAGGAAAAGAATAAAGAGTAAAAAAGTGAAAATATCAAGCCTACACTTTATTAATCAAATATATCAAAAATATTTAAACATGTAATCAACAAAAATATCGAGATATTTTATGTTACATTTCATATCATTTTTTAAAAATCTGGTTTATTTTACACTTATAACACAACTCAGTACAGACAAGCCACATTTCAAGTGTTCAATATCCACATGTGATTTGAGTTTACCATATTGGACAGTACAGTTCTTTATAGAAAACAGTATACAAATATTTTTAAAAATAAGGTAGTTTTTGCTACTTATGTGAATATATTTCAAAGATATATTGTTAAGTGGAAAAGACAAAAAGCAGAGTAGTGAGGCTGCTAACATTTGTACTAATAGAAGTGTGCCTGTGTGCTTAAATATACACAGATTATCTCTGTGCTGATATAATAAATAGAGTACTGTTGCTTCATGAGGGGAGGAGATCTAGGTATTTGTAGCACAGGAAGAGAAAGAGGAAGTCTTCTTTTTACTCTACTTTTGTACCTTTTGAATTTGAACCGTGTGACTGCCTGTGTAATAAAAAAAAATACAAAAAGTACTTCTCTACCCAATGAGAAAAAAAGTCTTCTAAATAAGGATATCAAGTAGGTATAAGAGCTTAAAATATAATTAGCTTTACAAAGAGTTTAAATAAATCTATGGTTGTCAAAGCCATAATAATCAAAGAAAATCTGTTTTTTGATATACAGTAGTGACCTTGTTGCACTCCAATAAAGCTTCTATCTTTAATCTCAGAGACAGAAAGCTATATAGACAGAGTCTAACTCAATATGTCCTTCTTGTGTTAACATGGTTAATATGGCCCATTGTTTCAAGCAGCTATGTTTCCATAAACAGGTCAATCCTGAAATAAAAAGATATGGAGTGGTTTGTAGTTGCATAGCAAATGAGATATATAAGCAAAAGCACTGTGTACTATGTAAATGTAAGGTGTTATTATTATAATCATTATAATAAAGTTCTTGGAGCCAAGACCTTTGCTCTATCCATCAAGCCATTCCCTCTGTGTATATTCTTGCTCATTCTCTTAGAAAACAATTTTTGTTTTTGTTGTTTTCCTTTTTATCGGGTTTGATATATTTTAGAAGATTTTTAGAGAGCCTTTAGTAAAGAGGTAATATGACTGTGGTCAAATGGAGATAATACTTGGTTGTTTATGTTTTTACATTTGGCCTAGTCTAGAGTTCTTGGGCCATTTTCATTATACACACAGGGCTACTAGGGCTTTGCTACAACTGCTTAAAATAAAATGAATATGTATAGACTAGTGTGATGCACCAGAGTGCCTCATGATTAGATTACTATACCTTTAAAAATATTTACTATATTTATAGATTGACAGGTACTTCTGTAAAGAACAAAATGATTAATTTGAGTTTACTATCACATAGAGAAAAAAGACTACTCTGGTTATTTGCTTTCAATATAAAATCATCTAAAAATTTAGGGCAATTTAATTAAGGCAAGAAAAAAATCTGCATCAGCTATTAAATATTTGGTGGATATCCACTTCCTCATTCCATTTTTTTCTTCATTTAGTATAATATTGTGGTGGTTGATATTTCTAGTAACATTTTTATTCTATTTCTTTAGAGAATTATTTTATCACATTATATCTTCCTCTCTCCTCCTTTTTGTCTTTTTTTTATTCTAAATATATAATTTCATTAGTTGGAAAATAGTGCTGCCTACTAGGATGTGAAAATAGGTTTCATTCAGTTAATGAGCTGGAAACAGGGAGACATTTTATAGCAAATGAGGTTTACATATGATAATGTTGGATTTGTCATATAAGAGATTGCTTCCTTTCAGCTTTCTGAAAGGACTAAATTTTGCTTTTGTAGAGTCTATACAATGCCAATAGAAAAAGAACTAAACAAACCATACAACAATAAGATGAATGTATAATAATTTTAATGAACAAAAGTTGTTATTTTTTTACAGAAGCAGACTAGTGCTAAGCAGTAAATAGTCCAAAAGCTCCCTCCCCACCAACCAAAAAAAAAAAAAAAAAGAAGTATGAAGGAATTAGAATTCTGGTTCTGCACTGGTGGTATAATTATAACCACTTTCTTGTTAATGTAACCAGAAAAAATAGGTAATAAAATTAAAAAAAAAAACTATTTTAAGCCTCATGCTTATCTTATGGTACCTCAGTATCATTTTGCAAAAGAAGTAAAAAATATTCTGAAAACTGTAGTAAAATCATCATCAATGGAAAATCAACTCACTTTCAATTAACTTCAGGTAGATATTCACTAAAACACAATTAATAGGCACAAACATTTCTTTAATTGTCTTGAAATTGTTGGGCACATTTCTTAGGTAAGCCTTTGAAAGTTGAGAAGGCATGTTTGTGCCATTTTTGCTAGTCCAACTCAGAAACTTAATGAATTTGAAAAATGTTAATAGAATTTGGAAGTTTTGATTTAAAATATCAGTTTTTAAAATCGTGTTTGTTTTTTTGCTAAAAATCTGTATTAAAATTGATGTGCTTAATTCTTTTACAGCAAAGACAAATAAAAAATATGTAATACATAAACTCCAATGTAATATTTTTAACAGTTGCGGATAATAGAAATATTCTCTTGAGAAATAGACTATTAGGATATCTATTTACTCTAAAATGTCATAAAATCTTTTAAAGTGCTTTACAATGTTTCTTTGACATTTAAGTATAGTTTTTAAGGGTATCTTCAAATGATGTATTTTTCCTAAATGGCTAATTCTTGTGAGAAATGCCAAATACAATTACTCCTAGCAGCCTAAGAAACTATTTGTCAAGTAAGGAATCAGAATTTGAGAGGAGCAGGTCCAGGAATTAACACTCTATCAAGCTACCCAGGAGTTTCTTATATTCACTGAAGACTGAGAAGCCCTGTTCTGATGTTCATAACATACACAATGCAAATAAGCCAAGTTCAGCTAATCTATTTAGTTAGAAAAAGAGTTTTTGTTTAAAAAAATGTGTGAGTACTTCTGCTTTATGGCACTTTTCCACTGGTCAATAGGCCATCATTACTTTTCTTCATCAACCAGATTTTTATTTTTATATAAAATCAATTTAAATACGGTGAAAGAATACAAGCATGTGTTATCATTTATGACTTTTAAATTTTCTTTTTAATTAGAATTTTTTGTAGCAGTTTTAATTTCATGGCAAAGCTGAGTAGAAAGTAAAGAAGAATTTGCAAACCCTTTGTCACCCACACACATAGCCTTTGCCATTATCAGCATCTCCCACAAGACTGGTACATTTGTTATAACTGGTAAACCTACATCGACAATTTTATTATGATCCAAAGTCCATAGTTTACGTTAGAGTTCACTCTTGGTGTTGTGCATTTATGAGTTTAAGCAAATGTTTTCACCATTATAATATTATACAGAGTAATTTCACTGCTTAAAAATTCCTCTGTGCTTAACCCTCCCTTGCCCCATCTTAACTCCTGGCAATCACTTATCTCTTTATTATCATTATAGTTTAGATTTTCCAGATGTCATACAGTACATATCCCTTTCAGATTTGCTTTTTTTACTTGGTAATATGCATATATATTTCCTCCATGTCTTTTTCTGACTTTATAGCTTGTTTCTTTTTAGTGCTAAATAATATTCCATTGTTTGAATATAACATAGTTTATTTTATTTATTTACCTACAGAAGAACATACTTGATCGCTTCCATATTTGGGAAGTTATGAATAAGACTGATATAAAAATTTGTGTGCAAGTTTTTGTATGGGCTAAAACTACTAAATACTTGGAAGAAAATATAGAAGTCTTTGTGATCTTGCATTAGGAAAAACTGTCTTAGATTTGACACCCAAAGCACAAGTATAAAAAGAAAAAAAAAAAAGAAAAATTTGAATTCAAGATAAATAGAAACTTTGTGCTTCAAAAAATATAATCAAGAAAGTTAAAGAGATAAATCATGGTATGAAAGAAAATATTGTAAATAACATGTCCAACAAAGGGTTTGTAACCAGAATATACAAATAACAATTATAACTCAGTAATAAAGGGACAAATGTCCAAATTATGAAATGTACAAGTGGTCTGAATAGACATTTCTCCAATTAAACACATGGAAAATAGCTAAATAAACATTATTAACCATTAGGAAGTGTAAATCCAAAGTAAAATGAAATACCACTTTACACAAATTAAGATGGTTATAATAATACAAATTTTAAAAAGGGACAAAAGCAAGTGCTGATGAGGATATGGAAGTATTAGAAATGTAATATGTTGCTGGTGGCAATATAAAATGATTCAGTCACCTTAGAAAACTGCAGTATGGCAGTTTTCCCCAAAGGGTGAACATAATATTAACATATAACCTAGCAATTACACTTCTTGGTATATATCCAAGAAAACTGAACAGATGTATTCACATTGACATTTACATGATTGTTCATAGCAACATTATCTTAAAAAGTCAAAAAGTGGAAACAACACAAATGCCTATCAACAATTGAATAAATAAATAAAATGGCTTATATTCATATAATGGAATGTCATATGTCAATGTAATAAAAAGAAATGAAATGCTGATATGTACTGGAACATGGGTGAATCTTGAAGATATTATTCTAAGGAAAAGAAGTCAGCCACAAACAATCACATATTGTATCATTCCATTTATGTGAAATATCTAGAATAGACCGATCTATAAAGATAGAAAGTAGATTAGTAGTTGCATAAGACTAGGAGAAGCATTTGAGGGAAAATGGCAAATGACTGCTAATGGCTATAGGGATTTCATTTTGGGTGATAAAAACACTATGATATTGATTATTGTGGTGGTTGCACAACTATGTGACTATATCAGAATTTAATGAATTGTATATTTTAACTGTGTAAATATAGTATGTATATTACTTCTGAATAAAACTATTAAAAATAAAACCAATACATATTTTGGTATGTGGAAAGTGGATAGTTCTGTAATAAATACCTAAAAATGTAGTGGTGATAGTGGTGATTGAGAAATTTGACAGTGAAAAGAATCTGGGAGAATTTTGAAGAGCCTGATAGAAAAAAATCTGAATTGTCTTGAGCAGATTGTTAATAGAAATATAAATATCAATGAAACTGGATAAAAAGGGGTCTGTTTTATATAGAGAAAGTTTAATGCAGTCATGTCATACAATTAGGTAGAAAAAGGTTTTACATGAGTCACCTGGGATCTAGATGAACAGAGGCACTACAACAAGGGAGAGAAATAGTTAATCAACCTACAACAGTAGATGGTAGGAAGGGACAAAGACACAAGGCTGCCCAGTCCAAGTGGCTTAGCAGGACAGAGGCTATGGCAGTAGCAACCAGCAGCTGCAGATGCCTTTTAAAGCAGTTGTGTCCATGGATGGACATTTGCAGTGACAGACCTGCTTGCTCTGAGCACCAGTGCCTAGTCAGCTACTCTGAGTGGGGCACCAGGGACTTACAGGGGTCACTGAGTTATTGGAGTGAGGGCCGGGGGCAAGGCTCTCTCCCAGGAAGAAGTGCCGGAGGTATCCATTTTTCTTTGCTGAGATGGCTCCTACTCCTGTGTGTGAATACAGCACTGCCATAGCTGAGATTTCATCAAACTAGATAACAGAGATTGCTCTTCTCAGAGGATTCTCTGAAACTCTGTCTCCCCCAACTTGTGGCCCACCTCAAGCCACTTGTATTCTTAGTGAGTCCAGTGCTCCTTGCTGAGCCAGCTCCAAGACTCACACTGGTAGCAGCTGACCTCAGTTTCTGGTATGGTCCCTTAAGACAACTATAAGCATAACATCTATGGATTGTTTTCTAAATCTTAACAGGTGGCCCCAGAGGGGCACAGGCTGGGCTAAACTTGGCCTGAAACTGAACCCCTCTCAGGACTGTGCCAATGGACACCTACTACACAAAACCACATTAATGAGACTGAGAGACTTAAAAGCTTTGCTTAGTATCTAGAAACAAACACAGAAAGGCAGCAAAAAATGGGAAGACAAAGAAGCAGAAACCATATGAGAAAAGAGAACAGAGATCCAAAAATAATGGAGTCAAATAGTGTAACAAATGTAGAGTTTAAAACACTGGTTATAAAGATGCTCAATGAACTTAGGGGAAGGATAGATGAATTCAGTGAAAACTTTAACAAATATAAAAATGTAAAAATGGAAGCAGAAATTATAAAAGAGAACCAGTTAGAAATAAAGAATACATTATCTGAGATGAAGAGTATATTAGAGGGAATCAACAGAATGGATAAAAAAGAGGATCAAACCACTGATGTAGAGGATGGAGCAGCCAAGCACACCCAATCAGAATGGCAAAAGAAAAGAAGCCAAAACTATAATAATAATTTAAGGAGCCTATGGTACAAAATTAAATGTAAAAATATCTGTGTCATAGAGGTACCTGAAGGAATTGATGAGCTATTTGAAGAAATAATGATCAAAACTTCCCTCACCAGGTGAAGGAAATAGACATACAAATCCAGGAAGCTCAGGGAATTCCAAAAATGATGAACCCAAAGAGGCCCACACCAAGACACATCATTAAAATGCCAAAGTTTAAATATAAAGAATGAATTTTTAAAGCAGCAAGAGAAAAGCAGTGAGTTCTCTACAAGAAAGCACCCATAAGACTGGCAACTGATTTCTCAAAAGAAATAGAGGGGCTTGACAAGAAATATTTAAAGTGATAAAAATCCAGGATCTACAACCAAGAATACTTTATCCAGCAAAGCTATCATTTAGAGTTGAAGGACACATGAAAGTTTCTCAGACAAAAATAAGCTAAAGGAATTCATCAACATCAATTCTGTATTACAGAAAATTTTGGAAGAACTTTTTTAAAGAAGAAAATTCATGTATCAAAAACATAAATAAAGAATGGTAATAACTACATATCTATCAATAAGTACTTCAAATGGAAAAGAATTAAGTGTTTCTACCAAAAGATAAGATGGATGAATGGATAAGAAAACAAGACTCTTATATATGGTGCCTACTAGGGACTCATCTCAGATTAAAAGACACACACAGACTAAAAAGAAAGGGATGGAAAAAGATATTGCCTTGATGGACCTGGAGGGTATTGCGCTGAATGAAATAAGTCATATAGAGAAAGAGAAATAACACATGATTTCATGAGGATGTAGAATCTAAAGAACAAATAAACAACAACAAAAATGGAAACAAACTCATTGATTCAGAGAAAATTTTGAAGGCTACTATGTGGGAGTGAGTTTGGGGGATAGGGAAAAGAGCAAAAGGATTAAGGATAGTTACAAAATAGACATGGAGATATAAAATGTATCAAAAGGAAAATATTTGGAGATATTATAATAAATATGTAAAGGGAAAGAGGGATACTAGATTTAGCGGGGTGATCACTTTGTGAGTTATATAGATCTCTAGTTACTATGTTGTATGACCAAAACTAACATATTATTGAATACCAACTATAATTGAAAAAAAAATCATTGAATTGTACAATGTATATTTGAGCAATTAATTATTTCAGTAAAGTCAGAGAAAAAATGAGAAAAAAAGTAAACAGTTAATAAATACTGAATGTCTAAAACAAGGAAATCTGTTTTTAATCCCTCAAATAATCAGGTTACCATCTAAATGATATCAAAGTACTTACAGACTCATCCACCTCTGTTGAAACTTATCTCTGGGTATGTTTAGCTTAGGGGAGAAAGCATAAAAGAAAAAAATTCTATTAGTTTTTTATTGGTTTTAGTTTCCCCTGGCTGTTTAAAAAAATTACTGATAATAAGTTATCAGAGAAATCCTCAGAATCCTATCAATTCTAGAAGAAATGTATAGAACATAAAAAATTAAGACATTTTAGACTTTACAAAATGGATTTCATAGGAGCCATGACTATAATGTCAACTTGCACATAATCAGAACACCTTTAGAATGTAACTAGAATGTCCAAAAGCACAGAAACATCAGACCCCATTTGCAGGAGCAGATAAGCTTAAGTACCCCACATTATAGGGTCCATATAAACTGAATACCTTAGATAATGCTCAAGCCTAAGCCAATAGCATTACAGATGAGTGTGCTAAAGCCAAAGTGTCTGACCTTCTGACCCATGGTAGCCATTGGCTGGAGACTATTGTGCATTCTCTGTACTGCCAGTCAACAGAGTTTGCTTTGGAGATGCTAAGGACTTTCAACCCTTTGCTCCATTGGGAAAGGCTCTGTACTTTCCCCTCTGTCTATTGTGAGTTAACCTGTGTGGGTACCTACTTGGTGTATCTGAGAAGGTTTCCCTTAACAAAACCTGTGTTTAAAAGTGTTATTTTGTTAGCTGCTTTTCTTGCTCCTAGTAACGAGTCTATATGGAGGTCCTCTCTTGAGGTTGAAAATAGCACCTTTGAGAACAATCTTTATTTCCAGTGTTCCTGTTGATTACAATTAAAAACAAAAGTTTGGGGGGGGCAGTATTTTGAAAATGGACTCTCAGGAGGGTTTAGTGTAGAATGTCCTGGTGTTATTTTAGGTTTCTGGCTTTGAAGCTGTTGTAGCTTTAAGGACAACATCTTGGAGACTTTTTCTTTGTTATCTTGATCCAAGGTCTTTTCAAAATGCTGAGTTCACTCAGGCTTGTGGCCTTCCATTCTATTGTCTGCTTTTTTATTAATTCATTAATCTCAGGAGATAATTCATTTAGAAATAGAGCAATTAGAACAGGTTGGGTGACCTTAAAAAGTGTATTGAACAATATTTTGTGTTTCCATAAAAATTATTTCTTTCTATTTCTGTAAAAAATGTCATTGATATTTCGATGGGGATTGAATTAACACTATAGGTGGTTTGGTTAGTACACACATTTTTAACAATATTGATTCTTTCAATCTAGGGACACAGGATATATTACTATTTTTTAGTATCTTCTTCGATTTTTATCATCAAAGTCTTAATTTTTTATTGCACAGATCATTTACTTCCTTGGTTAAATTTACATCTGTTATTTTTTATGTGATTGTAAGACAGTTTTCTTTGTTTATTTTCCAGATATTTTATTGTTAGTGTATAGAAATAAACTGATTTCTGCATGTTAATTTTATATCTTGCAACTTTACTGAATTTGTTGATTAGTTCCAATAATATTTTGGTTGAGTCTATGGAATTATCTATATACAATATCAAAATAAGCAGATAATGATAATTTTACTCCTTTTTCAATTTGGATTATTTTTATTTGTTTGTCTTGCATACTTGCTAGAAGTATGACATTTAATACTAAGTTGAATAAGTGCTAGAATGGACACTGTTGTATTTTTTCCTGATCTTAAAGGAAAAGCTTTCCATTTGTCTGCATTGTATATGATGCTAACTCTGGGTTTTGTTATATATGGCCTTTATAATGTTGAGTTATGTGTCTTCTATTTCCAATTAGTCGAGGATTTTTATCATAAACAGATGTATTTTGTCAAGTGCTTTTTTTCTGCATCTATTGAGATGATTGCATAATTTTCATTCTTTACCCTATGTGCTATATCACATTTATTAATTTGTATATGTTTAACTATCTATGTATTCCAGGGATAAATCCTAATTTATTATGGTGTATAACATTTTAATGTGTTCTTAAATCTAGATAAGCAATATTTTGTTGAGAAATTTTGCATTTATATTCTTCAGAGATTGGTGTATAGATTTCTTTACTCATAGTGCTCTTACATTGTTTTGGTAATGGGGTGTTGCTAGCCTCATAACATGAGTATAAAAGTGTTTCCTCTTTTTCAAATTATTGGAGGTATTTCAGAAGAATCAATGTTAATTTTTGTTTAAATGTGAAAAATTTACCAGTGAAAATATTTGGTTCTGGAGTTTTCTGTGTTGGGAGGTACTGATTCAGTCCTTTACTCATTATTTGATTGTTCGTATTTTTGTACCTTCTTTTTCCGATTTGATCTTGGTAGGTTGTGCATTTATAGATGTTATCTATTTTTTCTAGGTTATCTAATTTGTTAGCATATAATTGCTCATTAAAGTCTCTTATGATTCTTTGTATTTCTGCAATGTCAGGTTTTTTTTATAGTGACAATGGTTAACAAAATCCAGTAAATTTCAGGTGTACAATTAAACACACACACACACACACACACTAATATTGTGTACATTGTGTGATCATACCCATAGTTAAAAGTATTTCTGTCACCACATATTTGAACTCTCTCACCCCATCTACATCCCCACTCCTCCCATATGCTCTCGTAACCACTAGTCTATTTTCCATATCCATGAGTCTCTGTTCGATTGTCCTGTTCACTTGTTGCTTTTAGGTTTAAATCTCACTTATAAGTGATATCATATCATGTGGTTTTCAACTTTTTCTGCTAGGTATTCACGTAGCATGAATATCTCGAGATCCATCCATGGCAGTATTTCATCTCTTTGTATGACCGAGTAACATTCCACTGTATATGTGTGCCACCTCGTCTTTATCCAATCATCTATCATGGGACACTTCAGTTATTTCCATGTCCTGTCCATCATAAATAATGCTTCAATCAACATCAGTGTGAAAATTTCATTTTGAATGAGATTTAAAGTTATTGGGGTAAATACGCAGTAGAAGGAATGCTGAGATATATGATAGATCACTTCTTAGCTTTTTGAGGAATCTTTATACTGTTTCCCAAGTGGCTATACCAATTTGCAGTCTCATCAGCAGTGTATGAGGATTGCTTTTTCTCCCATTCCTATCCAACATTTGTTATTACATGTCCTGAGATTAAAGCTATTCTAACATATGGGAGATGGTATCTCATTGTGGTTTTGATTTGCATATCCATAATAGCTAGCGATACTGAGGATCTTTTTATATGTCTATTGACCATTTGTATGTCTTCTTAGGAGGAATGTCTGTTCAGGTACTCTGCCCATTTTTTGATTGGACTCCTTGTATTTTTGTTGTCATTGAGTTGTATGAGTTTCCTGAATATTTTGGATATTAGGTCTTTATCGAAGGCATTGCTTGCAAGTATATTTTTCCACTTGGACGATTGTCTTTTTATCTTATTGAAGGTTTCTTTTCTATGCAGAAGTTTTTTTTTTTTGTTTGTTTGTTTGATGTAATCCAATTCATTTGGTTTTGCTTTCACTTCCCTTGCCTTTGAGGACAAGTTCGTAAAGTCCTCTTTAATCAAAAGTCTATGAATTTAGTTCCTATGCTTACTTCTATGCATTTTATTATTTCAGGTCTTATATTCAGGTCCTTAATCTATTTTGAGTAAATTTTGGTGAGTAGTGATAGACAAAACTCTAGATTCATTATTTTGCAGGTGGCTTTTCAGTTTTCCCAGCACCATTTATTGAAGAGGCTTTCCCTTCCCCACTGTATATTTTTGAATTTTTTACCAAAAATTATTTGCCCATATAAATATGAATTTACTTCTGGACTCCCAATTCTGTTCCACTGGTCTGTGTGTCTGCTTTTCTGCCAATAACATTCCCTTTTAATTATTGTCACTTTGTAGTATAATTTGAAGTCAAGCAGAGTGAAGTATCCAGCCTCTTTCTTTTTTTCTCAGGATGGCTTTGGAAATCAATGGTCTTTTGTCCTTCCTTACAAATATGATTATTTTTTGTTCTATTTCTTAAAAAAAGCCAAATAGATTTGATGGGGATTGCATTAATTCAGTGTAATGCTTTAGGTAATAACATTCCTTTTATTAACACTTTTGCCGTGCCCCAAATTTTTGATATATTATACTATCACAGTCTTTCATTTCTATCTATCTCTTGATCTCTCTTTTTATTTCTTCTCCTACTCAGTTATTCTTCAGTAGTATGTCGTTTAATTTCCATGTGTTTGTTGTTCTTCTTGCTTTATTTTTACAGTTGATCTCTATCTTCAAAGCATTCTGATCAGAGAATATGCTTGGTATGATTTCATCCCTCTTATATTTGTTGAGGCTATCTCTGTGTCAGAATTTGGTCAATCCTTGTAAGTGTTCCATGTGCACTAGAGAAAAATGTATAAGAAGCTTTTCTGTATGAGAGGCTCTTTACATGTCAATTATGCCTAGTTGGTCTAATATGTCATTTAAGGATGTGATTTCCTTATTAATTTTCTGTTTGGATGATCTATTCATATCTGACAGTGGAGTATTTATGTTCCCTACTATGATAATGTTTTGGTCTGTTTCTCCCTTTAGTTCTGTTAGTAATTGCTTTATATTTTTGGAGCTCCTTGATTGGGAACATAAATATTAATACGTGTTCTGTGTTCTTAGTATATGATTCCCCCTCTCATTATGAAGTGTCTCTCAGTATTTTTCTTTTTCTTTTTTTCTTTTGAAGTCTATTTCTTCTAATATAAATACTACTATTCCTACTTTTCTGTGAATGCCATTTGTTTGGAATATCATTTTCCACCCTTTCACTTTGAGTCTATATTTGTTTTTGGAACTGAGATGTGTCTTCTGGAGTCAGCATATGGTTGGGTTTTGTTTTTTGATCCAATCTGCAACTCTATGCCTTTTTATTGGTGAGTTAATTCCATTTATATTTAGAGTGATTATTGAAATATGAGATTTTCTCATATCTATTTTATCTTTAGCTTCCTGGTAACTTGGTGTTTCCATTGCTTCCTAGTCTTGTGTTTCTTCTTCTTTTATTTTATTTTGATTTTGTGAATTTTCCCTCTGGTCCTTTCTGTTTTGTGTTATTTACTTCAGTTTTGAAACTTTGGGTGTGGTTATCATTATGAATTTGTAGAAGATAGCTGCATGTATACAGTAGTCAATTTTCTTCTGTGTGTGCCTTATCGCCATTTCCTTTTGCAAATTGGATCTTTGAATCCTCCTCTTTTCAGCCATTGTTGTATCATTTTTTCCATATCTATGCTAAACAGTTCATTACTATCTTGCTATAGAGAATCTCTTTTTATCATTTAAGTTTA
The DNA here is from genome assembly GCA_004027375.1 of Macroglossus sobrinus. NCBI lineage: Eukaryota > Metazoa > Chordata > Mammalia > Chiroptera > Pteropodidae > Macroglossus > Macroglossus sobrinus. The sequence goes on along the minus strand of PVKZ01001296.1, from coordinate 275,976 downwards.
TCATGCCTTGTTCTTAGATTTGCACTCCTCTGCTGTTGTCTGCCTGCTAGTTTTGTTACTCTTAGTTATGAGTATATTTTTTGTCATTTTGTTTTAAGTGAGCTAACCTCTTTCTGTATTTCCTATAATCCAGGTGTGGTCATGGAGAATGTCCAGAATTTCTGAATGTCTGAAAATGTTTTTATTTCTGAACACCATTTCTTTTATTTATGCTCTGAGTTTTATTAGGTATTTTCATATGCTATCTTTGGGACATTTTTGGTCAATTTTTTCACATTTGGTTCAAATATAAGGTTAAGTTGTTCATTTGAGGAATATCTATTTTCTTAATAAATGCATTTTCACTATATTTTTTCCACTCTTAACTACTTTTGGTGCACTGTCCAAGATTTAATAAGTTTTATTTCCATTTTCATTGTTTCAAGATTACTTTTTTAATTTTCCTTTCTATTTATTCTTTTACTCATTTGTTGTTTGGTAACATGTTATTTAGTTTACATTTATTTTTTGATCTCACTTTTGTTGATTTCTAGTTTCATATCTTGAGGTCAGTAATGATAGTTGATATGATTTAATCTTCTTATATTTGATAAGATTTATGTCCTAGTATATGATCTATCCTGAAGTATATTCCACATGCACTTGAGAAGAATGTGTATTCTATTGTCGTTAGATAGAATGTTGTATTAATGTCTCTTAGGTGTATTTGGTATAATGTGTTGCTCAAGTTACACTTCCTTATCAATTTTCTGGATGAGCTATCTATTGGCAAAATTTGAGTATTAAATTCCCCTACTATTATATTGTTGTCTATTTCTCCCTTCAGATGTTTCAATAAATTGCTTTAAATATTTAGTGGTTTGATGTTGAGTGAATTTACATTTACAATCGTTATATCTTCATGATAAATTGATCATTTCATCATTATATAAACTTATTGTCTTTTTATCATTTTTGGTTTCTATTTTTTCTGATATAATATAGCTATTCCCACTTTCTTTTAGTTTCAACCTGCATGGAATATCTTTTCATTCCTTTACTTTGAGCTTATGTGTGTCCTTAAATCTGAATTGAGAATTTTGCAGACATAAGATAGTTGGGTTTGTGTTTTTATCTATTTAGTTACTCTATGCCTTTTGATTGGTGAATTCAATCTATTAACACATAGAATCGTTAATATGCAAGAACTTTTAATCTCATTATGTTAATAATGTTTTGTTTTGTTTGTATTGTGTTATATAAAAGCTTCACCCTTTTACACCCCCTTTTACATTTTTGGTGTCACAATTTACCTCTTTTTATATTGTGTTAATAAATTATAGTAGCCAGAGTCATTTTAATACTCTTTTTCTTTACCCTTTATACTAGAGCTAAATGGTCAACACTTCAATCTATTACTGAACTAGTTTTCTAAATCTGACATTATGTTTACCTTTACTAGTATGTGTCATACTTGTGTAATTTTTGTGACACTAATTAGAATCTTTATTTCAGTGTGAATAATTCCTTTCAGCATTTTTTTTTGCAAAGCTTTTATAGGAGGGGTGAATTCCTTCAGCTTTTGTTTTTCTAGAAAAATCTTTATTTCTCCTTTATATCTGATGAATAACTCCACCAGATAGAATATTCTTGGCTAGAAATGTTTTTTTTCACACCTTGAATATGTAATTTTAATTTCTCCTGGTCTGTAGGGTTTCTACTAAGAAATACACAAATAGTCTTATAAAAATAATAAAAATGAGGCCACTTTAAAATTCAGTCAGAGCTGCCATCACAAAATAACTATTTTGAATGTCTTACTCCTCAAACCTTTGGAGTGTTAAAACTGTGCAAAATAACCTTTAGACTGGTTGTACAGCAGCATTTTATCCCAAACAACTTTTTAAAAATATAACAAAAAATCAAAAATTAAAAAAAATTCTTTAAAATTAATATCACTATGTTAGCTTATCTACACTTATAGAAATCACTTTTTTCCATCCCTGTAATTGTTCCTTTTTATTCTCACAAATATTTTTAGTCTTTACTTCCTAATCAGAACAGTATTTGGCTTTCTGCCTCAGTCGGTACTTCCAGAAAAGCTATGCTTTTGTATTTCAAATAAACACTTGTTTCCTCTCACTTTGGCCTTTTATTTTTAGGTTTACAGTCTAATGGGCATTCCTTCATATATGAAAATCTTTTTTTTGTCTGCTTTTAGTATTATCTGTTTATCTTTGATTTTTTACAGTTTTATTATAATGTGCTTTGGAGAAGGTTCCTTTGCATTGAGATAATAGGATGACCTATTAGAATTGTAAACTTGGATAGCCAATTCTCTCCTGAGGTTTGGGAAGTTCTCATGTATTATTAATTTAAATAAACTTTCTACCCCTCTTTTCTTCTCTTATTCTCTGCAATCTTAATTACTCTAATATTTGTGCATGTGATAAAGTTTTATAGATCATGTTATCTTTTTGTGTTGTTATTCTCTTCTGACTGGGTTATTTCAATGTTCCTGTCATATAGTTCACTAATTCTGTCTTTGATTTTATCTACTCTGTTATTGATGCTCTGTATTACATTCTTTTATTTTATTAATTAAATCTTTTAGTTCCAGATTCTCTTTGTTGTTATTGTTGTTCTCCTCCTCCTCCTCCTCCTCCTCCTCCTCCTCCTCCTCCTCCTCCTTCTTCTTCTTCTTCTTCTTCTTCTTCTTCTTCTTCTTCTTCTTCTTCTTCTTCTTCTTCTTCTTCTTCTTTACTCATTGCAGCTATTTATTTTCCTGATTTTACTTGTCTTTCCGTGTTTTATTGTATCTCATTGAGTTTTTTTTCAAAAAAACTATTTTGAATTTTTTAACATCTAGCAAAATTACATGACATTTTTATTGATTATAGCAGTATTAATGTTATCTTTTGGTAATGACATAATTCCTTTATTCTTCATGTTCTTTGGAGTTTTGTGTTCCTGCTTTTGCATTTGAATTAGCAGAAACCTCTTCAAAACTTTTTAGTTGCCTTCATTGGTCTTGTTATATGTGGAGATTTCTCTGATATCTTTTCTGTAAATGCACTTGCTCCACACTTCTTGCTCTTTTTTGTGGCAGAATTATTAAGGTTCTTTCCCCCCCTCTGTTTTTCACAATTCACTTGGATAGCTGCTGGAAATCTTTTTCATTTTCCTGAAAGTAGTGCTATATTACAAAATTCTAGTTTCTCCCTTGACTGCATATTATGATCTATTCTTTTTCCAGTGGCACTCTGTTTACCACATTCACTCTTACAAATACACTACTGAGCACATGTAGGAGCTAGCTGTGTAGTTAAAGCATTCATAGATTGAGAGTGCTCTTGGGCCTGCTGAAAAGATCCTAAGAGGCTACTAGAAGGATTTTCTGTTAAAACTGAGTACAGACAGCAAGAACAATACTTCTTTAAAGTCCTTTGATATACTTGTATGCTCTTTTTCACCCTCTTTGTTTTACCCAGTTATTGGGGGTTTCATTCAGTATTCTGGTTGCTACCAGAAAGAAACAATTTTCTCCAATAGTGTTCCCCACAGTTGTGGTACCTGAGAACCCATTTACTACTTTCTTTTTCCCTCATAGTAGAAGTCACCATTGGATAGTTTACCCCAACATGGTATCATCTTGGGGGAGTAGTGACATTGGCAAAGTTCTCCTTCTACTAAAGATTCTTCTGGAATCTTTTTTTTTTTTTTTAAGAAGGCTGGACTTCTATAAAATTTCTCTCTCCCTTTGGGTGTCTGCTCAGGTTTTCTCCAACTGTGACAAAAAGGTTTGGGGTTAGGTTTACTGCCCCCTTTTGTTTTGCATTCCACAATGAGGAAGGTCTTCCTGTGTATTATCAGATTCATATGTGGGCAACACTCTTTTCAGATATTTTGGATTATGGTATAGCATCCCACAAGTTTAACAGAGGCACCTTTGTTTTACAATACATACCTAATTAGTAGTTAAAAAAGAAGAGTAAAAGGAGGGATGTCTAATAACACCATGTGATAACATCACTACCCTCTTTTGGAGATGTTTTCCCTTCTGTTGCCATATGGAGAGATTTAGCTATAGAATAAAGGTCAGATATATGAAACATTGTTGGCTTTGACTTTGAAGTAAGAAAACCATGATCTAAGTAATGAGATTAACTCTTGTAGCTGGAAAATATAAAGACATGATTTCTTATAATACTTTGATTTTAGCCTGTAAATCCATCCCAAACTTATGCTTACAGAAGTCTTAAGAAAATATTTTGTTGTTGTTGTTTAAGCCCTTAGGTTTATGGTGATTTATTATAGTAGTCTGAGACAACTAATACAACTATATAAAAACTACTTTAAATGTAAATGGTATAAATAATATACTTGTTAAAAGACAGATTTTCAAATTAAATACAATAACAATGCAACTAATGCAACTATATGGTGTCTATAAGAAACCTACTATAAAAACATTAAAATCTGATTTCTAGTTCTACATGAAGAGAGCATAGAAGTGGCCACTGTGTTCTAACAACAATAATAATGCTGAGCATACTGAACAATCAATACTTATTAAATACATAAGAAATAAGGATATGGTGCAAACTGCCATCCCCAATATCAGAGACATACAGGCAAAGAGAGAGCTGCACCTTACTCGAGCAGAGTCTTATAAGTGAAAACCACTGTGGGAAATGATGCCTAAGTAGTGAAACCTGAACTTTAATTGATGAACAGCTAGAGGTTCAGTGCAAACTTTGAGACTTAAAAGCATGAGAGCAATCTAGTAATAAGAAGGCCCCATAGTATTATGAGATTTACCTTCAGGAGTTCAAACCAAACAGATTTTCTCTATAAATATCACAGAAAAAAATCCTTCCTGCTTCTGGAATAAAAAATATAAAAATTATTTTGAAATAAGCCAGGACATTGTATTTTTTTGAAGTGGCCTAACCTAACTGGAAACTAACCAGAACCTAACCTTCTGGGATATTATCACAGCCAAACTAACTTGGAGAAGTAAAATATCATATTCTAACCAGTTATAGCATTCTATATAAGAGAATAGAAATATCCTACTTCAGCCTATTCCAGCCATCTTGTCCCACCTAAGGAAAGATAAAAAATTGAAACTTATTTATGAGAATACAGAATAAGTTTCCTCTCACCACACCTCACTACCACATTATTAATGCCTATTTGCAGTAGTTCATTCTACTCAGTACATTATGTTTACCTACCAAGAAATAATTACAAGGCATACTAAAAAGCAAAAACCAAAACAAAACAATTTGAAGAGACAGGATAAGCATCAGAATCAGACATTAGAGATGTCTGTGATTATAACAATGGGACTTTAAAATAATTAATATGTTAAGCTTCTAATGATAAAAACATAAGATAGATGATGTAGAGAGATGGAAGTCTTAAGGCAGAATTAAAAATGCTAAAGATAAAAACACTGTAAAAAATAAAGAATTTATTTGATGGGCATAAGAAACTGGGCATAGCTGAGAAAAGAATCTGAGTTAGAATATATTACAATAGTATTCTCAAAATTATGAAGCATATAGGTCAAAAACTGAAAAAAAGAAAACAAAACAGAACAGTACATCTGTGGATTGTAAGACAATTACTAAATGTATATCATTTGTGTACTGAGACTACCAGAGAAGAAACTGAATAGAGCCGAAGATATATTTGAAATAATAATGACTGGAAAGTTTTCAAAATGAACATCAGACACCTAATTACAGATACAGGAAGCTCAGATAATACCAAGCAAAATGAATAAAAACAAACAAACAAACACATACCTAGGCATATACTTTTCAAATTACAGAAATTAGAAAATAATAAAAATAAAAAATTTAGGATATAAACAAAATAAAGGGGGCTTACCTATTGGAGAACAAAAACAAAAATTACATCTAACTTCTCAGAAATTATACAAGGAAGAAGGCAGTGGAGTAAAATAATTAAAGTATTTTTAAAATGCCAATGTATAAGCCTATACTCTGCAAAATTATCCCTCAGAAGTGAAGATGACATACTGTTTTGAGTCAAACAAAATTTGAATGTGAAAAGAAAATTTTTAGAGAGAAAAAAATATAGGTGATAAACTTGGATCTATATTTAAAAAAATAACGTTGAAGAATAAATAAGTAAAGATAAAGTAAAACCTTTAATATTTCATAATCTTAATTGATCTAACAGAAAACAGTTTGTTCAAAATAATAATAGAAATGTAACTGATTATATATGCATATATATTATTGAAAATCTTAAGGCAATCACTTAAAAAGCAAATAAAGTATAATGATATGCTAAGTACGGCAAAAATATAAAATTATATAAAATGACTATTAACATCACAAAAGACAAAAAAATGGAAGACTATTTTGTAATAACAAAGAACAAGGACACTAAATAAAAACAGTAATTAAGATGGTAATTAATCCATCTGATTCAATTATCACTTTGAATATTGATGGTTTAACTACACCTAATAAAAGGCAGAGATCATTAGAGCAGATAAGAAGAACAAAATTCAAATATATGTTTTCTCCAAGAAACTCACTTTAAATATAAAATCTTTTAGAGATTAAAAGTTAATGTATGGATGGTGGTTGGGTGGTTGGCTGAAAGAGGTGAAAGAATTAAGAAGTATAAATTAGTAGTTACAAAATAGTCACAGGGGTGTAAAGTACAGCATAGGAAATATAGTCAGTAATATTGTAATAACTATGTATAACACCAGGTGAGTATTAGACTAATCAGGAGGATCACTTTGTAAATTATATAAGTCTAACCATTAAGCTGTATACCTAGACTAATATAATACTGAATATCAACTGTGATTGAAAAATAAATATTTAAAAAGTAAAAAGATGGGGAATCATATACCATGTTAACACTAATCAAAAGAGAGCAGTAATAGCTGTGTTAATGTCACATGGAGTAGACTTTAAAGTAAGGACAGGTATCAGGAATATGAAAGGCATAATATAATAATGATATTAATTTGCCAAAAAAAACACACATCAATTTTTAATATGCATTTACCTAAGAACATAGCACCAAACCATGTGAAGCAAATCTGATAGAACTGCAAGGAGAAACAGAAAAAGAAGAGAGAGAATTGAAAGTTAAAAAAAACACACACACAAACAAACAAAAACCTCAACGAGAACTATCTGACACCATCAGAAAGAGCAACATAAGAATAATGGGTATCCCAAAAGGGCAAGAGAGGGAGACATGAAAAGAGTATATTTAAACAAATAGTCAATGAAAATTTCCCAAATCTATGGAAATAAATGGATCTTTGAATTCAAGAAGCAAACAGAGCACCTAATTATCTGAATCTCCAAATGTCTAAGATGCATTATATTAAAATTGTCAAAAATTAATGATAAAAATAGTTCTCAAGCAGCCATGGAAAAGAAGACAATATAACTCATAAAGAAAAATCCATGAGACTATCATCAGACTTCTTAGCACACACTTTACAAACTAGCATGGAAGTGAACCAAATATTCAAATAATTGAATAAGCGAAATTATCAGACAAAAAAATATATCCAGTAAAGTTCTCTTTTAGATATATAGGAGTATGAATAAAGATTTTTTAGACATACAAAAGATGAGGAAATTCTGTACCAGTAGTTCTGAATTAAGGAAATACTGAAGAGAGTTATCTATCTGAAACAAAAGGACAAAAAAAATACAAAACTGTGAGACAGACAAAAAGAAAAAAAGTGCAACCCTTACTAAAAACAGAGTATTATAAACTTAAATATTACTTACTGGTTAAATGTCCAAAAAAATTTTAAAATGAGAAGACGACTACTACTGCAACCTAGATATAAATGTACAAAATAATTAAGAATAATTTGAGACAAAAAAAAAAAGGAGAGAGTGTAAAGATCTGAACCTGCAAAGGAGAATGGAGATAAGACACATGCAAAAGAAAAAGGATTACTATAGATAGATAGATAGATAGATAGATAGATAGATAGATAGATAGAGATAGATAGATATAGATAGATAGATATATGTATGTGTGTGTATGTGTGTCTATATATATATATATATATATACGTATATATATACACATATATATACATATATATACATATATATATATACATAGACACACATACACACACACTATCCTTTACATAAACTTAATAACCACATACAAAAAAAATCTAGAAATGAAACTCACAGCATACAAGAGTGAACAGAAGAAAAAACAGTAAAACACCACCAAATTAAAATAACAAACAGAAATACAAGGAGAAAAAAAAAACATGAAGACATCAAGCTAACAAAAAACACAAAATAAAATGGCTGTAGGAAAGCCTAAAATTTTAATAATCACCCTTAATGTAAATGAACTAAACTCACCAGTAATCAGGCACAAAGTAGCAGACTGGATCAAAAATCAAAATCTAACTATATGCTGCCTTCAAGAGATACATCTAAGCTGCAAGAACAAATATAGAGTCAAAGTGAAAGGATGAAAAATGATACTCCAAGGAAATAGCATCCATACAAAAGCAAGGATAGTTGTAGTTACAGGTGAAGAAATAGACTTCAAGGTACAAAATGTAACGAGACGATAATAGACTCTTCATAATGATCAAGGGGAACATGCATCAAGAAGACATAATACTTATCAATATATGTGCTCCAAATCATAGAACACCAAAATACATAAAGCAATTACTAACAGAACTAAAGGGAGGAACTGAAAAAAAAACATAATTATAGTAAGGAACATGTATATCATCTATAAATAGTTTATTCAAACAGAAAATCAGTAAGATAATATTAACCTTAAATAATACATTAGATCAATTGGACATAATCAACATTTACCAAGCCTTTTATCTCAAAACATCAAATTATACCTTCTTCTCTAGTGCACATGGAACATTTTCGGTATAGAACATATGTTGGGACACAAAATGAGACTCAACAAATTTAAGAAGATTGAAATCATATCAAACATATCATCCAACCATATTTCTTTGGAACTGGAAATTCACTGTAAAAAAAAAAGAGGACTGAAAATTAATGGAGATTAAACATCTATTAAAAAATGAGTCATAGAAGATATAAAAGGAGAAATCAAGAGATACATAGAAACAAATGAGAATGAAAGTACAACATATCAAAACTTTGGGACAAAGCAAAAGCAATAATAAGAGAAAAGTTCATATCACTACAGGTTTATCTCAAGAAACAAGAACAAGCCAAAATAAACAGTCTAAGATTACATATTAAACAACAAGAAAAAATGTAGAGCCCATAGTCAGGAGAAAAAAGGAAGTAATAAAAATGAGAGCAAAATAAATGTAATTTATAATAAAAGTCAATAGGAAAAAAATTAATATAACAAAGAGCTAGTTCTTTGAGAAGATTCATGAAATTAACAAAACCCTGGCTAGACTCACTAAACAAAAAAAGAAAGGGCACAAATAAACAGAATCAGAAATAAAAGAGAATTATGACATTTCAAAAAACGAAGAATCATACAAGAATACAAGAAAAATTATATGCAATTAAGTTCAATAATCTAGAAAAAAAGGACAAGTTCCTAGGAATATACAACCTTCTTAGACTAAATCGTGAAGAACTAGAAAATCTAAGTAGACTGATCTACAGTATGGAAATTGAAACAATTATCAAAAACAAACAAAAAGTAAATGTCCAGTACCAGATGGCTTTAACAGTGAATTCTACCAAACATTCAAAGTAGACTTAATACCTGTTCTTCTCAAAATTTCCAAAAAAATGAATGTGGCAACTTTCTTATTTATTATATGAGGCAATTATCCTAATAAAAAATCCATGTAAAGATAACACAAAAATAGATAACTATAGACCAATATCTCTTATGAATATATATGCAAAAAATCCTAAACAAAATACTAGCAAATCGAATACAACACATTAAAGAGGTTATAAACCATGATTAAGTGGGCTTTAGCCCAGGGGCACAAGGATGGTTTAACATCCTCAAATTAATATGATACCCCACATAAACAAAATAAAGAATAAAAATCATATGATCATACCAATAGATGCATAAAAAGCCTTTGACAAAATGCAGCATCCATTTATCATTAAAACACTTAATAAATTGGATATAGAAGCAAAGTACTTCAACATAATAAAGGCCATATATGACAATTGCTCAGATAACATTATATTTAATGGTGAAAAAACAAAACCTTCCAACTAAGATCAAGAATGAGACAAGATTGTACACTATCACCACTATTATTATTCAATACAATTTTGAGACTTCTAGCAAAATAAATTATGCTAGAGAAAGCAATAAAAAGCATCTAAATTGGGAATGAAGAAGTAAAAATTTCACTTTTTGCAGATGACATGATTTTCTATATAGGCTATCCTAAAGATTTCACTAAAAACCCACTAGAAACAATAAACAAATACAGTAAAGTTTTAGGATACAAAATTAATGTACAAAAATTTATAATGTTCCTCTACTGTAACAATAAATTTTCAGAAAAAAATAAAGAAAATTTTTTTACAATTGTGATAAGAAGAAAATAGCTAGGAGTAAACTTGATGAAGCATATGAAGGATGTCTACACTGAAAACTATAAGACATTATTAAAAGCTATTAAAGAAGAGAAAAAAATTGAATGGTATTCACTGTTCATGGATTAAGAAATTAACATAGTTATCATGAATTTATTACCTAAAACAATATAAAGATTGACTGCAATACCCCTCAAAACCACAATGGCATTCTTTAAAAAAATAGAACAAATATATATATATATATATATATATATATATATATATATATATATATATATATATATATCAGATTTATATGGATATACAAAATTCCCGAATAGCCAAAGCAATTTTGAGGAAAAAGAACAAAGCTAGAGGTGTTAGACTGCTTAACTTCAAATTACTCTAAAGTGACAATAATCAAAACAGCATAATAGAGGTGGCTCAGAACATGGCAGACTAGGTAAAAGCAGGGATCCTCTCCTCCCAGGTCAGCACTGAAATTACAACCAAGTTACAAAATAATGTAGAGAATCACTTGAAGTCCAGTGGATCATAATACTTATATGTAATAATGTAAAAGAGCCATATCGAAGCCAGTTAAGAGGGGAAAAGTCCCAAGTCAGGCTGGATCCACACCCACAGGTAGTGGAGGATCGCCAAAAGGGAAAGCTAGGCTGCAGAGGCTCTTCTGAAAGAGAGGGGGATCCTGGTCTTATCTGGGGGCTCCCCAGTACAGGGCCCCAACCCCGGGAAGAGGAGATTCTAATATCTTTGACTAGAAACCATAGGGGATTCTGGCCATCTGGATGAGATAGAAGGAGACTGAAACCCTAGAAGCCCCTTTCAAGAACCCACACACAGGCTATCTGATCTGTGGACACTCACCTGGAAAAACAGTGGTGGGTCAGAGGCTTGCATAGGATACATTCCATGAAAGTCTGCATTACCTGGCACCAGAACAGGGCTGGAAGGGCAGCCACCATTGTGCCTTAGTTCAGGCTCCCTACAGGGTAATCTACAGACCACACCAACTTGACTTTGCAGATTCCTCCCACAGAGCCATTAAGAAGCACTGATCAGAAGGGATCGGTCTGCCTCACCTAGCTTGCAGATTGCCTAGGGCATTTGCTGCTGGATGGCTACCAATCATTCCTCCAATTCAGGGCTAAACATTCACAGTGGGCAACCAGCGCCATGAGCTGATTTTCCAATCTCAACAGCGGCCAGTACTGTGAGCCACATTTTCATTCCCAGTGCTGTAAGCCACATTTCTGAGATAGTGTCAAGCAGATCACTGCTGCCAGTATGAACTTGAGTGGATATTGGGGTCTTGTGAGGTAGTCCCAGACCACAGGTGGTCTTGCTGTGATCTGGGTCTTCTGTGGGGACTCACGAACAGTTACCAATTTTGCAGCAAGACTGAGGATGTATTGATCTGACTGTCATTGTCTCTCTGACAATTGTCCCACAAATTGCCCCAGGCAGCACATTGTCAGTGAATTGCCACAGTTCAGCTTCTCCCCTCCACTGATCTAATCCACATAGGAAACAAACTGGCTGGCACACAGTGGGTACTGCATGGAAATCAATGGCAGGCAGACCTTTGCTGCCGGCAAGAATTGCAATATTGTGTCCTGCGAATACAGATGTCAGTGAGATTGCCCCAGATGGAAGCTAGTCACACTGTGATTTGTGTCTACAGGGGGAATGTCTAGGTGCGGAAGTTGCAGCAAAACTGAGGTTTTATTGGCCGAACAACTTTGACTTCCTGAGATACCACTTGCCCCAAGCCAAAAAGTGTCTGCAGCCCATTGCCAAGCAGCCGCTTGTGGCCTGCTTGGCTTTGGGGTTGTGCAGTCAGCACAGGCAATGGACCTTGGCTAGTGCAGTGAATGCATTTCAAGGAAAACAGTTGTGTACAGACCACTGCTGTCTGTATGAGCTGCAATACTTCTTGAGGGGATTGCAGTGGTCTGTATTGGCCTGATGGCTTCTGACTCTCTGAGTTTCTGCCCTATCCAATACACAAAGTGCCCACTTCACATTGATAGACAGCTGCTCCTGCCCTGGGGTAATGAATTTAGGCTCAGGGTGAACAGAAATTGACCTTCCTATGAGTGAAAACTTGTACAGGGAGTCACAGAGACAGTATTGGCACATAACCTGACACTTCAGTGGCAGGGAGAACTTTACTCAAAAGACCCAGTGGACTCCCTGGGTCCCTGCACCACTCAATATGTATATCACCCAGAGACTCATCCAGTTTCACAGATTTACAGGCAGCTGACAGGCAGTGTCAGTCCTTGAGGAGCACTGGTCCCTCTGCTAAACTCCCATAGGCCAGGGACAAGGGATAACTGACAGCTGACTACAGAGTTACCTATTTCAGTTACCTATAGATCCAGCATAGGTAACAGCCATCAGTGGATTCCTTTATAGTTCTCATCTGGTAGTCCTGAGCAATCAAAAGCAGTAGCTGACCTTGGCCTATGGGGGGACACCTTCCCACAGGGGCACTAAATGAATGCATTTGGTGGCTGGTACCAGACCACAATGGAGCAATGCCTGACTAATCCCACTAGTGATACACACAGAGTAGTTGCAACAAGTACACAAGCCTACCAGGACAAATCCCAATCAGTAGGGTCAGCCCTCATACAACAATTCTTATTCTGTGGGTGCAGTCAATTACAACAATTAGTCACCCTGAACGTTAATCTCATCCACTGATTCACTACAACAAAAAAGGCTTGGCAACAACAGATCACACACACCCACACAAAGATTATGTCCAGAGCCCCCGGCATAAGGGATCAGTGAAAGTGTGCCATTGGGCCACAGAGGACACTTTCCACATTAGGCCATCTAGCCAAGACTGAGGGAAGAAACAAATATTCCTTACACATAGAAAAGAACACAGAGAAGCTAATAAAATGAGAAAACAAAGAAACATGCCAAAAATGAAACAACAGGAAAACTCCAGAAATAAGCTAAATAAAATGGGAGCAAGCAAACTACCAGAGACAGAGTTCAAAATAAAGGTTATAAAGATGCTCAATGAACTTATGGGAAGAACAATGAGAACCTCAAAGTATAAAAAAGGATATAGAAACCAGAAAAAAGAACCAGACAGAAATGAGGAGCACAATAACTGAAATGAAGAATACAACAGTAGATTGGACAAAGCAGAAAACTGAATTAGCAAACTGAAAGACAAAGTAGCTGAATACATCCAATCAAAACAACAAAAAGAAAAAAAAGAATTTTAAAAAATGAGGATAATTTAAGAGACCTCTGGGATAACATGAAATGTAAAAATATCTGGATCATTAGAGTACCTGAAGAGAAAGAGAGAGAGCAAGAAATTGAGAATATTTGAAGAAATAATGACAGAAAACTTCTCTAACCTGAAAGAGGAATTTGATATACAAGTTCAAGAAGCACAAAGAATCCCAAAGAAGAATTCAAACAGACCTACACCAAGACATATAATTAAATTGCCAAAGGTCAAAAAAAAGAGAGAATCTTAAAAGCAGCAAGAGAAAGGAAGTTAGTTACTTACAAGGGTACCCCCATAAGAATGGCTGCTGACTTTTCAATGGAATCTTTGCAGGACAGAAGGGAATGGCAAAAACATTCAAAGTTATGGAAAATAAGAATCTACAACCATGAATACTCTACCCAGCAAAGCTTTTGATTAAAATGTAAGGTGAGATAAAGAGCTTCCCAGACAGGAAAAAGCTTAAGGAGTTCATTACCAACAAGTCAGCATTACAAGAAATTTTAAAGGGTCTTCTGTAAAAAAGAGATGTGGTAAAAAAGAATATAGAAATAACAAGTATGAATAATAAAATGACAATAACAATGTACCTAACAATAATCAGTTTAAATGTAAACAAATTAAATGCTCCAATCAAAAGGCTTAGGGTAACCAAATGGATAAGAAAACAAGACCCATGTATATGTTGTCTATAAGAGACTCACTTCAGATTAAACAACACTCACAAACCGAAAGTAAAGGCATGAGAAAAGATACTTCACACAAATAGAAATGAAAACAAAAGCAGGGGTAGAAATACTTATATCAGATAAAATAGATTTTAAAACAAAAGCTATGATAAGACACAAAAAGGGCATTACATAATGATAAAAGGATCTATAAATCAAGAGAAAATAAGTCTAGTAAACATGTGCACCCAACATAGCAGCACTATATACACAAAACAATTATTGATTGACATAAAAGGAGAGATCAATAGTAATACTCTCATAGTAAGGGATTTTACAATCTCGTTAACCCCAAAGGACAGATCTTCCAGGCAAAAGATCAACAAGGAAACAATGGGCCTATGAGACACACTAGAACAGATGGGCTTAATAGATATTTTCAGAGAATTTTACCCCAAAAGCAGCAAAATAATCATTCTTCTCAAGTGCACATGGTACATTTTTCTGCACAAACCAC
Source organism: Macroglossus sobrinus (assembly GCA_004027375.1). NCBI lineage: Eukaryota > Metazoa > Chordata > Mammalia > Chiroptera > Pteropodidae > Macroglossus > Macroglossus sobrinus. The sequence continues at coordinate 260,967 of PVKZ01001296.1, read as the reverse complement.
ATGTTAGGACACAAAACAAGTCTCAATAAATTTAAGAAGATTGAAATCATATAAAAGGTCTTCTCTGATCACAATGGTTCTAAACTAGATATCAAATACAAAAAAACTAAAAATTACACAAACACACGGGGGCTAAATGACATGCTACTAAACAATAAATGGCTTATCAATGAAATTAAGGAAGGAATCAAAAGATACCTAAAGACAAATGAAAATGAAAACATGACTCAAAAGTTATGGGACACAGAAAAAGCAGCCCTAAAAGAGAAATTCATAACAATACAAGCCTACCTCAGAAAATAAGAAAAACCTCAAATAATCAATCTAAACCTAACTAGAAAAAGAGCAGCGAACAAAGCCCAATGTGGATAGAAGAAAGACAATAATAAAGATCAGAGCAGAAATAAATTAAATAGTGTCTAGAAAAACAAGGCAAAAGATTAATGAACCAAGAACTGGTTCTTTGAAAAGATAAACAAAATTGACATATCCTTAGCCACACTCATCAGAGGAAAAAAAGAGGCCTCAAATAAATAAAATCAGAAATGAAAGAAGAGAAATAACCATGGACACCACAGAAATATAATGGATCATAAGAAAATACTATGAGCAATTATTTGCCAACAAATTAGACAATCTAGAAGAAATGGACGCATTCCTAGAAATAAACAATCTGCCAAACTGAATGAAGAAGAAACAGAAAATCTGAACTGACCAATTACCACCAATGAAATCAAAGCATTAATCAAAAATCTCCTAAAAAACAAAAATCCTGGACCAGATGACTTCAAAGGCAATTTTAACAAACATTCAAAGAAGAATTAACATCTATTCTCAAACTATTTCAAAAATTCAAGAGGAGGGAGAATCCCTTAACTCCTTTTATGAAGCCACCATTACTTTAATTCTAAAACCAGACAAAGACATTACAAAAAAAAAAAAACTATAAGCTGATATCTCTCATGAAAATTGATGCAAAAATCCACAACAAAATGTTAGCAAACCGAATTCAGCAATACACTAAAAATATCATACACCATGTGCAAGTTGGATTTATTCTTAGGATGTAAATTTGATTCAATATCTTCAAATCAATTAATGTGATATACCACATTGACAAATTGAAAGATAAAAACCCATATAATCATATCTATAGGTGCAGAAAAAACGTTCGACAAAATACAGCATCCATTTATGATAAAAACTCTCAGCAAAGTGGGAGTAAAGGGAATATACCTCAACATAATAAAGACCATACATAAAAAACCTACAGCTAACATTATATTAAATGAGGAAAGTCTAAAAGCATTTTCCTTAAGATCAGGAATAAGACAAAATGCCCACTTTCACCACTCCTCTTCAACATTGTATTGGAAGTCTTAGCCACAACAATAAGACAAGAAGGAGAAATAAATGGCATCTGATTTGGAAAAGAAGAAGTAAAACTTTTGTTACTTGCTGTTGACATGACAGTATATATTAAAAAAACCCTAAAGTTTGCACCAATAACCTGTTGGAATGGATCAATAAATTCAGTAAAGTAGCAGGTTACAAAATAAATATTCAGAAATCAGGGGCATTTTTATACATCAATGATAAACTTTCAGAAATAAAAATTAAGAAAACAATCCCTTTTACAATTGCATTGAAAACTATAAAATGCATTGAAATTAAATTAACAAAGAAGATACAAGACCCATCTAAAAATTTTATAAATCATTGAAAAAAAGATATTGAAGAAGACACAAATAAATGAAAGCATATACAGTGGTCATGGGTAGAAAGAATCAACATCGTTAAGATAGCCAAACTACCCAAAACAACCTATAGATTCAATGCAATCTTTATCAAAATACCAGTGACATTTTTCAGGGCTAGAACAAATAGTCCTAAAATTTATATAGAGCCATGAAAAACCCCAAATAGACACAGCAATCTTGAGAAAGAAGAACAAAGTCAGAGGTATCACACTACCTGATATCAAACTATACTACAAGGCTACAGTAATCAAAACAGTATGGTATTGGCATAAAAACAGATACATTGATCAATGGAAAAGAATAGAGAGCTCAGAAATAAATTCATATATATATACACTCACTTAATATATGACAAAGGAGGTAAGAATGTACAATGGGTAAAGACAGTCTCTTCAATAGAAGGTAGGAGGGGCCATAGACACAAAGCTGCCAGTCCTAGCAGCTCAGAGGAACAGAGTCTAAGGTCCCAGGAGCCAGCAGCTGCTAACACCTCTTAAAGGGACCATGTCCAGGAGTAGATTTTTGCACTTATGGACCTGCATGCTCTGAGAATCAGCACTGGGTAGGCTGTATGGGGTGCGCCAGAAACTTATATAGAAGGACACTGAATTTTTGGAGGGAGAGCCATAGGTAAGGCTCTCTCTGGGGGCAGAAGTGTTGGTGGTATCCATTGTTTGTCTATTGAGCGCTTACTCCAGCCCAGTGTGCAGACACACAGCAGCCACCAAAATTGAGGTATCATCAAACTGGATAACAGATGTTGCTCCACCCAGAGGATTTCCTAAAACTCCGACTCCCCCAACTTGTGGCCCCACTCAAGCCATATCTAGGTGTGTCCTAGGCAAGTTAGGTGCTCTTTGCTGAGCAGACCAAGACTCACACTGGTGATAGCAGGCCTCGTTTTCTGGGGTGGTTTATTTAGGCAACTGTAAGCACAGCATCTGTGCATTGCTTGCTGAATCTTAATATGTGACCCCGGAGGGGTCCAGGCTGGGACTAAACTTGGCCTGCAGCTAAACCCCTCTCAGTACTGTGCCACTGTACACCTACCATACAAAGCTGCACTAATAAGACTGGGAGACTTAGTACATAAAAATAGACACAGAAGATAACCAAAATCAGAAGAAAAAGAAACAGAAACCATATGATAGAACAGAATAGAGATCCAGGAGTAATGGAGTTAAGCAATCTAAGAGATGTAGAATTCAAAACACTGGTTATTAAAATGCTCAGTGGACATAGGGGAAATGTAGATGAATTCAATGAGAACTTTAACAAAGAGGTGAAAAATGTAAAAACAGAAATGAAAATTATAAAATGGAAGCAATCAGAAATAAAGAACACATTATCTCAGGTGAGGAGTATATTAAGGAAATCAACAGAGTAGATAAAGAAGAGGATCAAACCTCCAATATAGAGTATGGAGAAGCCAAGGACACTCAATCAGAACAAAAAGTAAAAATAAACCAAGACTATAATAATAATTTAAGGAGTATATGAGACATAATTAATTATAAAACTATCTGTGTCATAGGGGCACATGAAGAAAAATAAAAAATAAAAGAGCTATTTGAAAAAAAAAATAATGATGGAAATCTTCCCTCACCTTGTGCTGGCTGGAAAATTACTGCTTGGTTATCACCCCTGGGAACATAGGCTGTCACCCATGGGAATGTAACATTCTAACAATACACTTTCTGCTTCTGTACTCCTCCACTTGCACAACCAACCTGTGGGTTGACAGTAAATAGAAAAAAAAATAGACTTTTGTGTTCAGATAGAATGAAAAATAAGGTTCAGGTCTTAAAAACCCTGTATCTCTATATTTTGAGGCTGCTTAATTTGGGGTCTGCATACCTCTGGAAGACCCAGCTGGCTGAATAAAGAGTGCATTTTCTATAACTCACTGGTTTCTAGTGGTCCGTGTGTCTATCAGGGGCTGGTGGCTACAACAACCTGGTGAAGGAAATAGACATACGACTCCAGGAAGCTCAGAGAGTCCCAAGAAAGAAGAACTCAAAGATGCCCACACCAAGACACATCATAATTAAAATGCTGAAGGTTAAATATAAAAAGAGAGTCTTAAAAGTAGCAAGAGAAAAGTAGTTAGTTACCTATAAGGGAGAATCTTCAAGACTGGCTTCCAATTTCTCAAAAGAAACTTTGCAGGACAAAAAGGCTTGGCACAAAATATTCAACATGATGAAAATCCAGGATCTACAACCAAGAATACTTCATCCAGTAAAGGTATTTTTTGTAGTCAAAGGACAGTTAAAGACCTTCCCAGACAAAAATTAGCTAAAGGAATCTATCAACACCAAGCCAGTATTACAGAAAAAGTTGGAGGGACTTCTTTAAGATAAAAACTCATATATTAAAAACATAAATAAATAATGGTAACAACTACATTCTTATCAACAAGTACCTCAAATGAAAAATTAAGTGCTCCAACCAAAACAGATAGTGACTGCATGGATAAGAAAACAAGACCCCTAAATATGCTTCCTACAAGAGATTCACTTCAGATTAAAAGACACACACAGACTAAAAGGAGGGGGATGCAAAAATGTATTGCCTTGATGGACCTAGAGGGTATTACACTGAATGAAGTGGGTCAGATAGAGAAAGACAAACATGACATGATTTCATGTACATGTAGAATCTAAAGAATGAAATAGACAACAACAAAAATGGAAATAAACTCATAGATACAGAGAATATTTTGAGGGCTACTAGATGAGAGGGGGATTGAAGAGATGGTGAAAAAGGGCAAAGGGATTCAGAAGTACAAATGGATAGTTACAAAGTAGACATGGACATATAAAGTGTCACATAAGAAAAATAGTAAACAATGTTGTAATAAATATGTAAGGGAGAAGAGGGGTACTAGATGTAGTACAGTGACAACTTTATGAGATATACAAATCTCTAATCACTATGCTGTATGACTGAAATTAATATATTATCATATGCCAACTATAATTGAAAAAAATCTCATTGAATTGTTTAATCTAAATTTAGAAAAAAATCATTGAATTATATAATGTAAAATACATTATATTTCAGTAAAGCTGGGAAAAAGAGTAATACAAATTAAATCCAACTACATTCACAATATAACTTAATTTGAAATATGTAATGTCAACTTAAATAAGCAACTCTCAGAAGAATATATAGAGAATTTATGAAGTTCAAAACATGTAAAACTAAATACAATGATGGAAGTATGCAAATATTTATTATAACTACAGGAAAAACCTTGAGACATTGTCAGAGAATTCAATATAGTGATTATTTTGAAAGAGTAAACAAATATGTTAATGACTAATAGTATAGCATTGACCTCTAAAATATAGATTATATTCTGTTTCTTAAGGTAAATGATGAATAATGAATATAGTATTTATGTTATTATTTTTTATAATATTCACTTATGTTATATATTCTCTTTGCACAGCTTTGAGACATCATTCGCAAACCATAAATTGGTCCCTTCAAGTATAAATATCAGCTGTTTTCAGAATATTCAGAGATATGCAAGTGTTTTGAAAATAAATGTTAAGATATATTATCTTCCACAAAATGCCATACATAGTCAGCACCTATTTTTCCCACCTAAACCACCCTTGGGCTACTGATAATCTATTTCTGTGTCTATATTTTGCATATTTTGTGCATTTTAAATAAAAGGACTCACACAATATTTGGTCTTCATTACTGGTTTGATTTACCTGGCATAATGTTTTAAAAGTCCATGCATGATGAATTATGTAGCAGCAATTTATTCTACTTTATTGTCAGTAATAATCTATTACATGAATATATCACATTTTGTTTATTCATCAGTTGATTGTCATTAGAGTATTTTTTCTAGCTTTATTGAAATATAATAATTAGTTGCTCATATTTACATTGTACAATTTAGTTTTTCAAATTATAGTTGACATACAATAATGTATGAATTTCAATCATACAGCATAGTGATTAGAGATCTCTATAACTCACAAAGTGATCACCCCACTAAATCTAGTATCCTTCTCCCCCTTACATATTTATTACATTATTAACCATCTTCCTCATGCTACACTCTACATCTCCATGTCTATTCAGCAACAATCCATTTGTACTTAATACTTTTGCCTTTTTCTGCCATCCTCCCAACCCCTCTACAGTCTAGTAGCCATCAAAATATTCTCTGTATCTGAGTTTGTTTCTGTTATCATTTATTTAGAGAAATGCATATCAGACTATTTGCCCATTTTAATTGGACTATTTATCTTTTTATTATTGAGTTATAAAATTTTTTAAATAAGAATACAAGTCCTTATTAGAAATATAACTTGCAAATATTTACTGTAATTTTGTGGATTTCATCCATCTTTTTGGTGGCAACTTTTGTAACATAAAGGTTTTCAATTTTGTTGTAGTCTGATTTTACTAGTTTGCTTAGGGTGCTATAAAAAAGCACTACAGATTAGGCAACTGAAACAACAATAATTTATATTGTCATTTTCTGGTGGTTATAAGTCTAAGGTGCTAGTAGTCTTGATTTTTTTGAGCCTTCTATTCTTAGATTGTCAATAGCTGTCTTCTCCCTTTGTATTAACATGATCTCTCTGTGGATGTCTATGTCCTAATCTATTTTTATAAGGAAAATAGCCTTATTAGATTAAGGTCTATGCCAGTGACCTTATTTTAACTTAATTACTGCTTTGAAAACTTTAATACAGTCACATTCTGAGATACTGGAGGTTAGGACTTCTACATATGAATTTTGCGGGACACAATTCAGCCCATAAAACTATTTTATCTATTTGTTTTTCTTGGTGTGGTAGCTAAAAACCATTGCCTAAATAAGTTCATAAAAAATGTATGCCAAAAATTTATTCTAACAGTTTTATATTTTTATATTTTACATTTCAGCCTCTGAGGGTTAAGATTTAGTTTGAATTAATTTTACTGTATGGTTTGAAGTTAGGGTCTAACTTCATAATTTTGAATCTAGATATCTAGTTGTTTTAACAGCATATATTTAAAAATATTTACCCATTAAATAGTGTTAATACTCTTGTTAAATATCAATTGAACATAAATGTAAGGCTTTCTATATGTATTCTCAATTATATCCCACTGATTTATATATGTATCTACATAAAATTATCAAATTACCTTAATGTAGCTCTGTATTAATTTTTGAAATCTAGAGGTGTTAGTCTTCTAAATTGGTTCTTTTTAAAAACATATATTTTCGGATAATTTGTGTCCATTGCATTTTTACGTGAAATTTAAAATCAACTTGTCAATTTCTGAAAAAATTCAACTGAGATTTTGATTGGGATTATGTTAATTTTCCAGAATAATTTGGGAAATATATTCACCTTAACAATATGTCTTCTCATAAACATAAGATGTCTCTATTATTAGATATTCTTTACTTTCGAAAGTATACTGAAGTTTTAGAATATAGGTTATACAATTTTTCTGTTTATCCAAGTATCATCTTTGATATTATTGTAAAGAAAATTAATTTTTAACTTTTATCTTCTGATTTTTCATTGTTTGTGTATGGAAATATAATGTTTTATATACTAAAATAATTAATCATCAGATGTCAAAATCATGGAGATGTAAGTCATTCTCTTTATCTCTCTCCATTTTTAACAACTATATAGATATCTATAATTGATATCTTCACCTTATACTTAGGTACCTAGGAGGCTTCTAGCTTACCTTTGCATCCAAAAATAAACAAGACCTTTGTAAGGGCTGTAAATTCAAAGGAGTTTGCATATCTGCCCCAGCCCCACTCACCACGATGGGGGTGAGAGAATCTGCATAGTACAAAACTGGGCAGATACGCAAAGAAATTTTGTGGCAGTCTTTACTGCCTAAAGGGAAATCTCACCACAGCATAAGAATGAGATAGTGAAGAGTTTGAACCAAAGGATAAAATGGAACTCCCCAAAGCCATTCCCCTTCACAGGACAAAACTGCAAAGGTGTAAACTTGGTGGTAACAGTGGTGAACTCTTTCATAGAGAGGGTTGAATGCTGCAGACTTTCCCAAGGAAGAAGTAAAAGGCAAAAGCAATGAGTCATTTTTTAGCTACCTTAGAATGCAGGTTGTGGCTGGAGAAATCCATTACTCTCCAGCAGCACCAGGGGTTTCTAGGAAAGACCTCCATAACAGGAGAAAAGAAGGGAAAGAAAGGGAAGTGGATAAGAATAGCAAAGGACACTAAATAAATGCATTTGTGACTGTCTGTTTCAGGACTTCAGCAGTAAGTTCACCCAGAAAGCTACGGAAGTACCTCACTTGAGGTTCTCCCCAACAGGCCCATGGATACCCTGAAAACCCCAAGTGCTAAACTCAAAAATCCCCACACTCTGCTTTCCCTTCATGCTGTGTATTCTTGAGTGTATCTGAGACAGCAAGCTTCATTCTATACAGAGGGATCTCAACGAATAGACCAAGGTTCTTGAGCAAGGGAATGACCACAAACTTGAACTAGAGCAATGGAAACTCAATAAGATACAATAACACATACAATTAAATAAGACCTGGTGGGAAACATAATAAATAACTTGGAACATAAGAATATCAAAATAATTCAATTAGAAGTGTAGAGAGGACTAAGATTTTTAAAAAGTGAATAAACCGTATGAATGTAATCAGATTCTATTAAGGAGACTAATAATTGCATAACTGAGAAGGAGAACAGAGGGAAAAGGGGGCAGATATTTTATTTAAATAAATAATAGCTGAGAATTTCTCAAACATAAGAAAAGACTTGGACATACAAGTCTACTCAGTTCATAGAACTTCCTATAATCTCAATGTCAAAAGGTTTCTTGAAGGAACATTATAATGACACTATAAGATATCAATGATAGTGCATGAAAGGTTTTTTTTTTGCCCACAATTTCTCCAACACTTGTTATTACCTGTCTTTTTGATAATAACCATTATAACAGGTGTGAGGTTGTATCTCATTGTGGTTTTAATTTATATTTTTCTTATACACAATTATGGGAACTTAAATTAATACAACCACCATGGAAAGCAATTTGGAGGTTCTACAATAAATGGATAATGGAATTAAAATATGATCCAGAAATCCCTCTTATGGGTATCTAACCGCCAAATTTGAAAATATTTATTTGTAAAGATACATGCACTCTAACATTGATTGCAGTGTTATTCAAGTAGACCAAGACATAAAACAAGTGTCCTTTAATAGATGACAGGATGAAGATGCGATACACATACAATGGAATATTACTCACCCATAAGAAAAAATTAAACACTATCATAGTTTATGACATCATAGATGAACCTTGAGATTTCATTCTAAACAAAATAAGTTAAAGAAAAAAAAAGATGAAAACCACATAATTTCACTTATATGTGGGATATAAAACTAAAAGCAACAAACCAACAAGACAAATAAACAAAAACTGATAAACACAGATAACAATTTAGTGATTATCAAGGGGAAAGCGGGGAGTGAAAGGGGTAGATAAGGGTAAACAGTGTCAAATATATGCTGACAAGAAAATTTGACTTTGGATGATAAACACACAAAATGAGATATACATATGGTGTATTATTGTACACTTAAAATCTATTTAATTTTGTTAACAAATGTCACCTCAATAAAGTTAAATTTTTTTAAAGTGAAAAAAAAATAATGATATGTGCAGCTGATGGGTGGCCACTGAGAGTATAGCCATGGAGTCAGCAAAACTGCTTTTGCTGGAGTTTGCCCACAATGCCAACTAGTCCAAGGTGCAGGATATGTTCCTCCAGCCCATAAATGTATTTTATGTAGCAGAGAATGTGAAAAAAATGTACATTCTGCCCCAAAGGCCTTGATTGTAATTAATAATTAATTTATTAATATAAAAATATTTTATTTAGTACATTTAATACAAGGTTATATTTCTCCAAATTTGTAAAGATACTCCTATTAATTAACAGAAAGTGATGATATAGATAGATATAGGTATAGATATACGTATATATACATATACATATAATTTTATTTATTTTCTATAATGACATTGGATAACAAAATCCAGTTAAGTTTCAGGTGTACAATTTAACAGTAAGGTATGTATATATATATATATATATATATATATATATATATATATATATATATATATATATATATTGTACTCTGTGTTCACCTTCTATAGTTAGAATTCTTTCTGCCACCACATATTAGACTCTTTTTACCCAATTTACCTCCCCGCACCCTATCTCCCCTACTCTCTGGTTACCACTAGTCCATTGTCCATGTCTATGAGTTTCCATTTGTTTGTCCTGTTATTTTGTTGTTTTAGATTTATATTTCACATATACATGGTATCATATGCTTTTCAACATTTTATGTCTGGCCCATTTAACTTAGCACGATTATTTCAAGGTCCATCCATGTTGTCGGAAATGGCAGTATTTCATCTCATTTTATGGATGAGTAATATTCCATTGTATATATGTACCACCTCTTCTTTATCCGGTTATCTATTGTAGGATACTTCACTTGCTTTCATTTCCTGGCCACCATAAATAATGCTGCTATGAACATTAGTGTGCAAATTGCTTTTCAGATATGAGTTTCAAGGATTTGGAGTAAATACCTAATAGATGGATTGCTGGATCATGTGGTAGATCAATTCTTTTTTTTTTTTTTTTTCGAGAAACCTCTATACTGTTTAAAATAGTGGTTGTAGCAATTTGCATTTCCACCAGCAGTATATGAGGGTCCCTTTAACTCTGCATCCTCTCCAAAACTTGTTATTACTTGTCATGTTCATAACAGCTATTCTAACAGGTGTGAGATAGTATCTCACTGTGATTTTGACTTGTATTTCCATAATAACTAGAGAAGTTAAGTACCTTTTCATAAGTTTGTAGGCCATTTGTATGTCCTCTAGGGAGAAGTGTTTGTTCAGGTCCTCTTCCCATTTCTCGATTGGATATTTTGTTGTTGTTGAGTTGTTGTTGCTGTTATCGAGTTGTATGAGTTCTTTGTATATTTGGGATATTAGGCCTTTCTCGGAAGCATTGCTTATAAATATATTTTCCCACTTGGATGGTTGCCTCTTTATCTTATTGATGGTTTCTTTTGCTGAGCAGAAGCTTTTAAGTTTGATATAGTCCCATTCATTTATTTTTTGCTTTGACTTCCTTTACCTTTGAGGTCAAATTCATAAAATCCTCTTAAGTCTCAGGTCCATGAGTTTAGCCCCAATGATTTTCTCTATGCATTTTATTGTTTCAGGTCTTATATTTAGATCCTTATTCCATTTTGAGTTAATGTTGGTGTGTGGTGATAGACAACAGTCTAGTTTCATTCTTTTGCAGGTAGCTTTCCAGTTTTCCCAGCATCATTTATTGAAGAGGTTTTTTTTTTTTTTTTCTCTCCATTATATGTTTTTGGCTTCTTTGTTGAAAATTATTTGCTCATGTAAACATGTAGTTACTTCTGGACTCCCAATTCTGTTCCACTGGACTGTGTGATTGCTTTTCTGCCAATACCATACCGTTTTGATTACTGTTGCTTTGTAGTATAATTTGAACTCAGGCAGAGTGATATCTCCAGCCTCATTCTTTTTTCTCCAGATGACTTTGGAAATTCGAGGTCTTTTGTCCTTCCATACAAATCTGATGATTTTTTTGGTTTATTTATTATTTTTTTGATACTGATGAGATTTTGATGGAGACTGCATTACATTTGTATAATGCTTTAGGTAATAAGGTCATTTTAACTATGCTGATTCTTCCAATCCAAGAACATGCAATATCTTTCCATTTATTTTTATCTTCTTTGATTTCTTTTAATAGGGTCTTATAGTTTTCATTATATAGATCCTTCAACTGTTTCATTAGATTTGTTCTTAGATATTTGTCTGAGAATGCTTTCTAATCTTTGTTCCTTTTCCTCACCTTCGATAATGCCCATTATTCTTATGTTTCCTCTCCTGATGGTACCAACTAGTTCTTGAACTTCTCTTTCATTATTTTTTAAGAATGCCTATTTTTCTTATGTTTTCTTTCCTCAGGTTATCAGCTATTTCTTATATTTCTTTCATTATTTTTTATTCTTCGACATCTCTATTGTTCCTTATTATTTTTTTTTCTTGATTTCTGTTTTTGGCATTGGTGATCCTTTTTACTGTTTGTTCAACTGTATTTCCCAAGCTATCAATTTCATTTTTTCTTTCTTTCAGTGTGTTCTTAATCTCCAAAAGTTTATTTCTTCCTTTTTGAGGCTTTCCATCTCCTTGCTAAAGGATTCATTTTACTGATCTAGTTGTTTTTCTTTGTTCAATTCCTAAAATTGATATGAATTATTTTGGACCTTATTTAGTTTTTCAGAAGTACCATCCTGAATTCTATGTCATTTAAATTGCATATTTCTATATCTGTAAGCTTATTTTCTAGAGATTTTTCTCTTCCTTTCTGAGAAGCCTTATCACCTTGGATTTTCATGGTATTTAATGGGTTATTTCTCCATCTGGGCATTAATGGAAGTGTATTCTTCTTTTTTTTTTTCCATAGAGAAGATTTATTGTATAAAGATCTCTGTTTAGCTTTTTTCAAAGAAGACATTTTCTTTTGGTTTCTAGTAGGTGGTGTCTAAGCCTTTTTGGATCCCTGCTTTATATAACGTCTTAATAATGACTTTTTTTTCCTTATAGATATTCAATCGCACTTGCTACCCTCAGTCTCAGTCCCTGACAGTTTTAGCGATGGTTTCAGTAGTGTTTGCTCAGATTCTTCTGGGGCTTTGCAGTGTTCATTCTTAGAGGATATGGGAGGAGGGGTTCTCTGGGTTGGGGCATGTGGGTTGTGGCTCAGCCTAGCATTTTGCAACTGTGGCTGGTAATAATAAACTCTTATTTCTCTGCTGTTCCCACTTCTCTGTGTTCTGCCCTTATCCCTAGACATTGCCACCAGCTGTGTGGAGCTCACAGCTCTTACAGGCAGGATTATTCAGGGAACCTGCTGCACTTTCTCTTGTCCCTCTCTTCCTGCAGGGAGCTCCACAAGGAAGAGGCAGCTTCTCTGTTTCTCTGTCTACTGCTGGACTTTCATGGTTGTGACATGTAGTAGCTTTTATGTGTTCATTACATGCTCAGATGTACTGGTGTGCAATTTTGGTGTTTTTTGTTGTATTTTAGACATTCAGCCTCTTGTTGTTTCAAAGAGAGAGATCTGGGGACGTTTCTCACTCCATCATGTTTCTGATGTCACTCTGCTTATGTTCTATTGTCAAGAAATTTCCATGAGCACTAGAGAAGAATGTATAATCTGCTGTTTTTGTATGAATGAGTCTGTTAATGTTTATTATGTCTAATTGATCTAATGTGTCATTTAAGGATGTCATCTCCTTATCGATGTTCTGTTTGGATGGTCTATCCATAGCTGACAATGGGGTATTTGGGTCTCCTACTATAATTGTGTTTTTATCAGTTTCTCCCTTTAGTTCTGTTAGTAGTTGCTTTATATATTTTGGTGCTCCCTTGATGGGAGTATAAATATTGATAAGTGTTAGTTCTTCCTGATGTATGGTGTTCTTTATTATTATAAATTGTCCATTACTGTGTCTTTACACTTTTTATCTTAAATTTTATTTTGTCAGATATAGTACAGTTCCACTTGCTTTTCTCTTGATGCTATTTGATTGCATTATCATTTTCTACCCTTTCACTTTGACTTGATATTTATCCTTGTAGCTGAGGTGTGTCTCTTGAAGATAGCATATGTTTTTGTGTCTTTCTTTCTGTGTTTCTTTCTTTCTGTGCTTCTTTGCTTCTTTGCTTCTTTCTTTCTTTCTTTCTTTCTTTCTTTCTTTCTTTCTTTCTTTCTTTCTTTCTTTCTTTCTTTCTTTCTTTCTTTCTTTCTTTTCTTATAACAATTGGCTACTCTGTGCCTTCTTATTAGTGAGTTAAGTTAATTTATTGAAATATGAGGTTTTCCTGTAGCTATTTTGTCTTGTTTACTGGCAGCTCGTCTCTACTTTTACTTTGTCTTTATGTTTCTGGTTGTTATTTTAATTTGATGGTGTTTGGCACATTTTCCCTTCATTTTTCTTGTTTTATGTTATGTGTCTCAGTTCTGAAATTTTGGTGTATGGTTACCATTAAGGTTATGTAAAGATAGCCACACACACGCACACACACACACACACACACACACACACACACACACACACACACACACCATGTTGTGTTAATGCTTCTCGCTAACTTATCTTTTGGCCTTGGCCTTCTCATGTCCTTCAATAATTCTGTTTAAGATCCTTTCATCTCTCATCATCACTCCTCCTTCCAGTTAACTCAGGCCCATTAGCTTCCTCTTCAGCACCTCATCTTCTCAATAGTTGACTCTTGCCTTGAATATTGAAATGTGGTAATGTACAGTGATGCAATATCCAATATAGTAGCCTTGATATATGTGTGTGTGTGTGCACAGTAGTTCTTTATTTTCTCCTTGCATCTTATTTCTTTTTTCCTTTGGCAATTCTGACTTTTATTCTCTCCCTCTTATTTTTTAATTGTTGTCTCAAATTATCCCTACTTTTTCTGAGTTTATTACTAGGTTGCAGTAACTCTTGTCTTTTTCTTCTCTTTTTAATGTTTTTAACATTTAACCATTATGTAATATTTAATTTTATAATGCCCTGTTTTTAGTAAGAGTTTCATTTTTTTTGTTTCTGTATTTTACTCATCTTACTCATAGTTTTCTATTTTTTTTTGTCCTTTTGATTTATGTAGAGTGACCCCCTTCAGTATTTCCTGTAACGAAGGACTTGTGATGGAAAATTTTCTCAGCTTTCATATATCTGAAAAAATCTTTATTTCTTCTTTATATTTAAAGGAGTACTTTGCTGAATATATTATTCTTAGCAGTTAATTTCTCTTTTAGTAGTTGGTATATTTGACTTTACTCCTTCCTAGTTTGCAAAGTCTTTGCTTAAAATTCTGATAAGAATTTACTTTGATATATATGTATATATGTATATGTGAACACCATCTTTTTTTTTCTTGGCTGCCTTGAAAATTCTTTTTCTTTTGTCATTAATTTTTGACAATTTTAATATAATGTGTCCTGGAGAAGAGCTTTTTGGATTGAGATAATTAGGTATTCTGTCTGCTTCTTGTATTTGAGGATCCAGTTTATTCCATAGGTTTGGGGGGAAAAATAGATAATTTGTTTGAATAAAATTTTTGTTTTCTTCCTTTTTTTCTGGTATATTCCTTATTTTGCTATTGCTTCCTTTAATTGTGTTAGTTCTAGAATTCTTCTTTTTTCACTCTCATGTATCTCTTCTTTCATCTGTGTCATTCTCAGATTCCTGTTTTTGATATCACTGATTCTTTTCTTCATGTGGTAAAATGTATTCTTAGGCTTGGTATTTATTCTTTATTTTATTGAGCACTTCAACTCCAGAAGTTCTATTTGGTTCTTTTTATAGTCTCATTATTCTTGGTAAAGTATTTTGTTGTTCATTGATTTTTGTTTAGTTCATTGAAATACCAATCAGAATTTTCTTGCATCTCACTGAGTTTCTTTCAGAAGTACAATCTTGATCTCTCTGTCTTTTAAATCACATATTTTTATATCATTAAGTTTGTTTTCTAGAATTTTTTTAGTTTTTTTCTGAGCTTCCTTGTTACCTTGGTTGTTCACGGTGTTTGATAGATTGTTTCTCCATCTAGAAATTTATGAAAATGTACTCTAATAAATAAATAAATAAATAAATAAATAAATAAATAAATAAAATATATATATTTGTTTGTTTGTTTTGTTTTCCAGTAGATGGTGCACGTGCACAAGCCTCCTGCATTGCCCATGCCCCCTTCCCAACTCCCCAGATTTCTGCTTTCTTGAAATAAAAATGTTGTTTATTTATTGAGATGTGTGTCTCTTCTGTGACTGTGTCGCCTTGGTCCCTGGGCTCCATCCCCATGGGGAAATTTGAAAAACAATGGTGTTCAGAGCCTCTGGAATCCCAGTACTGCCCTAACTATCAGACGCAATGCTTTGCTATGTCCTTCTGAATCAGCCTGGCTGGCAGTGGATGGAGTAAATTGGGAGAGTCCAGCAATATTTTTTTTCCGGCAATATCTGTGTGGCTGTTTTTTTTTTTTTCTTTGTTTCTCTTTTTCTTTTGGTAATGCTGGCCCTCAAGCTTCAGCTGCCTTGCTTCTGTATCTCCACTCTTGTCACTGGGAAGCTGCAGTGTGTTTTTCAGTTTTGGTTGTTGCAGTTTTTGCTGGGGATTGGAAGTAGCTCTGGGAGATTACCGGGACTGGTGTGCTCTAGAATGGTGGGGGGTGAGGGTGGGGGTGCCTGGAAATAATGGTTGCTAAGACACAGCTTTTGCACCTCCAATTTCAGTTTCTGCCATGTTCTTTGCCCTTATCACTGGAGTTTGCTGCATGGAATATGCTGATCACTCAGGCAGTACTGTTTGGGGCTTGAAAAAGTGAGAACCACTATTTAACTCTTCTTCTCCATGTCTGGCAATGTGCTCTGGCCTGGATCCTCAGCACCAGTCTCCAGCACTGGTCTACACACCAGTCTCTTTCCTCTTCTTTTTCTCTTGGATTTTTCCACCTTCAGATGTTCTGATGAGTAGATCTGTCAAATGTCTCTATGTATTAGGCACGGTGTTATCTATTATTTGTTTGCTTGTAGTTATTCAGTTTGTTGTAATTTCCAGGGGGGAGATTAGGGGAGATCTTTCATATGGCCATGCTTCTGACATCACTTCTATCAATTTTGCTTCATATTATTTGATGCCCTTATTTGGTTCATATACTTTAAGAAATGTTATATTATTCTGGTGGATTGATTATTTAATCATAATGTAATGATCACCTTTTTCTTTATAGTTTTTCTTTTTTCTGAATTCTACTTTATCAGATATTAATATATTTAATCCTATTTTATTAATATTCGCACAGTGAATATTTTTTCTTTCTTTGCTTTGAATCTACTACCTATAACATTGTATTTGAAGTAAGTTTCTTATAGACAGCACATTCTTGGATCCGTGTTTATCAACTCTTCCAGTCTCTGTCTTTTTAGTTTATTTATAGCATTTAACTTATTGAGATAATTATAATGCAATTATTCAATGCAATTAATCAATGTAATTAAATAATTTAATGTAATTAGTGTAATCTTATGTGAATAATGTAATTATTTGATTATTCATTAAATATTTAATTATTTAATCAGAATTATTTAAGATAATTACTCTTAAGTTAGTACTTAAGTTTGCATATTTTTATTTGTTTCTTGCTTGTTTCTTCTGTTTCTTATTTCTATATCTCTTTACTTTTCTTCTAGATATTTTAACATTTTAAAAGATTCCAACTCGATTTATTATAGTGCTTTTCAGTATTTCACTTTGGCTTTATCTCTTTCTGGTTTGTCTAAGTATTACAATACACATGAAAAACTCATTGCAATCTACTTATATTGACGTTTAATGATGTGAGTGAAGAAAACTAACACTTATTTGAATCCTCTTACCATCCCTCTTTTAAATTATCTTAAATGGTTTCTCTATGAACATTAAACACCACATAAGAGGGTGTTATAATTTATGCTTCAACCATTTAATACAATTTAAGACATTCATAAGAAGTATGGTCATCTGTTATATTTAGCCTTACTTTTACATACCTGATGCTCCCCTTTCCAAAGTTCCAGGTCTTATTTTATTATTACAACCTTTCTGTTTAAAAAGCTTTTTTAGCCATTCTTAAGTGATAGACGGGCTGGCTATAAATTATCTAACTTTATTTTAGTTTGTCTTGATTTTCTTTTTATTTCTGAAAGATATTTTCAGGGGATATAAAATGATCAGTTAATGGTTATTTTCTGTTATTAACTGAGAAATATTGTACCACTTCC
The DNA here is from genome assembly GCA_004027375.1 of Macroglossus sobrinus. NCBI lineage: Eukaryota > Metazoa > Chordata > Mammalia > Chiroptera > Pteropodidae > Macroglossus > Macroglossus sobrinus. Next base: position 243,265 of record PVKZ01001296.1, on the reverse strand, counting down.
TTCTGCCCATTGCTGTTCCAGGTGAGAAAATTTTTGTTGTTTAAATTGGTATTTTCCTATAGTTAATGTTCCTTTTACTTTGGTTGTGTTAAATATTTTCTTTCCATTTAGTTTGCAGAAGTTGAACTGTAATCTGTCCTGGTGTGGACTTATTTGATTTTAATGTAATTGTGGTTCATACAAATTCTTTAAGTTGTACCCTATTGTCTTTTGCTAAATTTTGTAAGTTTTCAGCTATGATTTCTAAATACTTTTCAGTCTTACTTTTTCCTCTTCTTTAGAAATTTAAATATTAGTTCTTTTTAATTATTCTACATGCACCTGAACTGTTAAAAAATGTGTTTTCAGTCTATTTTCTCTTTCTGATTCAGAAAATACCTTTGAACTGTTTTTAACTTCACTGATTCTATCATCTGTAATCTGCACTCAGATCATACACCAAGTTGTTTTTATTGTTGCTATTCTTGTTTACTTTTGTTAGTATTTGTTTTTATGTTTATAATTTCAATTTTGTTTCTTCTTATAACTTCTACCTCTTTGCTGAAATTTTCTATTATTTTAGTTTGTTTCAGATGTTTGTAATTACTTGTTGAAGTAATTATATAATGTCTGCTTTATAATTTTTGTCACATAATTTCACATCTGCTAGCATTGAACTGTCAATATCTTACTGTGTAGTCTCATAAACGTTGCAATTTTTCCAATTTTTTATATTACCAGTGGTTTTCTCTTGTATTCTGGAGAAATTGTATATTATACGACTTTGCATTTCATTTACTCTTCCTTTAAACACACGCACACACACACACACACACAACAGTTTTTTGTTGTTGTTGTTGAGTTGCAGCATTAGGGCTATTTTATCCTCGCTGCTTTTCTTTTTGAGAATAGTGATTTAAACAACTATAGTGTGCATGTGTCTATACGTCCTTTCAATTATATCAGTCTTTCTTTGAGATTTTTCATTGTGGAATAATATACATAACATAAAGTGGTCATATTAATAATTTAAGCAGATAGTTCAGTGACATTATCGCATGCACATTATCGTGCAGCCATCACCATCATTAATGTCCAGAATTTTTCTATCTTCAATATTGAAATTTAGTACACAAAACAAAAACTCCCCACTCCTTTTTTTACACCCACTGGCAATCACCGTTTTACATTTTCTTTCTATGAATTTGACTCCTATTCTGTTGCAGGAAGTGACGCCTGATGGAGGAATATGGATGCTCAGACAACTTTGTTAGAGGAAGGAGAATTTATTGACAGCAGAGAGCATGGGGCATTCAGCAGGCCCAAAGCACAAGCTCGCTTTGGTTAGATTTATTATAGTTTATATACTTCTGCAGTGTCCATGTAAGGGGCGCATGATTTCTTCATCTGAGGTTACATGTGCCTTATGACTCAGGATGAGAGGGGGAGCTTCAGGTGGGGAATGCAAGTGGGGAGGAATTATCAGACCACTGATCTTACAGGTCGTTTGTCTTACGACCTTGGCATTGTCAGCACTGTTATAGGACTCTTGAACAGAGAGACGAGACATTGAGGCTATAAGTAGAAAGCAAAACTTATTAATACCAGCACCTGCTCAGCAGATTCTTATTCAAGTTTGAGCCCTGATTGTAACATAACAAGCAGTTTTATAGTCTTGTTATTTCTACACAGCTACAGAGATAAGGAATGACATTAGTTGGTTGGCAAACCATGAATCAATAGATGTGAGCTGAAGAGTCCTTGAGGTGGGGGAGGTAGGTATGGGAAAACATGTTAGCTAGAGAGTCTTGGAAGGGGAGGAGAGGGCAGTTAGGAATGGACTTTAACTGGCTGAGTTGGTCATTTCTGCAAGTCCTTTCCTTTGCATTTTTTCAGATTCCTCCTCTCCTCTCTTAATACGTGTCTCAGATAAGTGGAATCATACAAGATTTGTCCTATTGTGACTGGCTATCTCACTGAAAACAATGTCTTTATGGTTCATTAATCTTCTATCAGGTGTCAGAATTTTCTTTCTTTTTAAGAGTGAATGATATCTTATTGTATGTATATACAACATTTTGTTCATTCACCCATCAATAGACAATAGTTTCTATATTTTGACAATTGTATAATGTTGATATAAACACAAGTGTATTAACACATTTCTCTTGAGAATTGTTGCCTTGAGAATACTAACTGGTGGTGCTTGTGTCTGCAGCATTTAACCCCAAGATAACTCAGAGATTACAGTCTTAAACCTACCCCCAAAGTTTGCCATGAAATATCTCGCTTTTATTATTATTTTTGCATTGATCTAGTATATCAATAGTCTTTAAAACCAATGACCTCATTCTATTTAAAACAGTTTGTTTTTAGTAGTGATATTTCTATTTACAAAATATAGTAGTTTTCGATTACTAAAAGTGTCAAATCCTTTAAATCATAGTATTCATACACATGATGTTAACATTGTTCTTGAACATTTGTTAGCCAAAGATTCATTTGATGAATCCAATTTATGCATACATTTCTGTTACATTAGGATTAGAGACAAGTTCTGTTTAAAAGTAATTGAAAGAACAGATTCATATTTTATTTTCACATTACAAGCCAGTCATATTTTCTTCAGCCTCAAAGAGCATGTTTATGTAAAATTAAACTAAGGCTGGCAGGGAGCTGCACATTTTTTTTTCTAAACAGGAAATGGGTCAATAGCTGTTTCAATCCCCGCTTCCAATTCTTTTGGTTAAATACTCAGATGTGGAATTTCTGCATAATATGGTAATTCTATTATTAATTTTTAGAGGAACCACTATACTGCTTTCAGTGTACCATTTTATATTTTCACCAAAATTGCATAAGGGTTCTGATTTTTTCACATCCTTGTTACACTCTTTTTAGTTGATTTGATAATAGTCATTCAAAAATATGTGAAGTAGCATCTAATTCCGGTTTTGAATTGAATTTCTTTAATGATTAGTAATGCTGAACAACTTTTCGTGGGCTAATTGGCCATATGTAGATCTCTGGAGAAATGTTTGTTCAAATCTGTTTTCTATTTTATAATAGCATTCTTTGTTTTGTTGTTGAGTGTAAGAATATATACATAAACATATATTCTGGCTAATAACTTATTATTATGTATATATTATTTGCATATATTTTATTTTATTCATGGTTGCATTTTTATTATGATGATAATGATTGATAGTGTCCTTTGATACACAAAAGTTTACATATATTAATCTATGCATTTGTTGCCACATCAAAGAAATTATTGCCAAATCCAATGTCATGAAATTTTTTCTCTGTTTTCTTCTCAGAATGTTATAGCTTTATTGTTACAATTAAGTTTTGATTCATTTTGAGTGAATTTTTGTATATGATATAAAATAACAGTCCAATTTCATTCTTTTGAAAATAAATATCTAGATTTCATCTTACACTTTGTTGAAAACACTACTCTTCACACATTAAATGACTGTGGAGTCTTTGTCAAAAATCATTTGACCATTAGAGAAAAAAATAGCACAGATGATAGAGGCTCTGTTGATCCCTCAGGTGACCAAATCAAAGTTGTGACAGAAACAAGGAGCAAACAGCAAGAAAAATCCACTAGGATCTACATTAACAAGCTATACAACTAGGTAGAAATCTAAGAAATTACCCTGCAATGGCAGAAAGTAGGAAGGAGTAAGAATGCGAGACTGCTCAGTCCAGAGTGGTTGAGTAGAACAAACACTGTGGCAGTGGCAGCTGGCAGCTGGCAGCTGCAGATGCCTTTTAAAGGGACTACGTCTGTGAGTGGACTTTTGTAATGATAGATTTGCTCATTCTCAGCACCAGCACTGGTTGGGTTGTGCAGGAAGCACCAAGGACTTACAGGCGGACACCGAGTTTTTAGAGTGTGGGCTGAGGTGAGATTCACTCTGTATACAAGTGCTGATGGTATCCATTGATTGTCTGTTGAGTTCTCCCCACTCCCAGCATATTAACTCAGTGCTGCCATAGCTGAGATGTAATCAAACTGGATAAAATAGGTCACTCAGCCAAGAGGATTCCTTGAAACTCAGCCTCCCTCAACTCACAGCCCTACCCAAGCCATATCCAGTTGTGTCCTTACTTGGTCAGGTACCGCTTGCTGAGCAGCACCTAGACTCACATCAGTGGCAGCTGGCCTTGGTTTCTGATGTGGCCTTTTGAGACAACTATAACAGAATCTGTGGATTGCTTGCTGAAACTTAACAGTTGGCCCAGAGGGTCACAGGCTAAGGCTAAATTTGGCCTGCAGCTGAAACCCTCTCAGGGCTGTGTCAATAGCCACCTGCCAAGAAAGCTGCACTAAAAAGACCAGAAAACTTATGAGCTTTACTTAGTATGTAAAAATAGACAAGGAAAGACAGCCAAAATGGTAAGACAAAGAAGCAGAAACCATTTGAGAGAACAGAACAGAGATCTGGAAATAATGGAGTCAAGCAGTCTAACAGATGCAGAGTGCAAAACACTGCTTATAAAGATGCTCAATGAACTTAGGAAAAGAGTAGATGAACTCAGTGAGAACTTAAAATAAGATTAAAAAAACTTAAAAATGCAAATTATAAAAGGAAACCAGTCAGAAATGAAGAACACATTATCTGAAATGAGAAGTATATTAAATAAAATAAACAAAGTAAATAAAGAAGAGGATCAAATAACAAATAAAGAGGATGGAAAAGCCAAGGACACTCAATCAGAATGTCAAGAAAAAATAAACCAAGGTTATAATAATAATTTAATGAGCCTATGGGACACTGTTAAAGGTAAATATATCTCTGTCATAAGGATACCAGAAGGAAAACAATGTTGAAATGCTATCTGGAAAAAATAATGATGGAAAACTTTCCTAACTTGGTGAATGAAATATACATACAATTGGAGGAAGCTCAAAAAGTACCAAGGAAGAGGAACTCAAAGAAGCCCACACCAAGATACATCATAATTAAAATGCCAAAGGTTAAATACAAAGACAGAATCTTAAAAGCAGCAAGAGAAAAGCAGTTAGTTACCTACAAGAGAGCATCCATGAGACTGGCAGATGATTTCTCAAAAGAAGCTATGCAGAACAGTAGGGCTTGGCACAAAATATTCAACATGGTACAAAACCAGGATCTACAACCAAGAATACTTTATCCAGCATAGCTATCATTTATATTCGAAGGGCAGATAAAGATTTTCCCAGACAATAATAAGCTAAAGAAATTCATCAACACCAAGCCCGTATTACAAGAATTATTGGAGGAATTTCTTTATAAAGAAAAAAAAACATGTATCAAAAACATGAATAATAAATGGTAATAACTACATATTTATCAATGAATACCTAAATAGAAAAGAATTAAGTGTTCCAGCCAAAAGATATGGAAGTTGAATGGATAAAATAACAAGATCTCTACATATGCTGCCCACAAGAGACTTAATTCAGATTAAAAGACATACACAGACTAAAACATTTAGAGAAATACTAGATGGGAGAAGGTTGGGGGTTACAAAACAAAACAAAGAAATTAAGAGGTACAAATGGATAGTTGCAGAATAGACAGAGATGCAAATTGGAGCATAGGGGAGATGGTTAACAATGTTGTAATAAATATGCAAGGAAAAAGTAGGGTGCTAGATTTAGTAAGGTGATCACTGCAGGTTTTGTGGATCTCTGATCACTATGCTATACAATTGAAACTGGTATAATATTGTATGCCAACTATACTTGAAAACAAGTACATTGAATTGTATGGTATAAATACAGCAACTGTCTATACTATTTCAATAAAGATGAAAAAAAAGAGTACCATGGCAAAAAAATCATCTGACCATTTATATAAAAGTTTATTTTTAACACTCTATTCTAGACCACTGGTTTATATGTTTTTATTTTAGTATACAGTGTTTTTATTATGGTAACTTTTTAGTAAGTTTTGAAATAAGAAGGTATAATACCTTCATTTTTATTATTCTTAAGATTTTCATGTCTATTTATGGGTTTTTAAGGTTTCATAAGAATTTTAGAATCTATCTGGTTCTTAAAAAATGTTGGTGAAATTTTTGTAAGGGCTTTATTAAATCTCTAGATTGCTTTAATAGTAGTATTTATATCTTTAGAATTTTATGTTTTCCAATTCATGAATGTAGATATCTTTCAATTTATTTATATATTCTTTAATTTATTTTAACATTTTGAATTTTTAGTGTACATATATTTTACATCTTTTATTAAGAAATTTATTTCTAAGTATTTTATTTTTTCTGATGCTATTTTAAATGGAATTGTTTTCTTAATTATTTGCTTGTTTATTGTTATTGTATACAAACTCAACTGATGTTTGTGTGTTGATTTAGTAGCTTGCAACTTTGCTTAATTTATTAGTTCCAACAAAATTTTGTAGAATTTTTAGTGTTTCTACATATAATATTATGTCTTCTACAAACAGATAATTTTACTTCATTCAATCTGATTTAAATATCTTTTGTTTCTTTTTTTGCTTAATTTCTCTGTCTACCACTTGCAGTGATATTTTGAATAGAGGTAAAAAAAAGTGCATATTTTCTTCTGATATTAGAAGAAAAGCTTCAGTTTTTCACCCTTGAGTATAGGATTAGCTGTGAGTTTTTCACAATTGACTGTTATGAGCAGAATTGTATCTGTAAACATTTATATGTTGAAGTTCTAACGTTGGGTACCTCAGACTGTGTATGTATTTAAAGACTCTGTCTTTAAAAAAGTGATTAAGTTAAAATTAAGACTGCAAATGTGTTTAGCCACTATGGAAAACAGTCTGGAAGTTCTGCAAAAAACTAAGAATTGATCTGTCATATGATCCAGCAATCTCTCTACTGGGTATTTACCCCCAAAGACTTGAAAATTCATATCCAAAAAGATATTTGTGATGTTCATAGCAGCATCATTCACAGTGGCCAAGACATGGAAGTAACTGAAGTATCCTATGCTAGATGATTTCATAAAGAGGTGGTACATATATACAGTGGAATATTACTCATCCATAAGATGAGATGAAATACTGTTATTTGTGACAATATGGATGGCCTCGAGATAATAATTCTAAGCAAAATAAGCCAGACAGAAAAAGTTGAAAATCACATGATATAACTTACATGTGTGATATAAATCTAAAAGCAACAAATGAACAGGACAAACAAACAGAGACTCATGGACATGGATGATAGACTAGTGGTTACCAGAGGATAAGGGGGAAGGGGAAAGGGGAGGAGGGAGGTAGAGGGATAAAAGTGGTCAAATACATGGTGACATTTAAGAATTAAAAATAAATTAATTAATTTAAAAAATTAGATCATAAGAGTAAACCTATTTCAATATGACTGGTTCCTTATAAAAGAGAAAATATGGACAGAAAGGATATCAGGTAAAAATGCACTGAGAAGATAGCTATCTCTTAGCCAAAAAAGAAGGCTTCAGGAGAAACTAAAACTTTCAACACCTTCATTTTGGTAAAGTCAAGAAGAAAGCAGGCCACATCTTTAATATTTTGCTTAGGTATCACTTTAGCTAAATATCAGAGTTATCATTTAAAGAAATGTAAGAGCAAATTTATTTTGTTTAAGCCATCCACCTGTGGTCCTTTGTTATGGCAATTCTAGCAAACTAATATACATTTGGGACTATGAAGAGGAATACTGCTATAAAAACAAACCAACAATAGCAAAAAACTAAAATGTAGAAGTGACTTTAGAACTTAGGTGATGGGTTGAGGCCGGAAGAGTTTTGAGGTGTATATTTAAAGAAAACATAGATTTCTGTGAAGAGACTGTGGTAGTAATATAAACATTAAAGGTGCTTGTTATTATATGTCAGAAAGAAATGAGGAATATATTATACAAAAACTGGAGGAAAAGCAATCTTTGCTATAAAGTGGCAAAGAACTTGGCTGAATTCTGTTTTACTATTCTGTGGAAAGTAGAAAATGATCAGTGATAACTTTGATATGTAGCCCAAATATTTTTTCTTCTTTTTATTGAATTTAGTGTGGTGACATTGGTTAATAAAATTATATAGGTTTCAAGTGTACAATTCTATAACACATTATCTGTATATTGCATTGTGAGTTCACCACACAAAGTTAAGTCTACTATCACCATATATTTGACTCCCTTTAACCTTTTCTACCTCACCTCTCAATTTCCTTTCCTCTGGAAGCCGCCATATTGTTGTTTGTGTCTAAGAGTTTTTCTTTGTCTTATTTGTTGCTTTCAGTTTTATGTTCCACATATAAGTGTAATTGTATGGTTCTTGACATTTTCTATGTGACAAATTTCACTTAGCATGATATTCTCAAGATCCATCTATGTTGCTCCAAGTGGCAGTATTTCATCTTTTCTTAAGGTTGAGTAGTATTATGTGTATCATATTTTTTATCCAATCATCTATCAAAGGACACTTCAATTATTTCCATGTCTTGATCACAATGAATAATGCTGCAATAAACATTGGGGTACATATATCTTCATGAATAAATGTTTTCAAAATTTTGGGGTAGATAGCCAGAAAAAAAGTTTGTTAGGTCATATAGTAACTCTATTCTTAATTTTTTGAGGAACATCCATACTATTTGTCATAGTGGCTATATCAACCTACATACTAATCAGCAGTATATGAGGGTTTATTTTTCTTCACAGCCTCTCCAACACTTGTTATTACTTGTCTTGTGTGTGATAGCTATTCTAACAGGCATGAGCTGGTAGCTTGTGATTTTGATTTGAGTTTCCCTTATAGCTAGTGAAGTTGAGCATCTTTTCATATGTTTGTTGGCCATTTGTATATCTTCTTGGAAGAAGTATCTGTTCAGGTCCACTGCCCATTTTTAAATTGGATTGTTTGAACGGAGACTCATGGACATGGACAATAGACTAGTGGTTACCAGAGAATAGGGGAGAAGGGGAGGGGGAGATATGGTAAAGGGGGTCAAATAGGTGTTGATCAAAAATTCTAACTATGAGAGGTAAACATACAGTGTAAATATATATATGCCTTACTGTTAAAGTGAACAGCTAAAACTTATTGGATTTTGTTAAACAATGTCACCATAAAATTAATTAATTAATTAAATTGAATTGTTTGTTCTTTCTTATTGAGTTATATGAGTTCTTAGTATATTTTGTATATTAATCCCTTAATGAAAGTATTGTTTGTAAATACCTTCTATTCTGTTAGTTTCCTTTTTTTTTCTTTTTAAAGCAAGATGTAGCACCCTTCCCAATTTCAAACTATACTACAAAATGACAATAATAAAAACAGCATAGCATTGTCAGGAAAACAGACACACAGGCCAACTGAACAGAAATGAGAGCCAGGAAATAAACCAATATATATGGTCAAATGGTTGTAAACAAAGAAACCTAAAACATACAATGGAGAAAAGAAAGCCTCTTCAATAAATGATGCTGGAAAACTGGAAAGCCACATGCAAAGGAATAAATAGAGAGTACCACCTATCACCATACACCAAATATTAATTCAAAATGGATCAAAGACCTTATATAAGACCTGAAACAATAAAATGTATAAAAGAAAGCACAGGTACTAAACCTATGGACCTTAGTCTTAGAGAAAATTTTATAAATTTGACCTCAAAGACAAAGGAAGTAAAATGAAATTTAAAAAAATGAATGGAACTCCATCAAACTAAAATGCTTCTGTATAGCAGAATATTGTTTTCTTATTCTGTAAATTATATCTACATTATAGATGAAGATACTGAGACATTAAGAAGTAATGTAACTTGTCCAAAGTCACATAGCTCATGAACGCTAGATCTACAATTTTCATCCAGACAATTCAACTCCAAAGTCCACTCTATGAAGTCATTCTACTATGTTGCCTCTCACTTGAACATGAGGTTTCAGGTAGTATACACTGACACACATTTTCATGTGATATTTTGACATGTATCCAAACTTTTAGTGTGTATACTCTTTGACTCAAAAATTCCATCTCTGCATATTTATTTTAAGAAATAATAGTAAATATGCCCCCAAGTGTCATGTTGGAAGAGGTCAATCTTGACAATACATATAAAAAATTAATATCCAACAATAGAGGATTGATTTTCTAAATTATAATGTATTTATACAATATAATACTCTCAAGCTCTACTTATTTACATGGGAGATTTTTTTATTTATATAAAATAGATGTTTAGCGTTATAAGGTAATTTTACTTAGTAAATTTTAAAATAGTATATAACATAATAAACACATAACTGCTGTTTCATGTACTCCAAATAAAGCATAAATATTTGAGCATATATTGTAATATTTTTATGTAAACTACAATGTTTCACATAAGCATTTTTGGTAGGGAAATTATATTATGCCATGTTTTTATAAAGTGAGTTTGGCAAATATTTTTGGCAAAAAAAAAAACAAAACAAAAATATTTTTAATTTTATAGACTCTATGTTCTCAAAACTATACAAACCTGCTGTTATAGCATTAAAAGAGCCATAGGTAATACATAAATCAATAAATGTAGCTGTGTTCCAATGAAGCTTTATTTACAAAAGGAAGTGATAGGTTGGGTTAGACCAATGGGTTATAGTTTACTGACCCCTACTATTGAGGAAAATGACCAAGCACTGGCAAATGTTCATGGCTGAGAAAAATATGTAGGTCAATTCATGAATTAGGGTCCTGATTATTATACTTTTTTAGTATAGACTTTTTTGTATGTTTCTTGAAATAACTTGTCTTAATATAATCTTTTGTTTTCCACATTGGAATGTTCCTACATCTTAGAAATTCCTGAATCAAAGTATTGAACATGTGGTCTGTTTTTTTTTCTTTTTTCTTTTTTGTTATATTAAAGCGCAAAAGGAAAAAAGATAAATTTAAGAAAACATTTATAATAAAAAAGAGACCAGAAAGTTTGAAAAATTATTAGTCCTTCTATTTAGCAAAAAATAAAATAAAATAATGAAATAAAATAAAATAAAATAAAATAAAATACAAAATAAAAGGAAAAAAAGAAATGCTAAATTATTTCTGGAAAATACATCAAGGATGTGACTGGACAGCAATGGAAATGAGATTATGAAGATTACTCATGGATCCAATCAGCCATCTCAACAGCCTCCAGGATTAGAGATGCACGTATCCCAGAAAGATCTATAGAAGAACCTCTTATCTCCTAGTTTAGATCCCTATAAATTGCAGAGAGAGGACAACAAGATTATTAGAATTTATACCAGCAGAAACACAGCCTGACTGTACCTATAAGAAGATAATACAAGAAAGGGTCAAACAAACAAACAAAACTGTTTGGCTGCAAATATGTGTTATCTTTTAAAAACAAAAATAAATGAACCCACATGTAGTTCATAAATCTGCAGAACTGCCACTGCTACTACAGAGGATACAGACCTGGAAGGTAAGGCTGTGTCCTCGATTTTAGAAAGTAGGTCCACCTGCTTCATTTCAGAGAATGGTCCACCTTCAATTTCAGATGTCAGAGCCACATTCTTGGTTTCATAGGATGGTTCTATCACCTAGATTTTAGTGGCCCTTGTTGTTTATACCCAGGTATGAGGAGTTAGAGCTATTGCTCAAGGCCAAGTTTGCGGAGACACTTTCCTATAGGCAGAAGACGAGTATGCTGACAAAGAGCATTATTCTCAAGTATTAAAAATCTAATGGGTCTATGGCTATGCTACCTTGAACAAGCCCAATCCCATCTAATCTTGGAAGTTAAGCCGTTTTGGGCCTGGTTGGTTAGTATTTGTATGGGAGACCACCTAGAAAGACCAGGTGCTTGTAGCCGAAAAAAAAAAAAAGAAAGAAAGAAAAGAAAGAAAAGAAAGAAAGAAAGAAAGAAAGAAAGAAAGAAAGAAAGAAAGAAAGAAAGAAAGAAAGAAAGAAAGAAAGAAAAAGAAAGGAAGGAAGGAAGGTAGGAAGGAAGGAAGGAAGGAAGGAAGGAAGGAAGGAAGGAAGGAAGGAAGGAAGGAAGGAAGGAAGAAAGGAAGAAAGGAAGAGATTGTAAGCTGACAAGGTCCTTGCAATTTGTGAGGACAACCAAGCGTTGCCTCACCTAAAAAATATTTAATGGAAATTTTCCTTTTAGGTTGTGAACTTGCTTGGGACACAATACTTTTTTTTCTTTTTTAATTTCTCTCATTTAGAATAGGAATGTATAACCTATGCTGTTGTTTTGGTTTATTAAACTTTTTTTTAAGGTCATTTCATTGGTCTTTATAAAAAAAATGTTAGTCTGTACTTTTCTAGTTTATCTTTGTCTGGCTTTGTGACAACAGGGTGATGCTGTTATTATAGTATGACATGATGCCTTTCTTTCCTTTCAATTTTTTGAAAAAGTTTGAGGAGAATTGATATTAACTTTTCTTTAATTCACCAGTGAAGCCATCTGGTCCTGGGCTTTTATTTGTTAGGTATTTTTTCTTACCCATTTAATATCACTAATGGGATAGATTCATTCAGATTTACTATTTCTTCATAATTCATACTAAGTAGTTGTTTGTTTCTAGAAATTTGTCTATTTCACCTAGGTTACTCATTTTTTGATATACAGTTGTTCATAGTATACTCATAAACTATTTTTTGTAAATCAATAATAGTGACCCTTTTATTTCTGATGTTATTTATTGAGTCTTAACTCTTTTTTCTTAGAGAATCTAGCGCAATGTTTATTAGCTTTGTTGATCTTTTAGCAAAACAACTCTTTGTTTTTACTTTATTGTTTTTACTATTGCCTATTTTGTCTATATTTCATTCTTATTTTTTATCCTTTGTTTTTCTAGCTATGAGTTTATTTGTTTCTTAAGGAATAAACTTAGGTTGCTGATTTGAGACACTTTTTTTAAAATTTAGCATGGGTGATTTGGCTAATAAAATTTTATAGTTTTCAAGAGACACTTTTTTTTTGGAATGTAAACATTTACAAATACGTATTCTCTCTTGGCACTGCTTTTGCTGCTCCCTATAGGTTTTAGTACATGTTCTTTTCATTTTCACTTGTCTCAGAAAAAGTTTCAAATTGTCTTTTAATTTTTTTCTTTGACATTGGTTGCTTAAGAGTATATTGTCTAATTTCCACATAATTGTAGATTCCCTAGTTTTCCTTTTGCTCTTGACTTCTAATTTTATTCCATTGTGATAAAAATATACTTTGTATCATTTCAATATGTTTAAAATGTATTAAGATATATTTGGTGACTTAACATGTGGTTTATTCTAGAGAAAGTTTTATGTGCACTTAAAAAAATATGTGTTTTTCTATTGTTGGGAAGAATGGTTTGTCATTGTCCAGCCTATAGTGTTGCTCAAATCTTCTATTTTAATGTTAATATTCTCTGATATTTTTCACAATTGAAAGTTGGATAAAGACATCTTCTATTTTAGTAGAATTATGTTTTTATTATTGAAATTTTATCAACTTTTACTTTATATACTTAAGAACCCTGATATTTGGTGACTATCTTTTTATGATTATTATATCACTTTGAAGATTTGATTCTATTCTTATACAATGTTTTTCTTTGTCTCATGTAAGGGTTTTGACTTAAAGTCTGTTTTGTCTGATATTAGTATAAGCACTTTTACTACCTTCTGGTTATTAATTAGAAATATATATATATATATATATATATATATATATATATATATATATATATAATTTCAAACTATGTATGCCCTTAGTTCTAAAGTGAGTTTCTTTTCTGCCCAAGCTTTATTAAAATATAATAGATAATTACTTGCTCATAAATACATTGTACAATTCAATGAATTTGTTTTCCAATTATAGTTGTCATACAATAATACATTAGTTTTAATCATACAGTATAGTGATTGGAGATCTATATAACTCATGAAGGGGTCACTCCACTAAATCTAATACCCCTCTCCCCCCTTACATAGTTTTTACAACATTGTTGACTATTTTCCCTATGCTACGCTACACTTTTTACCTCCATGACGATTTTATATATCTATTCATTTGCACTTCTTAATCCCTTTACCCATTTCATTCTCTCCCCAACCCCTTCTGCCATCTAGTAACCCTCAAAATATCCACTGTATTTATGATTTTGTTTCTAGTTTTGTTATTGTTTATTTATTTATTTATTTTTAGATTCCATATGTATGTGAAATCGTGCAGTATTTGTCTTTATCTGACTTCATTCAGCGCAATACCCTCTATGTCCATCAAGGCAATATCTTTTTCCATGCCCTTTTTTTAAGACTGTGTATATCTTTTAATCTTTGTGAGCCTCTAGGACGCAGTATATGTAAGGATATTATTATTCCATAAAATAGGAATAATAATAAGACTTCATAGAAGTGCTCTGTATAAATTAAATGCTTAATATATGAAAAGTGCTTGGAACAGTTCTGGCACATAGTTAGTGTTATATGAACATTAATTATTCCTATTATCATATAAATTTGTTTACAAGTGAGAAAAAAGAGGGAGAAGTCCAAGCTGGCTTGTTAGCAGTTGCATATTACTCTGGGTGAAACCATAAGAATGGTTGTAGTATGAGAACTCTTTCACAGCAGAAAAACAGACAAAACCTGTTATGACAGAATGGATACAGGATATCTTGAGAGCCTACAGGAACAGCATCTCAAGCCCTCACATACTAAATAGCTAACAAACATAAATTACGCAAGTTAATTTATTTATTTCATAGTTCTTTTATCCTGTGCTCTTAAGGCAGTTCTGACAATGCCTCCGTTCTATCTAGGAAGTGAATTATTTTAGCTTCAACATCCTGAAAATGTGTTAAAAACCTTCCATTCTTTTCACTTTCTATAGCTTTTGCCAATCTGAGATATATTAGTACTACACATTGTCATAATTAGAAATGATTTTTCTCCTGTTATAAACATATAAAAAATGAATAAACCAAGAGCAAAGTCCTACCTAGACAAAGATAGAAGCAAAGAAAATGGCTGTCTGCTCGTCTTCAGTTAGCGATTCTGTTTCACTGTAGTCTTTCACAATTCTGTCTACAAAGTGTTATCAGCATGACTGTTTGTAGTGTGGGACAGCAAATTCTCTGGCTCCTGCTGAAGAACTTTCTTAACTTGTTCAGCTGCTAAGTTTGTATTTTCAAGATGCTGCAGTTCTGTCTCCAGAAATTTAACTGGCAGTGGTAACTGGAAAACTTTCAGAAGAGGCAACTTCAGGTATTTTATATTTACTATTTATATAAATTTTACTTAAGCAGACATTGCTTTTATTTTAATAACTTTTTCTCTTTGCATAATATTTCAAATAAGTAAAAATACAAATTAGCAATGTTTTGTTGGTTTGTTTCTTTTACAAGTTTATATAGCATATTAAAAGCAGAAGTCTTCAAATCTGTAACCTGGATAAATACATTCTTATCTTTCTAGATCTATGACATATAAATAATAGGATTTGTTCTTTTTTATTATTATTTATTATTATGTATGCCTACAGCACCTAGTCTTCCTAGGTGGTCTCCCATCCAAGTACTCCTTAGCTTTAGAGATCAGACATTGGGCTTGTTCAGGGTGGCATGGTCATATACCATGGACTGTGGCTACACTGGGGTGTGAACCCAGGACCTTCTTAATGTAAAGCAGATGTGCTAACTGCTACACTATAGGACTACATTTAGGATTTGTTCTTTGTATATAGCTTTGTGTACAACATTCTCACTTAAACATTTCTATTACTTATAAAAACCCACCACAGTCATTATGTGCCAGCACACACACACACACACACACACACACACACACACACACACACACACAAGCTCTTCACGTTAAAATAACAGCTGTTTTGGCACTAGTAGGGTATTACTTAGAAAATGTGTTCAGTAAGAAACCAATATTTTACCATCTAAAGCTTGGCTAAATGTTTTTCTAATGATGTCTGCTATGCTTTTCTTTATATTCAGGTCTGTACCTTGTATGAGTTTGCATCTAATTCTGTTTTCATATTTATCTTTAAGAAAGTTTAAAAATAGACACAGGTGTTAAGAGACACTACATAATCTCAAATTGAAGCCTTAGTACAGTGGGGAAGCTTGAGTTTTAGTACATCAATAGCCAAGAACAATAGGGTCATAATAGAAACCACCAGATAGTTTCAAGTATTTTCTTATCTACTTTGAAAGGTGGTTTCTCAAATTTGCATATTATTACTAAGGTATATTATTTCCAATTGAATCCACACTATATGTCTACATGTATAGACTTAGATAAGTTCAGTGTATGTGCGTGTGTGCGTGTGTAATCTGTAAAACATGAAAATTGCCATTCACTGAGGTACATTTTTAGCAACACAGAACATAGATAATTGACAGAACAAAGCATGTGGAAATAAAAAAGAATCTAACCCACATTTAGATCTAAGAAAAAAATATATTTGCCTGAAGAGAAAATATTAATTATTTTGTCTACATGCAAGATAAAAGTCTAGAAGACACATCCATCAAAAGGCAGTGAAATAAACAGCAAAATGGAAATTATTTGTAAATTGACAGTAAACTTGGCAAATATTGAGGGAGTAAACAAGTTATTTGGCATGCAAAGCACTATGAAATCACAGCCTCTGTCAGAAGGCATCTGTGCAGAGATTCACTTATTTGACAGAAATTAACATTTTGCAGAAATCTTTGTTGTATGCTAAAGATTTCTTCACCCCCTTAATTATTTTAACTACTGCTTCAGAATGTTCCATATAAACACTCAAAATATGCTAAAATGAACAAAGTCTAATCTAATTTTATTAATAATATGGAGTTGTTGCACTATGGAATTGACTAAAATACCTACCGAGACATAAATTAATTAAGTAAATTTATCAAGCTTATTTTTCTGAGATAAAATATGAGTCACATAAATCAAGTAAAGATCCTTATAATACTAGAAATACTAAAATTGCTTTTTAAGGATAAAAAACACCTACTTTTATCAAAACTTAAAGTAAATAAAATTACCCAATGATCTTAAAGTGTATAGACTAAAATATTTTCACTATATTCAATTTCTGACAAAATTATGCCTTTATTCAGATAAATTAATAGACGCAATGTAATGTGAATAATATTATCACAGGAATTCAGGAGTTCTATCTCAGTCATGGACCAGCTGTCAGTTAACCTCTCTTGTTCTTAGTCTCTTCATTAATAAATAGCTAGAGATTGAATCAACTTTCTAAAATCTTTTCCAATCTGTGATGTAGAGGTTGCTGGTTATCTAGACTTCAAGTATTATTAAAATGTCTTATGTTTAACTAAAATTCAAACAGTCTCTTGATCAAGAAAAATTTTTACTTACTTTTCTAAAGTTATTTACTGTTTGTGAGAGATATTTATAAACAAAAGTTTTAGGTTTTTCAAAATTATGGAATTTTTACCTTTAAGAAAACAAATCCACAGAGATGAATTGACTTAGATCTAAGTGAGATATTTAAAATAGTATGCTATTATGATTCAGGCCCTTTGTTAAGTACATCACTTTTATTATCTCACTGGATTCTTAAAACAACATATGAAACAAGAGGGATGTCTGGTAGTAAAATCAGAATTAAAACCAAATTTGTTAATTCAAAAACTAGTGTTTCTACACTACTATATTCATGTTAAATAGGCAATTACCTATTTAAAGTGCACTTGAAGGAATTCTGTTGGTCTGTTATTATACCATTAGATTCATTTCTATATACTAACAAATTTCCTAAAATGTTCCTTTTAACAGCAACAAAAATGAGCTAACACTGTGATTCATAAGTGCTTGTCTATAATAAAGATTTTGCTTGTTGACAGCAAAATTAATTAACTGGTTATTTTTTTATAAAACTAGACTTGGTTGGACGTATTTTTTTATTATTCTAAATTAGCCTTTTTACTCTTTTTGTGTTAAGGTGTGTTTCTTTTATTGAATGATGGTCTACATGGAAGATAGTATATTGCATCTAGTCTGACAGTAGTTTAGCATGATAATTAAAAAGTGGAGCAAAGGCTTTAAGCTATCTTGGTTGTAGGACATCAATTCACTTCTAACTCTTCAACCTTGTGTAGGCAGTTAAACCACTTTAAACTTCCCATCTCAACTCTACAGTGTGGTAATTAACAGTATCACTTTCATAATATTATTGTGGTTATAATCTGAGTTAATGCATATGACGTGCTTTGCATAGGTTTCATGACAAAAACTAGTTGTTACTTATATGATAGAGTGTGGGTATATGTGTGTGAGTTGAGTGCATGCACAAATGTGTTTTTATGTCTTTGCTTGTTAACATAAAAATTTTCAAATATTTGTTGATCTCTTTAATTTTTGGTGTAATTTTGTTTTATTGGTCCATGGAATAAAAAAAATATATGTTGATATTAATGGACTAAATTTAACCTCATTATAATTTAATTTCAGCATCTTGAAATAAAATAAAATACAGGGAATATAATAGGTAAGTTTTGGAACTTCAGTTTAAAACTGAAAAAAAGACTAAGAGCTCTGGACCAGATAGTTTAACCCAAGATTTAAATTGTCCAGGGGAAAGTGGAGAGGGCCAAAAAATCCTTGAATAACGGTGTAAAGAGTAGAAGTTGATTAAAATGGAAGTGTGAAGAGGCAGAAAACCAACTTAGCTGATACACTAATTTTACACAGATACTTCTTTGCTTATATTTGCCATCCAGAATGCCTTATGAACACTTTTCATAGAACGATCTCAGATCCAAAAATATTACTTCTTTGCATAGGAGAAAAGAATATGTAAGGAAGTCAACCTCTTTCTTATCCCAGTCCTGTATTACCTTCTTGAATAGGTTGGGATTAGGGTGAAATATACTCATTATATATTTATAAATATGTGTATTTATACATAGCTTTATATGTATAAATAAATAAAGTACATGGAGAAATCTCACAAAATGTGCAGAAAGGGAAACCCTAGAACACTGAACAGGAAAACTTCAAGAGTCAACTTAAGTTATGCCTCTTATTGCTGCTGGAGGACATATATGATGATGTCTGGGTTACAGTGGGAGAGGATTGCTTAGAGACAGGAAAATGATCTAGACAAAATTCGTTGAGAGTTAATGGTGATATAGCCAATAAAAAATACTTCTTATCCTAATTTATTGGTATAGTCAATGAAATTCTTTTTTCCCCAGAATGCTAGTATAAAAAATGATAATTAAGGTCCTTTTTAATTTTATTTTTGTTTTCCTTCTGAAAGGTATGAAAATCATTAAGTTATCTCTTATTAAGATATACTTACCTGGAATGAGTCAATAAATTCTCTTTTTTATAGATATTATTAAAGCTAAATATTTTAAGATCATAAAAAATATCATTCATAGCATTATACTGAAGTTTTTTCAGGTAAAGAGCTTTTATTGATTCACACAGTATCAATAGAAAATCAAATTATATGAAATGTTGTTTTGTTTTTTAATTGACCCTAATAAGATTTAAAATTTGAGAATGCAAATAACAAGTCAGTTAAGAAAAAAATAATAATTATGCTTATCTTATTAAAATATATTTAGTGGTTTCACTTATTGTTGTCTTTCCTCACTTCTGCCACTGATCCCTAAGATTAAGGATAACAGAGTTGATAAAATGGGAATTTGTGAAAGAGCTCATTCCAACAAATTTCAAGCGATTTTGGAAATACTATGTAATTTCTGATTAAAATCTTACAAAAAAAGAACTTCTACAATTCTGGAAGGACTTCTTACTTTTAATAAAATAAACAAATAAAAACAATGACAATACATTCTCTTTTAATTGATGTGGGTCCCAAATTAAAATGTCTGGTATTCAGATAAAATTAAAGTTTTATAGATGTTGGATTATTTATGAGAATTTTGATAGAAATTTAAACATGATGATTAATGTGTTGACAATATCTTAATATAATTCTTCATGTTATGATGAAGAAAAAAGTATCTAGTGTGACTTTGTGCAAGTAATTTTACCTTCCTAGTTCTCAGGTAAATTTCATCTTGAGGAAAATATAACTTAATACTCTTGAATTGAGAAATATAGCTCACGGTCAAATTTTTAGAAGAGTAAAGCAGCAGAGCAGTTTACTCCACAGACTTGAGTAACAAACAGTGTTCTGTTTTTTCTTATTTTTATATGTCTGTAAACTAAAAATAAAGGGGGATGCTTAAAATCTGTGTTTTGAACTCTGTATCTAAAAGATTGCTTGTCTCCATTTTGTGTAATTCTTTTGCTGGAGTTTTTACTGTTTTTCATTCAAAACATATTTCTTTGTCTCCTCATTTTGGCTGCCTCTCTGTATTTGTTTCTATATGTTAGGTAGATCTGCTACATCTCCCAATCTTGGCAGGGAGGCCTTAAGAGATTTAAAAGTGCAAATTAGTTGTTAAGAAATAGTCACAAGGATGTAAAGTACAACATACTAATATAGTCAATAATATTGTAATAACTATGTGTAGTGTTAAGGGGTAGTAGACATCTTGAAAGATCACTTTGTAAATTATATAAATGTCTAATCACCATGCTGTATACTTAAAACTAATATAAAACTGAATTTCAACTGTAATTAAAAAATAAAAAAATAATAAATTAAAAAACAAACAGAGAAATCTTATTTAGTGAGTTTTGTCATGTCAATGGCAAAAATTAAGCTAATCTTTTGAAATCCTGTACTGCTCCTGAATGCACCTATACTTTAATCACTGAATCAAACTTCTTTTATGTCATCTTATTGATTACTGGTCCAAACAATATTTTTGGTCTCTTTTGACCTCAAACAATCTATTTAAAATATAACAAGGATATTTTATACTCCTAGGACAGACAGATATCTGTATTTTTAATGTTGTAGTAGATTATGTCCCAAGGAAGGAAAATTTTATGGTGCCCTATAGTTTTCATACAGATTTCAGGACAAGTCTCTTCTCTCTAATTAAATATCAATATCTCTTTATTTCTAATCTTTTAAATAATAAATTGCAAAACTTAATATTAATTAAAACTGGTTGGAAAATGTATAAACCCTGAGGAGGTAATGTACAACAACATGGTGACTATAGTTAATGACATTGTATTTTATGTTTGATGGTTGCTGAGAGAATAAAACTTAAAAGTTCTCATCACAAAAAAGAAAAATGTGTAACTATGTGTACATGTTTTTATGCCTGTTAACTAGACATTTGGGTGTGTGGTGATTATTCCACAATGTATACAAACATTTAATCATGTTTTACACCTAAAACTAAAATAATGTTATAAATCAATTATGTTTCAGTAAAAACAACAATAACAGCTAATTGCATAAGAAGAAAAGGAAATAAAAAGTATTATAAATAAGTACCATAAACATATGCCAACAAATTTAGTAATGTATATAAAATGGGCAAAGTCATAAAAACACAAACTACTCATAGTGACTCATGAAGACAAAGAATATGAATAAACATATAACAAGTTAAGAGATTAATTTAGTGATTAAAACCTCACACAGAAAAGCACAGAACAAATGACATCTCTGGTGCCATCTATCAAGTGTTTAAAGATGCCTTAGAATGGAGTAACATAATTGAAATTGCAAAATACAAATTTTTTACCTTCTTCTCCCAAAGAATATTTATTTCGATAATCATTCATGAATGAGAGGGCCTTTGTAAAACTCTGGGAGTCAAGTGGAAAAGTTGCATTGAGCACATCATTGGAACAAAAAGAAAAAAAAATATCTGAGATTGGATACACAGAAGAGACCAAGAGAAACAGTTTCACTTTAGCTGTATCACCCTTTCTCCAAGGCAGCACAGCCCAGTGCCAAGAGAAATCTTGGTCTTGATTTCTCTTTCTTTATTTTTAATTTAATGGAACTGTGAGGGATACAAATACACACACACACACACACACACACACACACACACACTACATAATTTCTATCCTCGAATATTTTTCAGTAACATAGGAATTTTAATACTTACACATGAATATATCATAAATGTAAAAGTGATGAGGGGTATAAACAAAATGAATTGGAAATACAAAGAAGTGATTAACTTTGGCAACAGATTAAGAGAAGATTATGTTTAGGAGGTGACATTTAAGTTTAATATTGAATAACAGAGAAGCTTGATGATATTGAAGTTAAGAAAAGAACAACCAACATAAAAAGAAAAATAATCAGCAACACTTAAGAATGGAAAACTGCATGTTTGAGAAAGAATGAGTCATCCAGTTTGCTTAGGAATATGACTGTGTGGACAAAGAAAGATAGCCATATTCTAGCTTTCTCCCACACCTGTAGCTAATTTCCAAGCAGAAGAAAATCAGCATTTCTACTCTTATGTAACCATGTGCCTAGTATGCATGTGTGGGCTCCCATCATCTGTCAGTGTGCCACTATTGTTCAACCTGCATGTAAAAGGCACTGCCACCATGCGAAGGTATGTTATGCCCTTGCTGGAGAACTGCCAGCCTGTGAGGCAGGCTGTGCCCTTGCTGGAATAAAAAGCTATGTACAGTTGCTGATGGCTCCCTGCATTTTCTTCCAACTGCCCAAATCTCGTATCCCTTACCTAGAAACCATGAATCTGTGGCAACACACTCAACATAGTGGGCAGGATTCCAGGGTAAGGGAGTCATCTGCCTCGCCAGAGAATGGGAGAGATATGTGGCCCCCAAAGAGTATGTGGTATTCCGTGGTGACAGTATCGATGTCTTGAACTGCACCTGAGCTGTGGTAGGCAGTAAATGGGTCACCAGTAAGTACTGAGAAGGTGCTCCGGTCTTTGGAGGAGCAGCTGCTGGAGAAAGCTCAAGCCACATCCCAATGAGTGGGCTGGGTGCTTTGAACATTTTTGAAGCAGAAGATGGATGAAGCTTTAGCAGAGGCTGTGCAGGTACAGAAGCTCCAGCAAGGGCAGATTTCTTGGATGCAAGGGTACAGCAACTAGAAGCTGAGCTCTAAAGAAGTCCACCCTTGGAACCAGTTGACTCAAGGGCAAAGGAACCATAACCTGGTGGAATGGCTTACTACCTTTGTGTGGACAGTTTAAAATGAAGCTGGAGAACTCCCAGACCATGTGAATAAGTGGAAAACATATAAATGAAGTGACTATAGTATTGGCTGCTCTGGGGGATGTAAAGGGGTGAAGCTGTGAGGGCAGAAGCAGAAATGTTAGTGTGGTAATGCCCAGACCCCAGAGTGGTGAGAAGGAAAAGAAAGACCCTGGGCAGGGTCCCATTCGGGTGACTTGAATGCAAATATGGACTGGTTTTCTAGCTGCAGGAGTTGATCAAGACAAGATAGACTGTCAGCCTAATGCAGACCTTATAAGCCAGAAAGAAATGGAATAAAACATTCAAAATATTAAGTAAAAGAAACTACCAGCCTAGAATGATGTATCCAGAAGAGCCATCCTTTAGATATGAGGAGGAAATAAGGACCTTTCCAGATATGCAAAAATTAAGAGAATTCTCTACTTCAAGTCCTGCACTACAAGAAATACTGAAAAAGGTTAGCTGAACTAAAAAATGACTATAAAAATGCATAATTAAGTGTAAGGTGATTATCAGGCAAATAGAAGCAGAAGAGTACAACCTTTACTAAGAAAAGGGCATTATAAGCTTAAATATTAAGAAGAGGATTGCTATAGCAAGAAAGTAATGAGCATTAAGCATATGTAGGGACAGATTAAGATAACAATGACTAAAAAGGAAGGATTCAAAGATCCAAATTCTCAAAGGAGAATGGAGATAAAGCACCATGGAACCCCAGGGAATTCTGAGCCAATGCTACCAAAACTGTTGCTAATACTGGGAATGAAACTAAGGGTAGCGAGAGTGATTAAATATCTACAAGAAAATAAAGGCATTATATAAAGGCATTACTAAGGATTTATATAAAGCATGAATGCAAGAGGCTTAGAAGTCACATACTGGAAATCAAAAGAAAAGTGTTTACTTTGCAGCAGGCTAAAGTGAGAACTTTATATAATAAATATTCTTTCTGGAAAAAAAAAAGCTGAATACATATTCATTAATGCCCAGGAAAAGAAAGAGTCCTTTAAAACCATGAACAACCAACACGACAAGTCATCTCAGAAAGAAAGATAAAAATCTCCAGAAAATAAGATAAGAGAAATAGGAATATGCAACTTAAATTACAGAAAATTCAAGATGGTACTTCTGAAAAAAAACTCAGTGAATTCTGAAACAAGTCATATCAACAATTTCAGGAAATGAAAACAACAACAAACCACAACAACAACCAGATGAGCAGAGCAAGGAGATTGAAACCTTACAAAAGAAAATAGTAGATCTTCTGGAGATATAAAACAAACAAACAAACACACAAACAAAAACAAAAACAAAAACACTTCAAGAGTTGAAAAATTAAATAGCAAGCTTGAGAAATAGAGTCGACCAAATGGAGGAAAGGATCAGTGATAGCTAAGACATAAATTTAGAAATATCTCAGAAGGAAGAAGAGAGAAACCAAATCATAAAAAGTAATGAAAGAGAAATACAAGAACTAGCTGATATCTTTAGGAGAGAAAACATAAGAATAATGGGCATTATCAGAGGCAAGGAAAAGGAGCAGGGACTAGAAAACATTACCAGAAAATAGTTGATGAGAATTTCCCAAATATGAGAAATGAGCTGAAGTTTGGAAATCAAGGAGTCAACAGAACATCCAATTATCTCAACCCAAACATGTCTTCACCAAGACACATTTTATTAAATTATAAAAATCAATGACTGTATATATAACAGAAAATCAATAAGGAAATAACATCTGTAAATGACACATTAGACCAATTGGAAATAATTTATATTTACAGAGTCTTCCATCCCCCGAAAAGCTGCTTATATATTCTTCTGTAGTGCTCATGGTACATTCTCATGTATTGACCACATACTGGGAGATAGATTGCCTCAACAAATATAGGAAGTATGAAATCATACCAACCATATTCTCTGATCATAATACCTTTAGGCTGGAGATCAACTGTAAAAGGAAGCAAGAAGAATCACAAATACATGAAGATTAAACAACATAGTACTGAAGAATGACTAGGTCAGAGAAAAAATAAAAAGAGATCAAGAGATACATAGAAACAAATGGTAATGACAGTAAAAAATATCAAAATTTTTGAGACACAGCAAAAGCTTTCATAAGAAGAAGGTTTGTATTATTACAGATTTATCTGAAAAAACAAAAACAAGTCCAAATAAACAATCTAAACTTTCATCTTAAAAAAAAAAAAAACTACAAAAGGAAGAACAAATGAAGCTTAAAATCAGTAGACAAAAAGAAACAATCAAAATTAGAGAAGAAATAAATGAAATTAAAAACAAACAATAGAAAAAATAAATACAACAGGGAGCTGGTTCTTTGAGAAGGTTTATAAACCTGTGGCTAGACTCACCAAAGAAAAAAGGGAAAAGACAAAAATAAACAAAACAAGGGATGAAAAAGGGCAATTATGACAGACACCGCAGAAATACAAAGGATCATATAAGAATACTATGAAGAATTATATATAACACCAAATTTAATAACCTAGAAGAAATGGACCAGTACTTGGAAAATTATAGCCTTCATAAACTGAATGAAGAAGAACAGGAAAATTTAAATAGAAAGATCAGCAATATAGAAATTGAAACAAACATGGAAAATCTAACAAAATTAAAAGTCTAGCACCAGATGGCTTCACCAATAAATTCTACCAAACATTAAAATATTTAATACCTATTTTCCCAAAACTCTTCTAAAAATTCAGAGGAGACAATACTTCCCCACTCATTTAATAAGGCCAATGTTACCATGATACCAAAACTTGGCAAAGATAACACAAAAAAAGAAAACTACAAACCAATATCTCTCATGAACAAAGAAACAAAAATCCCAAATAAGACACTAGCTAATCTAATATAGCAACATATTAAAAATATTATACGCCACAATCAAGTGAGCTTTATCCCAGGGGCAGTGGGATGGTTCAACATATGTAAATTAATTAATGTGATACATCACATAAATTAAAAAATAAGAATCATATAATCATATCAATAAATGTAGAAAAAACCTTCAACAAGACACAGCATTCATTTATTATCAAAATCGGTTTAGAAGTAAAGTACCTTAACATAACAAAGGCCATATATGACAACTCCTCAACAAACATTATCCTTAATGGTGAAAAAACTAAAAACCTTCCCTCTAAGGTCAAAAACAAGGTAAGGCTGTCGACTATCACCACCATTATTCATTATAATATGGGAAGTCCTAGTGAGTGATATCAAGCAAAATAAAGATATAAATGGCATCTAAATAGGAAATGAAGAAGTCACACTGACACTATTTGCAGATGACATGATTCTTTATATAGAAAACCCTAAACTCCACAAGAACACTACTAGAAACATTAAGCAAATACAGTAAAGTTACTAAATACAAACTCAATGTTAAAAAATGCATAGTGTTCCTATACTGTAATAATGAAGTGTCATAAAAGAAGTGAAAAAATAATTTATTTTGCAATTGCAACAGAAAGAATAAAATACCTAAAAATAAATTTAATGACTCAAAGTGAAAGGGTGGAAAACTATACTTCAAGCAAATGGCATCTGGAGAAAAGTGATTGTAGCTATACTTACATTGGATAAAAAAAAAACAGACTTAAAGATAAAAAAGATAACAAGAGACAATAATGGATACTTTATACTGCTAAAGAGGTCCATAGATCAAGAAGACCTAACACATTAATATTTATGTTCCCAATCAGGGAGCACCAAAATATATAAAGTAGCCACTAACGAAACTAAGGAGAGAAACTAACAAAAACACAATTATAGTAGGGGACCTAAATACCCCACTATCACCTATGGATAAATCATCCAAATGAGAAATCACTAAGGAAATATTAACTATAATGACACATTATACAAATTGGATATAATGAACATTTACAGTCTTTCATCCTAAAAAATCAGATTATACATTCCTTTCCTAGTGCATAAGGAACATTATTAAGGTTACATATTATGTTGGGTTACAAAACTAGTTTCAACAAATTTAAAATGATTGGAATCATACCAAGCATATTCTCTGACCATTATGTTTTGAAACTGGAAATCAAAACTAAAAAAAAAGCAAGAACCTCAAATACATGGAGATTAAACAACATACTACTGAAGAATGACTGGATCAGAGAACAAATGAGAGATCAAGAGATGCATAGAAACAAATGAGAATGAAGATACAAAAAAAACTTTTAAGACACAGCAAAAGCAGGAATAAAAGTTTATATTATTATAAATCTATCTCAAGAAACAGGAATGATCTCAAATAAACAGCCTAACATTGTTTATTTAACAACTATAAATAAAGAACAAATAAAGCCTCAAAACAGCAGAAAAAGATAATATTCAAAATTAGCATAGAATTAAACAAAATTGAGAACAAAAAGCAATAAAAAAATCAATGCAACAAAGAGCTGATTCTTTGAGAAAATTAATAAAATTGACCAACCTCTGGTTAGACTCACTAAAGAAAAAAGGACAAAACACACAAATAACCAAAATCAGGAATGAAAGAAAAAAAGTTATGATCAGATACTACCAAAATGCAAAGGATCATACAAAGATACTATAAATATTATACAACACCAAATTAATTACCTAGAAATAAAAGATATTAGAATTATATAACCTTCCTAGACTGAATCATAAAGAACTGGAAAGTCTAAGTAGACCAATCAACAATAAAGAAATTGAAATAATCATCAAAAACCTCCCAAATGTAAAATTTAATGACCAGATAGCTTCACCAGTGAATTCTACCAAAGATTAAAAGAAGATTTAATATCGATTCTTCCCAAACTTTTTCAAAATTTGAAGGAAAACAACACTTCCTAACATATTTTATAAGGCCAACATTACTCTGATACCAAAATCTGTTAAAGGTAAGACAAAAGAAAAAATTATATAGACCAATATTTTTCATGAACACAGATGTAAAAATCCTAAGCAAAATACTAGCAAATTGAATACAGCAACATTAAAAATATTATACAGCATAATCAAGTGGGCTTTATTTCAGGGGCACAAAGATGGTTTAACATCCTCAAATTGCTTAATGTGATACACCACATAAACAAAATAAAGGAT
Organism: Macroglossus sobrinus; assembly: GCA_004027375.1. Lineage (NCBI taxonomy): Eukaryota > Metazoa > Chordata > Mammalia > Chiroptera > Pteropodidae > Macroglossus > Macroglossus sobrinus. The sequence goes on along the minus strand of PVKZ01001296.1, from coordinate 215,112 downwards.
AAAAATCATATGATCATACTAATAGATGAAGGAAACACATGTGACAATATACAACATCCACTGGTTGATCATAAATTAACTAATAATGAATTAATTCACTTAATATCTGAAATCGATCTTGCCAATGAACACAGCAGTGATCTTGAATTAGTTTCAATCAGAGCAGAAAATATTTGTAAAGCTCTTCACTTGATCACAAAACTGGAAACTACAATCCTTGATATTGATCCAAACATCCAAAAAGGCTTATAATTTTGAAAAAAAATTTAAAATGTTTCAGTGAATATCAAAGAATTTATGAAAACTTAGCAATAGATGGAGTTGGAAAATAGCATTTTTTTGTGAAAATATGTGAAATAAATATTTTTATGTCTTATATTGGCCTACTTCTTTAGTATTTTTTAATAATGGTGGACTCCTTTTATGTGATTTTCTGCCACATAAAAAAAGACACATGAGGTAATGTCAGAACATGGCACAGTGAGAGACATGCCCAGATATCTCCCCTTGAAACAACAATAAGCTAAACATCGAAAACTCAACAACAAAAAAATACCCAAACTGCACACCAGAACTTCTGAGCATGGGATCTGAGCATAAGAGCTACCACACGTCAGAACCCTAGGAGTTGGGTAATATACTGAGGGAAACAAAGAAGCTGCCTCTCACAGCCAGCCAGAGTTCTCTGCAAGATGAGGGGGAGGGGAGGAGGTGTCATAGGTTTCCTGAAAAGCCCTGACTGGGAGAGCTGTGAGCTCTATGCGGCCATCAGCAGTGCCCAGGGACCAGGGCAGAAAGCAGAAAAATGGGGATGTCAGAAAAGTGAGGAAGGCAGAGAAACAACAGTTGATTATTATCAGCCATGGTAGCAAAATGCAAAGCTGAGTCGCAGCCCCCATCTGCCAACCAAGAGGGCAGCTCTCCCCATATCCTCCAGACCAAACTCCAGGACCCAGGGGAATCTGAGCAAACACTACTGAAAATGTCACTAACACTGACAGAGACTTGGACTGAGGGTAGCAAGCGTGATTGAATATCTATAAGAAAAAAAAGGTATTAGTAAGACTTTATATAAAGTAGGGATCTAAGAGGCTTAGATGACACCTACTGGAAACCAAAAGAAAAACACCTTCATTTAACAGGCTAAAGAGAGACCTTTATGTAATAAATCTTCTTTCTGGAAAAAAGAATACACTTCCATTAATGCCCAGGCAGAGGAATAGTCCAATTAACACCATGAACAACCATGGTGACAAGGCATCTCAAAAAGAAAAAGAAAAATCTCTAGAAAATAAGTTTATAGACATAGAAATATGCAATGTAAATTACAGAGAATTCAGGATGCTACTTCTGAAAAAACTCAGTGAATTCTTAAACGAGTCTTATCAGTAATTTCAGAAATTGAAAAAAAGAAAACATCTCTATGAGCAGAGCAAGGAGATTGAAACCCTCAAAAACAAACAGACAAACAAACTACTGGAGAAGAATACACTGCAAGAGTTGAAAAATGAAATTGCAAGCTTGAGAAATAGAGTTGACCGAATGCAGAAAAAGATTGGTGATTTCGAAGACAGAAATCAATAAATAAATCAGAAGGAGGAAGAGAAAATCCAAAAAATAAAAAATAATGAAAGAGAAATACAATAACTAATTATTATCATCAGGAAAAGAAACATAAGAATAATGGGAATTCTCAAAGGTGAGGAAAAGTAACAGGTATTAGAAAGCATTTTAGACACATATTTGACAAGCAACTAGAAATGGAAGAACAAATAAAGCCTAAAGTCTGCAGAAGAAAAGAAATAATCAAAAGTAGAGCAAAAATAAATGAAATTGCAACAAACAAACAAACAAACAAATAAATGCAGCAGAGTTTGTTCTTTGAGAAAGTTAATAAAATTAACAAACCCTTAGCTAAACTCATTAAAGAAAAAAGAGAAAGAAAACTAATAACCAAATCAGGGATGAAAGAAGGGAAATTATGACCAACACTGCAGAACTTCAAAGGATCATACAAGAATGCTATGAAAAAGTATATAACACCACATTTAATAAACTAGAAGACATGGACAAGTACTTAGAATGATACAACCATCCTAGACTGAATCAAGAAGAACTGGAACATCTAAATAGACAGATCAACATTTTGAAAATTAAAATAATCATTAAAAACATACCAAAAAATAAATTCCAGGGCCAGATGGCTTCACTAGTGAATTTGACATTAAAGGAAGTTTTAATACCTATTCTCCTCAATCTCTTCAAAATATCTAAGAGGACACAATACTTTCTAACTCATTTGATGAGGCCAATATTACCTTGATACCAAAACCTGGTAAAGATAACACTGAAAAAGGAAACTACAGACCAATATCTCTCATGAACACAGATGCAAAAATCCTAAATAAGATATTAGCTAACTGAATACAGCAACATATTAAAAAGATTATATGCCACTATCAAGTGGGCTTCAACCCAGAGGTACAGAGATGGTTCAGCATAAGCAAATTGATTACTGTGATACACCATATAAACAAATTGCAAAATAAGAATCATATGATCATATTAATAGATGCAGAAAAAGCCTTCGACAAGATACAGCATCATTTATAATCAAAACATTCAACAAAATCAGTATGGAAGGAAAGTCCCTTAACATTATAAAAGCCATCATGACAAATCCTCAGCCACCATTATACTTAATGGTGAAAAACCAAAATTATTCCCTCTAAGATGAGGAACAAGGCAAGGCTGTCCACTACCATCACTGTTACTCAATATAATATTAAAGGTCCTGGTGGATGCAATCAGACAAGAGAAAGATATAAACATCATCCGAATATGAAATAAAGAAGTCAAACTGTTATTATTTGTGGATGACATGATTCTCTACATAGAAAACCCTAAATATTCCACAATAACACTCCTAAAAACAATAAGCAAATATAGGAAAGTTTCTGGATATAAAATCAATGTTCAAAAATCCATAGTGTTCCTATACTCTAATAATAAATTTTCAGAAAAAATAAGTGGAGAAAATAATTTCTTTTGCAATTGCAACTAAAAGAATAAAATACCTAGGAATAATTCTAACAAAACATGTGGAGGACCTATATAATGAAAACTATTAGACACTATGAAAAAAAATCAAAGAAGATATCAAGAAATGGGAAGATGTTCTGTGTTCTTGGATCAGAAGAATCAACATAGTTAAAATGACCATATTATCTAAGGCATTATACAGATTTAATGTAATCCCCATCAAAATTCCATCATATTTTTAATGAAATAGAAAATAAATCATCAGATTTGTATGGAAGCAAAAGATCCCCATTGGCTACTGTTTTAAAGTAAGTCAGGCAATTTTGGAAAATTTATTAATATATTGAGAACACAGCTTCCAAACTGCTTTATGTGTCAATGGGAGTAACATATACTTTGGGAAAAAAGATACATTATATTTTGATAATATTTCCCAATCATTATGAATCTATGTGTAATCATTTATGTTACCAAGTACATATATGTACATTTAATTGCTAAATCATGTATTCTATTCTCTTCAAAACAATGTCAAGAAATGGAAATTTACTTTGGTATGCAAAGAAAGTATGAATAATAAGCTAAATAAATTGCAATGGCTTTATACTAAAATAATGTTCAATACTCATGACTTGTGTGTTGTCTTTTGTTGCAGATTAGTTGTACCAGCATTTTATTCCATGGATGAAGAGTTTAGTGTTTAAGAACTTGGAATACAGAATCAAATAGATTTAACCTCAAGTCCCATCTCATTGTATGAACTTGAGATAGTCATTTAACCTCTCTCAGACTTAGTTTATTAATTTATAAAAATCAAGATCAATAAATATACATTGAACACCAATATTTTCCAGGTTCTATGCTAGGCACTGATGATAGGGAGATAACAAAAATAAATGTAAAATTAAAACTACATTAATTATAAACAACTCAGATACATGGTACAATAAAAGCATATAATACAGGCAACTGATCTAGTCACAGAGTTAAATAAAATCTTTTTTTTAAATGATGTTATTTGGCCAGTGGTAACCCCAAAACAAAAATTCTAAAAATGAGACATGTAAAATAAAAAATAAAGGAAAAAATCCTACAATACTACCAACCTAAAACAAGAGACAGTAACACAAGAAAAAAAAGAGACACAGAAAACAAAAGATAAAATAGCTATAGAATGTACTCATATATCAATAATTTCCCTAAACATAAATAAACTGAACTCAACAATTAAAAGGAACATAGTAATGAGATGGATTCAAGAAACAAAACCTATTTTCTGCTTTCAGGATCTCCATCTCAGTTGCAAAGACAAACATGGAATTAAAGTGAAGGGGTGAAAGATGATAGTTCAAGCAAATGGCATCCTAAGAAAAAATATATGTAGTCATATTTATATCAGAAAAAAATAGATTTCAAGATAAAAAAGGTAACAAGAAACAAGAGATGGACACTTTATAATAATAAAGAGGACAATACACCAAGAAGATATACCATTTAGTAATATATTTATATACACCCAACTTGGGAGCAACAAAATATGTAAAGTAATTCCTAACAGAACTAAAAGGAGAAACTGACAAAAATACAATCAAAGTAGGGCACTAAAATACCCCATTGACAGCAATGGATAGATCTTCCAAACAAAACAAAACAAAACAAAAAATATATATGTCTTAAATGACACATTAGTCCAAGTTGACATAATTAATTATCACAAAGCTTTTGACTCCAGAGCACTAGAACATGCCTTTTTCTCTAGTGCATGTGGAACTTTCTTAAAGATAGACAATACATTAAGGAAAAAAAAAACTAGTCTCAACAAATTTAAGAAGATTGCATGTTCTCCACCTCACGAAATAAGAAAAAAATCAAAGAAACAAACTTACATTTCACATTGAAGAACTAGGATAATTAGAAAAAAATGAATCCCAAATTCAGTAGACAATAAGACATAATAAAAATTAGAGCAGAATTAAATAAAATAGAGGACAGAAAACAATAGAAAAAATGATGCAATGAAGAGCTGGTTCTTTGAAAAGGTTAATAAAATTGGCAAACCCCTGGCTAGACTCACTAAGAAAAAAAAGAGAAAGACTCAAATGAAATTAGAATTGAGAGAGAAGTTACAATTGACACCACAGATATACAAAGGCCTATATAAGAATAATGTAAAAGACAATATGACACCAAATTTAATAACCTAAAATAAATGACATCAGAAGCATGGCTTTGTTGTAGCCAATATTGAATAGACCAAACCAAGTATACTCTCAAAGACTGTTTATTAGCCAGCGGCTGTCCTTGCTATGAGCAACCCTGAACCTCCATACTGTTTTCCATAGTGGCTGTACCAACTTGCAGTCCCACCAACAGTGTATAAGGGTTCCTTTTTCTCCACATCCTCTCCAACATTTGTTATTACTTGTCCTGTTGTAGTACTGTTTCATACCCTTTCACTTTGAGTCTGTATTTGTTGATGTGTATCTAAAAGGCAGAATTTGGTTGGGTTTTGTTTTTGATCTAATCTGCTACTCTGTGCTTTTTTATTGGTTAATTCAGTTCATTTTCATTTAGGAGGCTTATTGATACATTAAGATTTTAGTGTGGCAGTATCTTTTAATTTTCTCCTGTGTATCTTTTTTTATGTTATGTGTCTGAGTTTGGGATTTTTTGTGTGATTATTTTTAAGTTTATGTAAAATAAAATTTTATATATACAATAGTCTATTTTTTTCTGTGTACATCTCATCTCCATTACTCTTTGCAAATTTAGACTTTTATCATTCACTATGTCTGTTTTTTTTTGTTCTTAAATTTTATTTATTCTATAAGTTCATTTCTAAGTTTCAATAGCTGCTGCCATCTTTATTTTACAAAAAAATGTTTGATCTCATTTAACCATTTTGTAATATTTAAGTTTAAAATACATTATTTTGAATTAGGGTTGCAATTTTGTGTTTCTGTCTGTTAGTCATTTTCCTTATAGTTTTGTAATATTTGTTTATTTCAGGTGCAATAACTTCCTTCATTATTTCCTGTAATGCAGGCTTTGTGGTGGAGAATTTTCTGAGCTTCTCAATGCCTGAAAAGGTCTTTTTTTCTCCTTCATATCTAAAAAAGAACTCTGCTGAATATATTATTCTTGATTTAATTTCTTATTTTAATACTTTAAATATTTTATTTGATTGACTTCTAGTTTTTAGTGTTTCTGCTGAAAAATCCAATGATAACCTAATGATTTCTTCTTAATGCATTACCATCTTCTTTTCCCTGGCTGCTTTGACAATTCTTCTTTGTCCATAATTATTTGACAGTTTTTATATAATGTACCTTGTTGAGGGCCTCTTTGAATTGAGATAATTAGGTTTTCTGTTTGTTTTTTGATTTAAGTATCCAGTTTTTTTTTTTTCCTCATAGGTTTGGGAAAGTCTCCTTGGCTATTTGTTTGCATGCTCTATGTTTCTTTTTTCTCTTCTTGTATAATCATTATTCTTATATTGTTCTTTTGGATAGAGTTGGATAATTCTTTTAGAGTTTTTTTTTTTCATTCTTTTCCTTTACTCTCAAATATCTCTATTTTTGGGGGTCATTTCCAGACTCTGTCTTCTATATCATTAACTTTTTCCTCCATCTGATCACTCTATTTCTTAAGCTCACTCTCTTCTTTCCTTCTCCTTCACCTTCACTTCCTCCTCCTCCTCCTCCTCCTCTTCCTCTTTCTTCTTCTTCTTCTTCTTCTTCTTCTTCTTCTTCTTCTTCTTCTTCTTCTTCTTCTTCTTCTTCTTCTTCTTCTTCTTCTCCTCCTCCTCCTCCTCTCCTTCTCCTCCTCTTCTTTTTCTTCTCCCTTCTCTTTTTCTCTTCCTAAAGTGTTCCTTTTGTTCATTGTTTCTTTTTGTTTTTGATTTCATTAAACTGCCTTAGTTTTTTTGCATCTCTTTGAGCTTTTCCCAAATTACAATCTTTTTCCAAATTGAATTCTTTGTCATTTAAATCATGTATTTCTATGTCTTTAAATTTATTTTCTAAAAATTTTTTCCTGAGCTGCCTTGTTATATTTTTTGTTCATAATATTTGATAGAATATTTCAAAGCCTAGGCCTTTATGGGAATTAACTCTGCCTTTATTAATTTTTTTTACTATTGTTTAGAGTAATTTCTCTTTAGCAGGTTGAAAAAAGAGGTTTTTCTATCGTTTCCAGTAGTATTACACAAGCTTCTTGCATCATCCTGGCCTTCCACATCTTTATCAAGTGGTAAAAACACCCTTTCTTTTCTGGGTTTGTGTGTCTTTTCTGTAATCAGGTTGCATCAGTCTCTGGGCTCTACTCCCATGGAAGAACATTGTAGGTGATGAATTGTTGAGCCACTGAAGAGCTCCTGATGTTCTGGTGTTGTCCTAATGACCAGATACCATGTTATTCTGCCTGAGGTATCTGAGGTGCCTCCACCAGGCTCAGGTTTGATAGGTGGATATGGGATGGTTTGGGAGTAGTTGTCTGTGTGGTTTTCTAAGAATGTTGGCCAGGGTAGCTCAGCTGCTTCACATTTGTATCTCTATGCCTTTCACTGGTATAATCTACAGTGTTTATCTGTCACTGAGAGGCTGTCTCCTTGGTTCTCAGGGCTGCACACTCTCTGCTTTGTTGTCTGACATTCAGTGCTGCAGTTTCCCCCGGTACTTGTTGCTAGATCTGGGAGGGTGGGAGGAGGTGGCTAGTCTCCATGACTTCATTTTCTGCCAGGTAATGACAGCTCCTAGAACACGGCTGTCACACCTCTGTATTCCATCTCTGCCCTACTCATTGGGTTTCAACATCTGTATTCCACCTCTGCCCTGCTCACTGGGTTTTATTGTAGTATATTCTATCACTCATTCATGAATGATTGGGGCTACAGAGAGTACACACTGCTATCTGATACCTCCCCTCTCCTGAGTTCAGCAGTGAGCTCTAGGCTGCATTTGTGGCATCCATCTCTGTTCACCCAATCTGATGCTTTGATATTCAGTCCTCTCAGAAGTGTTTGTATGTTAGGTGGAGAATATTCTGTTAGGTTATAGCTATTCAAGTTGTTGTAGTTTTAAGGGAAAAGGCCAAGTTAAACACTTCATGAAGCTGTGACAGCTTGCTGAAATGTGATAAGGAAAGTGTTAATTTAAAAATCTGAAAACCAGACAAAGGAAGTCTATACCTTAGTAATGTTTAACTAAAACAAAAAGGCCTAGTTCCCGGAACCCTTAACTGCCTCCCGTTAATCATAAAATTTGTAACAATGTAACAATGAGCTTATACACTAACTGCCAATTTTAGCTTGTGCCGCCCTGCTCGCTTGCATGACATGAGAAACAATCAATTGTATATAAGCTGGTCATTATTCTTGTTTGGGGTTGCTCTTAGCAAGAACAGTCATCGGCTAATAAACAGCCTTTGATAGTATACTTGGTTTGGTCTATTCAATATTGGCTACAACAAATCCATGCCTCTGATGCCACAGTATTATACATTTTTTGTCAATTGCTTCTTCATTTAGAATCACACTTTTTTATTTTCACTAAAATTTCTTTCTTAATTAAGATAGGTATTAGTTTACAACTAAATAATTGAAAATTAATCCTCTCAAGACTGTTGTTAATTAGTAACCATCTTTCTCATATTTATCATAGCTTGGTAAACTTTTGACTTTGAAGAGTGGGAGGTATAACAGTATTCATTGAATGATTTTCAAGAGTTTATATGCTTTATTATAATATGATATGCTATCTGGTTAGGATTTATAAAATATAAAAAAAAAGTACAGTGAGAACTTGCTCAGGAGAGTATATTATGCAATTTTGCTAAAATCTATATAATATACAAATGAAAGTATATAAAAACTCTGTCAATGGAAAAATAAATTCAAACTAACAAGTATCTTAAATGCATTTAGAAGGCAAATGTGATTTATTCATTGATGAAACAATCAAATAAAACTGGCAACCAGTCATTTTATCATTTACAGTGAAATCATATTATGGCTAATTATTTGAGTGGTGAAAATGTTTGTGTGTAAAAATATTTGTGATAAAAATGCTTGTACCAAAAATGTTTCTGGCAAAACTAACTAAGATAATTTCCTACAACTGCTGGTAGCTGCAGGCATAATTTGGCTTGCAACATTACAAATTCCATCTCAGTCTGTTTTGTGACATGGGATGCTCCCTGGGTGTGTCTTTTCACTTGTCATAGGTATTAGTGTCAATCTTAATGATCTCATATTAATTTAATTATATCTGCAAGCACTCTATTTCTAGATAAGATCACATTCACAAGCACTTGGTGTTAGGTCTTCAACACACTATTCTGAAAGGTACAATTCAATATTTAACAAATTGGAAAAGGAATTCCATAATAATGGTAACAAAAAAAGATCTAGAGTGATTATACTAATATCAGTCAAAATGAACTTTAAGTAAAAATTATTATGAGGCAATTATAAACATTATAAACAGATGAGATATCAATTTCATCAAGAAGATATAATAAATATAAACATATATGCATGTACACACACAAAACAAAATAACAAAATGTAAAAAGCAAACATTGATAGACTTGAAAGAAAAAACAAACAAATAGTTCTAAAATAATAGTTAGAGAGTCCAATACATCCTTTTTAATAAAGGATAGCTTATAAACCATCTGTACTAACAAACATCTATAGAACACTACTAGCAATAACTGAATGAGTCTCCCTCTTAATTCTTTATGGAACATTATCAAGAACAGAGCACATATTAAGCCAAAAATGAGTCTCAATAAGTTTAAAAATGTTTAACCCATGCAATGTATCTCCCTAAACACAACAAGGTGAAATTACATGTTAATAAAATAAGGAAAAAATTAAATATAACAAATATATTGAAATCACAGAATATTCTCCTAATGGGTCAAAGAGAAAATTGTAGGTAAAATTAGAAAATATGTTGAAATAATGAAATAGAACATAATGCATTTGCAAACTTATGAGAAGAAGTGACAGCGGTGCTCAAAGGGAAAATATTGTGAAAGCTGTTTACATTAAGAAAAGAAAGAATCTCATCAATAACCCAACTTTACAATTTATATAGCTAGAAAAAAAAAGAAGAAAAAAAACCCTAAAATCAAAACCAGCAGAAAGAATGGAATAATAAAGATTAGGGCAGAGATTAAATAGATAATATTAAAATAATAGATTTAAAAAATGAAACCAAGAGTTTGTATCTTCAAAATGTAAAAAAATTAAAATAAAATAAAAATGAAAAATATTACCTATATTTTCTGAGAAAAAATAGAAAAGTCTCAAATAACTAATCAGGGATGAAAGAGACTGTTACTACTAATTTTACAAAAATAAAAGAAACTTAAAAAGAGCATAATGAACAATTGTATACCAACAAATTTTATACCTCAGATAAAAGGGTCAAATTAAGCACACAGCTTACTATGTTGAATCATGAATAAATAGAAAATGGTAATAAGCCTTTACCTAGTAAAAAGACTGAATCAATAGTCAAAACCTTCTCAACAAAGAAAACCCCAGGATCAGATGGAGTCACTGGCAAATTTTATTAAACATATAGGGAAGTTAACATCAATCTTTCTTAAACACTTCCAAAAAAATTAAAAAGTCATATCCTAATTTATTATATGAGACTAGAATTAAACTAATACCAAGGACAGATAAAATTGCTAGCATATAGTTCAGATGTATAGATTTTAGTTTTAATGAGCAAATATGTCTAATTTTGTCTAAACTTTCTATAACTCTATAAAGAACTAAATAATCTTTTCTTTAGAAAACACTTCAAGTAAATAAAACTGTGAACCAACATTTCTTATGAATATAGAAGTAAAATGCTTCAACAATATATTATTAAAACAAACTCAACATGTATTAAAAATATTATATCCCATGGCCAAGTTGGATTTATTCTTGAAATGTAAAGAAGGTTCAACATATGAAAATCAACCAATGTAATTAATATACTACATTAACAGAATTAAGGAGGCGAATGACCATTTCAATTAATGCAGAAAATTTACACTTTCATGATAAAATAATTTTCTTAAACTATAAATAGAAATAAACTACCTCAATAAATAAAGTACTTAAGCTAAAATTGACAACTACCATCATACTCAATGATAAAGATGGAAAGATTTTTCTCTAAGATTAGAAACAAGTTTGTACACTTGCCACTTCTATTTAATATGCTACTTTAACTCTTAGAAAGAGCAATTAGAAAATAAACAAACACATAAATAAATAAATAAATAAATACAAATTGGAAAGAGTGAAATAAAAGCACGTTTCTGCAGACATTATCATTTTCTATGCAGAAAAATCTAAAGATTAAACAAAAAACTTGTTAGAATAACAAACATATCAAAGTTTCAGAAAACAAAATCCATAAGTTAGTTATGCTTCTATACCAAAAAGAATAAATACATAAGAATAATCTTAACCAATGTAGCAAATAGTTTATAGTGTAAAAACTGTAAAACATTGCTGATTAAATTAAAGATACAAATTAATAGAAATGCATTTTTTGTTTATGCATTAAAAGACTTAATAATGTCAAGATATCCATAGTACCCAAAGTGATCTATCTATTTAGTTAAACTTCTATTAAAATCCAATAACATTTTCTTGGCCGAAATTTAAAATTCCATTCTAAATTCATATGGTATTACAAAGAATCTCAAATAGTCAAAATAATCTTTAAAAAGCAGAACAAATTTGGAAGTCTCAGTCTTCTTGATTTCAAACCTTAACATAAAGTAATAATAATTAAATCAGTGTGATACTGATGTTGAAACAGATATATACACCAATAGAATTGTATAGAGAACTCCCCTCAAACCCTTAACATGTATGGCCAAATAACTTTTGATAAGGAAGAAAAGGTAATTTTATATAAAAAAAGAACAGTCTTTTTAACAAAAATTATTTAATAATTGTTTATTCCATATTTAAAAAATGAAGTTAAGCCCTGCCTATGTATTATATAAACAAATTAGCCAAAAATGTATTACAATTTAAATTTTAGAACTAAAGCTATAGAACTCTTAGAACAAAACACTCAGTAAATATTTGGAACATTGGATTTGGCAATGATTTAATGAATATAACAATAAAACATAAGCAACAAAAGAAAAAATAGATAAATAATATTTCATCAAAATTAGGCACTTGTGTGTATCGAGAGACATGAACAGAGTAGAAAAGCAATCCTAGTAATGTAAGAAATATTTACTAGTAATATGTCTTATAAAGGATTCATATTCGGAATTTATAAAGAATATATAAACTCATTGACAACAACAACAAAATTAAAAGAGGACAAAGGACATTAATAGACATTTTTTCAAAGAAGATATATAAATAACCAATACATCCAAAAAATGTGGAACACACTGTTCAAAAGGAAAATAAAACTAAACCATGATGATATACCACTTTTCATTCATTAAATAATCATTATTATAATAGAAAATGAATGAAAACTTATTGATAAAGATGTGCAGAAACTGGAACACCCACATTTTTACAAGAAATGTAAATTGGAAGTACTGCTATGGAAGTTTCTCAAATAAATAACAGAACCATTATATGACCCAGAAATTCCATTCTAGGTATATACCTAAAATCATTGAAAGCAAGACCTAGACCACCCATGTTTACAGCAGCATTACTTATAACAGCCATAAGATGGAAGCAGCTAGAAAGTCCACTGACAAATGAAGGAGTAAACATAATGTTATTATATTAATTTACTTGGCCTGCCATAACAAAATGCCATAGACTAGTGACTAAAACAACAAAAATATATCTTCTCAAAGTTCTGGAGACTAGAAGTCTAAGACCAAAAAGCCAGCAGAATTGGTTTCTGGTAAGGTATTTCTCTTTGGTTTACAGATGGCCTTGTTCTTCTATGTTCTAACACAGTAAAGAGAGAAAGCAATCTCTCTCTTTCTCCCTCTTCTGGTGAGACCAAAGTTCTATCGAATTAAGGCCCTAACACTATGACTTTATTTAAATTAATTACCTACTAAAGACCCTATCTCCAGATACAGTTACATTAGGTGTTGGGATTTAATAAATAAATTTTGAAGGGACATTAGGGGTTGAGGATTTAATAAATAAATTTTGAGGGGATACAATACTATCCATAGAAGTGTGAAAATAATTAAAAAGAATATTATTTTTTTAAATAAAACATATACTACAACATGGATTAATCTTGTAACATTATACTAAGTAAACAGGGCAGTCAAAAAAGACAAATATTGCATAATTCCACTTAAATGAGGTACCTAGAAGAGTCAAAGTCAAAGAGAGAAATCAGAATGGTAATTGCCAAAGGGTATGTAGAAACGATAATAGAGAAATAATGATAAATAACTGTAAATTTTCATGGGAGTACATTGAAAATGTCTGGAAGATACAGTTGCACAATAATGTGAATATATTTAATGCCACAGAATGGTACTCTTAAAAATAAAATGGTAAATTTTGTTATGCATATTTAAACATAATAAAAAACAGATTTAATTAGATACAAATGAACTGAGGGATAGAGCAATAATGAGAGGCAAATGAAGCAAAAATTGGGTCTTTGAAAAGATCAAAATTGACAAAGATTTAGCTATACTGACAAAAGAAGAAAAAAGAGAAGACAAAAATAACTAAAAGCAGAAATAAAAATGAAGATAGTACTACCAACGTTACAGAAAAATAAAATGATTGTACAAGAAAATTACTTACAATTGTACACTGACAATCTAGATAGCTTAGATTAAATTCCAAAATTCCTAGAAACACACAAATAACCTATAGTGACTCTTGAAGAAATTGAGAATCCTAACAAACCTATAACAACAAAAGAGTGAATTCTACCAAACATTTAAAAAAATTATCATTGATTTTTCTCAAGCTCTTCCAAAAAAACCCCCACAATTTCTACTTCTTTTTATGAGGACAGCATTAACCTGATAACAAGTCCTGACAAGGAATCACAAGAAAAGATACACTAATTCCTTTATAAATACAAGTTGAAGAGTGTTCAACAAAATACTAGAAAGCCTAATCCAACAGTGTTTTAAAAAGATTATATACCATGCCCAAGTGGGATTTATTCCAAGAGTGCAAAGTTGGTTCACCACACACACACACACACACAAATCAATTAATGTAACTGCACAATAATAGAATGAAGGGGGGGTGTAACTTGATTATCTCAATTTGCACAAAAGTCATTAAAAAATTTCACACACTTTTACAATAGAAATACTCAGAAAACAAAACAAAACAAAACACAAAAAAACTTCCTCAACATGATAAATAACATATATGAAAAACCTATAGCTAACATCAAACTCAATGGTGAAAGGGTAAAAACTTGTAACATTAGAAAGAATACAAAGATTCCATTTTTCACTACTGTTATTCAAAATTGTACTGGAAGTTTTAGTCTGAAAAAATAAAAAGAAAGTGAATAAAAAGCACCAGATTAGAAACAAATAAAAGAAAAAAATTATCTTTGCAGATGCCATAATCTACATATAGATAATCCCAAAGAATACACAAAAAGAGTACTAAAGTGAAAAAATTGATTCTGTATATTTGAATTATAAAATAACAATACAAAAATCAAAATTTTGCCAATTTATTTTTCACATTATCACAAGGATCAATTTTCTTTCATTATTCAATTTTGACATTCCTTGTTTCTGTCTGACATATCACCAGAAGCACTTTTAATGTTTATATTTCTACCAACATTATCTCCATAATGGTCTATCTATAAGGTAATAAAAAATTCTCTACATCTCTTCTCTTTTCTTTCTGAGCCTTTTCCAGAGGCTAAAAGTTTACATTTCTACCCACATTTCCTTTCCTTCAAGGAAATCAAGCTTTTTCTAACAAACATCTTAGATTTACCTCTGTTTATATTAATTATCTAGTTCTAAAGCCACATTAAATTTTTAGGTATTTGTTACAGTAGCATCCTAGCAACAAAATACCTGAGTTTGCTAGCATTATATATATGTATATTACAGTTGTGGAGACAAACAACAGAAATATATTTTCTCACAGTTCTGAAAGCTAGACGTCTAAGTAGGGTTGATTTACTTTGAGACCTTCCTTACTACTACCTTCTTCCTGTATCATGACATTATCTCCCTGTTGTATGTGTGTTTTAATCTCCTGTCTTTATAAGTAAAGACATCAGATTTATTGGATTAAGGCCTACATTTATGATCTAATTTTACTCAAAATATTCTTTAAAGAATTCACTAATAAATTCTGAGTTAATGGGGCTAGGACTTCAACATATGAATTTTAGGGGGAATCATTTCATCTCATAAATATTTTCTCCAATTTTGTGTTGCCTTTTTATTATTGCCTTACTGCCTTCTCTCTTTTTAAAAAAAAATTTGATAACCTCTATTCTGTTGTTATTGTTGTATTATCCAAGAAATCATTGCCAAATTTAAAGTAATGAAGTTTATTTTTTATTTTGCCAAGTATTCTTATAAGCATTTAATAGTTTTATCTTTTATATTTTGACTTTGATCCCCTTCAAATTAATTTTAGTAAATGGTATGAGATAGGGGTCCAATTTGGTGTTTTGAATGTGGATATCTAGTTTTTCAAGAACCATTTGTTGAAAATACGATCCTTTTATATTTAATGGTTTACTAAACTTTGGCAAAAATAATTTGACCATATTTGTGAGGATTTTATCTGTGCTCTCAATTTTAATCTACTGGACTTTTTCTTTATACCTGTGTTACATTTATATTACCATACATTTATAGTAAAATATGAAATAAGAAAATGTGAATTCAATTTTTCTTTTTCAAGATTGCTTTAGCTAATAAAGGTCTTTTTAAGATTGCATATACATTTTAGGGTAGGTTTTTTTATTACTGCCAAAAGTGTCATTGGGACATTGATTGCAGTTGTACTAAATTTGTGGACTATTTGGCATCTTGACATCTTAAAAATATTGACTCTTCTAATGTATAAGCATGGGTTGTACTTCCATTAATTTATATTTTATGTAATGTTTTCAGCAGTTTTGTAGTTTTCAGAATACAAGTCTTTTATCATCTTTGTTAAATTCTTAAATCTTGTATTATTTTATAAGTAAAATTATTCTTTTTATTTCCTTTTTATGAAATGCAGTATTCTTTGTTAGTGCACAGAAGCACAACTAATTTTTGAGTGTTAAATTTTTGTTCTGTATCTTAGCTGAATTTTTTTCTTAGGTCTAATAATTATTTTCTTCCATCTTAAAGTTTAGAGTTTTTTTTAAATAAAATATTACATATTTTGTGAGCAGAAATAATTTTACTTCTCTCTTTCCAAATTGTATGCTTTTTATTTATTTTTTTTCTTACTTAAATGCTCTGACTAGAACTTCCAATAAAATATTGGATAGAAGTAATGAAAGTAAACATCCTGGTTTTGTTCCTGATTAAAAATAGAAGAAAATAAAACTTTATTTTTTCTTACAGTTCTGGAGGCTGTTAAGTTTGAATATATTATTTGTGTTTATTTCTCACATGATCACTATCATGTTGAGGAAGGTTTCTACTACTCCTATGTCATTGGCCATTTTGATAATAAATGGTCTTTGAATTTTGTCAAATGCTTTCTGCATCAGTTGAGTTTTTTTTATTTATTTAGTTAATGTGGTATATTTAATTGATTGATTTTCATATATTGACCACCACTCTTGTATTTCAGAGATTAATTCCACTTGATTATAGAGTATAAAACTTCGAATATGCTTTGGATTCACTTTGCTAATATTTTTTTTTTATCAGCTTTGCATCAATATTGAAAGAGAATATTGCTCTCTACTTTTCTTGTAGTGCCTTTGTCTTGCTTTAGTATAAAGGTAATGCTGAGTTCATAGATTGAGTTAGAATATGTTCCCTCTTCAGTTTTTTGAAGAGTTTGAGAATGACTAGTATTAATTCTTCTTTATATGTTTGGCATCATTTAGCAGTGAAGCTATTTGTCCTAAGCTTTTTTTAAAATTGCTTATTTATTCTCATTCTTCATTATACATCTATTCAGAATGACACAGTCTTGGTATGTTGTGTTCCTGGTAATTTTATCCATTTCATTTAGGTTATGCAAACTGTTGTGATACGGTTGTCCAAAGAACTCTCATAATCTTTCTTTACTCCTGACAAATTGGTAATAATCACTCATCTTTAATTTCTGATTTTAGCTATTTAATACATCTCTCATTTTTTAGTCATCCTAGCTGAAGTTTTGACAATTATATTGATCTTTTAATAAATTAATGCTAAGTTCTGTTGATTTTTTCTATTATATTTATATTACTTATTTGTTACAGTAAGTCTCATATTTAACATCATTGTTAGGTCCTGACATTAAACAAAATAACATATAACAAAACCAATTTACCATAAGCTAAGTAATACACACAAGGGTTAAGCTCCTGTGGCATCTCATCAATATTATAATAAAACAACCAGAACTAAAAGACATTATTTAAGGACCTGCTGTGCTTCTTTCTGCTAATTAGAGTTTATTTGCTCTACCTTTTATAGTTTTTTCAAGCTGTGTCTTAGTCAATTCAGATTGCTATAATAGAATACCACAGATTAGGTACTTATAAACAACAGAAATTTATTTCTCACAGTTCTGGAGGCTGTTAATTTTAATATTAAATGCAGTCAGATTCTAGTGTCTGAAAAGAGTTTGCTTCCTGGTTCACAGAGAGCTGTCTTCTAGTACGTCCTCACATGATGAAAGGGGTGCGAGAGGGCCCCAGGGTCTCTTTTATAAGAGCACTCATTTTATTCATGAGGGCTCTGCTTTCATGATGTAATCACCTACTAATATGTCATTTTCTTAAACCATTATACTAGGGGTTAGAATTTCAACACATAAATTTTGGGGGTACACAAAGACTATAATAAATTGTAAAGTTAGAATACTGAATGAAGATTTTCTTCTATAAGCATTTAAAGTTGCATATTTCCCTCTTAGTTTTGTTTTGCACATCTCGCATTTCTGGTATGTCATTTTTTATTTCCTTTTTCTCAAGATATTTTTTAATTTCTCCTTAAGATTGTTTCTGTAACTTATTGGTTGGTTAAGAGAGTTGTTTAATTTCTACATACTTATGCATTTTCCAGTTTTATTTCTCTTATTAATACTAGTTTATTTTATTGTGATCAGAAACAAATTCATTGTATGTTTTCAATCTTTAAATTTATAAAGATATGTTTTGTGGCCTACTATATGGGCTATTCTGGAGAATATTTTACATGAATTTGAGATAATGTGTATTCTGCTGTAGCTGGGTGTTCAGGTACTCTAGTTCTTTTCAAATTATGACAGTTAATTAATGAGTCAAATGGGCTGGGTCATGGTGTCCAGGTATTTGGTAAAAAATTATACTGGATGTTTTGGCAAAAATGTTTGTTTTAATGAGATTACCATTTAAATATGAAGATTTTGACAAAAACAGATTAAGGTACAATTGTGTATGGACTGCATCCAATCAGTTGATGGCCTTAATAGAATAAGACCAACTTATATTGAACAAGTAGAAATTCTGCCAACATACTGCCTTTGTTCTTTATTGTCGTTTCTGTTTTTTTTTTTTTTTCCGAAGAACTTTAACACAGGGATTTGTCCTCCTTTTATTATTATTTTATGTGTCTAATAACATTTAATTAATTTTAATTCTGATAGGTGACATAAAACATTGTGTAAGTTTTACGTGTATACAGTGTGTTCATTTTATATGTTTATATGTTGCTAGATCATTACAGGCAGAACATTAGTAAAACTACCATGCCACACAATCATCATTTCTTGTTTGTGATGAGAACAGTTAAAACATAGTTTCTTAGTAGCTTTAAAAAAAATCGTTAACTATAATCACTATCTATGCATTAGATCTCCAGAATTTATCTACTAGTTGCACATCTGTACCCTTTAAGAACATCTCACCATTTCCCCAAATTCTCAAGCCTTGCTAATCACCGTTCTACTCTGATTTTGTGTATTTTTATTTTTTATATCCCGCATTAATATAGTATTAATTTATATTAGTCTTAACTTATCTCAATTACATTAATACCAACAAGGTCAAAACATGTTGTCAAAAATAGCAAGATTTCTCTTTTCTCAGAGAAAAAGATATATATCTCTTTCATATATATATTTTACATCTTTACTCATTTATTCATTGATGGAAACTTACTTTGTTTGAATATCTTGGCTACTGTGATTAACATCACAAAAAAATGGAAGAGCAGATTTGTTTTTAATATCCTGTTTTTATTTGTTTTGATTATACATACCCAGAAGTGAAACTGCTAGATCACATGATAATTGTACTTTCAATTTTTTGAGAAATTTGCAAGCTATTATTCATAGTGTCTGAACCAATTTGCATTTCCAAAAACAATGCACAATGGTTCTCTTTCCTCCACATTCTCATCAACACTTGTTATCTCTTGCTTTTTTATCATAGTCATTCTAACTGGTGTGTGGTGATATCTTTTTCAGGATTTTATTTGACTTAACCTGATGTTGAGCATCTCTTCATGT
Source organism: Macroglossus sobrinus (assembly GCA_004027375.1). Classification (NCBI taxonomy): domain Eukaryota; kingdom Metazoa; phylum Chordata; class Mammalia; order Chiroptera; family Pteropodidae; genus Macroglossus; species Macroglossus sobrinus. Next base: position 195,440 of record PVKZ01001296.1, on the reverse strand, counting down.
GTCTTTTAGTCATTTGGTTATCTTCTTGGAAATAAAATGTGTATTCAGTTTCTTTACCCATTTTTTAATCAGATTTTTAAAAATAATTAAATTGTATGAGTATTTTATATATTGTGAATATTAACACTTTGTCTGATATATGGTTACAAAAGAGTTTATTTCATTCAGTACATTGTCTTTGCATTTTGTTGATTGTTTCTTTTGCTGTGCAGAAGCTTTTTAGGATGATATACTTGCACTTATTGATTTTTGCTTTTGTTACTTGTGTTACTGGTGTTATATCAAAATATTGTTTAAAACAATGTCAAGGAGCTTCTCCTTATGTAGTCTTCTAGGAGATTTGTTTTAAAAATTAGCATTGAACTTCAGTATTAATTTTATTAGTTTCAGGTGTATAGCATAGTGGTTAGACATTTATATAATTAACAAAGTGATCCTTCTTTCTAGTCTAGAATCCACTTGGAACTACAAATAGTTATTACCATATTTTTAAATATATTTTCTATGTTTCACTTTATATTTCCATGACTATTTTGTATTTCCAATTTCTACTAGATCCCTTCACTTTTTTCACAGCACCTCTTAACCCCACTTCCATTCAGCAACCATTAGCTTGTTCTTTGTATTCATGAGTCTGTTTCTGTTTTTTTTCTTAGTTTATTTTGTTTTTCAGATTCTACATATAAGTGAGATCATACAGTATTTGTCTTTCTCTATCTGACATATTTTATGTAGCATAATACCTTCCAGGTCCATCCATGCTGTCACAAATGACATGATTCTTTTCTATGGCCAAGTCATATTCCATTATATATGTACCACTCCTTCTTTATTCAATTATCTATTAGGTTGCTCCATAACTTGGTTATTGTAAATAAAGCTGAAATGAACATAAGGGAGCATATGATTTTTTGAATTAGAGTTTTGGGTGTCTTTGAAAAAATACCCAGAAGTGAAAATGCTGGAACATAAAGAAGTTCTATTTTTAATTTTTGAGGAAACTCCATACTGTTTCCCATAGTGACTGTAACAATTTGCAAATGCACCAACAGTGCACAAGGGATCCCTTTTCTCCACATCCTTGCTAACACTTGCTTTTTTATTATTAATGGTGTCCATTTTGACCAGTGTGAGATGTTATCTCATTATAGTTTTAATTTGCATTTCTTTGGTGATTAGTGACATTGAACATTTTTATATATATATCTATTGGCCATTTTTTATCCTCTTTAGAGACATGTCTATTCAGATTCTTTGCTCAGTTTTTAATAAGATCATTTTTGTTATTGTTGTTGAGTTGTATGAGTTCTTTATAAATTTTTGATATTAACTCTTTGTGAAATGTATCATTGGTGAATGTCTTCTCTCAAGCAGTAGGTCATCTTTTTATTTTGTTGATGCTTTCTTTGCTATGTAATAACTTTTTGTTTGATGTAGTCCCATCTGCTTATTTTTTTGTTTCCTTTGCTCAAGATGACATATCAGAAAAAAAATATTACTCAGAGTAATATCAAAGAGTTTACTGCCTATGTTTTCTTATAGGAGTTTCATAACTTTGTGTCTTCTATTTGAATATTTAATACATTTTGAGTTTATTTTTGTGTATGGTATAAGAGATTTTTACTTTTTTGCATGTATTTGTCCCATTTCCCAACATTTATTGAAAGACTGTCATTAGAAGACCAGGCAAAATGGAGTAGATAATAGAAGCTTCGTGCATCACTTCTTAGACCACATCAAATGTGTGACAGAAACACAAAGCAAACAGCAAGAAGAGACTCATGGGGTCCAGATTAAGAGAAGCCTGAAACTATGGAAAGAAATAAAAAATTTCCCTGCAATAGTAGAAGGTAGAAGGGGGTGAGGACGCAAGGCTGTCTAGTCCTGAGAAGCTGAGTGTGACAGAGGCTATGGCAGAGGTAGCCGACAAACTGTGGAAGTCTCTTAAAGGGGCAAGATGGCAAGCAGACTTTCACAATGATGGACCTGCTTGCTCTGAGCACCAGCACCAGGTTGGCTGCTCAGGGTTCCCCAAGAACTTACAGGAGAAAAGTGAGTTGTGGGCACAGGGCTAGAGTGAAACTTTCTCCCAGTTACAAGTGCTGGAGGCATACATTGTTCCTCTGTTGAGCCTTCTCCATCTCAGCATGCAGACCTAGCATCACCACAGCTGAGACATCATTAACCTGGATAACAAGAGATTGTTCCAGTGAGAGGATTCCCTGAACTCTGCCTACCCCAATTTGTAGCCCTATCCAAACCATGTCTAGTTGTGTCATCAGTGAGCCCTGTGTCCCTTGCTGAACAGCTCCACGACCCACACTGATAGCATTTGAACTTGGTTTCTGGAGAGGTCTCTTGAGGCAATGATAAGCACAACATCTGTGGATTGTTTGCTGAACCTTAACAGGTAGCACCAGAGGGGCACAGGCTGAGGTTACACTTAGCCTATTGCTGAACTTCTCTCAGGACTGTGCCACTGGACATTTACTACACAAAGTCACGCTAATATGATGGGGGAAATAAAAAGCAGTGTTTAGTACATAAAAATAGACATAAAAAAGCAGCAAAAATGGGAAGACAAAGTAGCAGAAACCATATGAAAGAACAGGATAAAGATCAAGGAAAATGAATTCAAGCAATCTAACAGATACATAATTCAAAAACACTGGTTATAAAGATTCCCAATAAAATTAAGGGAAATGTAGATGAATTCAGTGATAACTTTAACAAAGAGATAAAAAACATAAAAATGGAAATAGAAATTGTAAAAAGGGAATTATTCAGAAATGAAAAATATATTCTCTGAGATATAGAGCATATTAGATGAAATTAGCACAGTGGTGAAGAAGAGGATCAAACCACCGATAAAGTGGATGTGGAAGCTAAGGACACCCACTTAGAATGACAACAAAAAAGAAGCCAAGAATATATTAATAATGTAAGAAGTCTATGAGACAAAATTAAATGTAAAAAATACCATATTATAGGGGTACCTAAAAGAGAAGAGGAAGAACAAGAAGTTTAAGTGCTATTTGAAGAAATAATGATGAAAAACTGATCACCTGGTGAAAAAATAGACATACAACATCAGGATGCTCAGAGAGTCAAAAGAAAGAGGAACCCAAGAAGGCCCACACCAAGACACATCATAGTTTAAATGCCAAATGTTAAATACTAAGATAAAATCTTAAAAGCAGCAAGAGAAAATCAGTTAGTTACCTACAAGGGAGCATCCATAACACTGATAGCTGATTTCTCAAAAGAAACTAAGCAGGACAGAAGTGCTTGGCATAAAATATTTGGTGTGATGAAAATCTAGGATCTACAACCAAGAATACTTTATCCAGCAAGGCTATCATTTAGAGTTGAAGGGCAGATAAAGAGCTAAAAGAATTTATCACCACCAAGCCAGTATTACAGGAAATGTTGGAAGGACTTTTTTAAGAAGAAGAAGAAGAAAAAAAAACATGTATCAAAAATGTGAATAAAGAATGTTAATAGCTACATTACTATCAACAAGTATATCAAATGAAAAAGAATTAAGTGTTCTAAACAAAAGAAAGAGTGGCTGAATGGATAAGAAAACAAGACTCCTACATATGCTTCCTACAAGAGACTTGCTTCGGAGTTAAAGACACACAGAGACTAAAAGAAAAGGAATTGAAAAAGATATTGCTTGATGGACCTAGAGGGTATTGCACAGAATGAAGTAAGTCATATAGAGAAAGACAAGTACCACATGATTTCATGTACATATGGAATCTAAAGAACAAAATAAACAACAACAACAAGAAAAATGAAGACAAACTCATAGATAAGAGAATATTTTGAAGGTTACTAGATAAGAGGGAGCTTGGGTAGATGATAAAAAAAAATTTAAGAAGTACAAATGGACAGTTACAAAATAGTCATGGAGATATAAAGTGTAGCAGAAGAAAATAGTCAATATTGTTGTAATAAATATATGAGGGGGAAGAAGGGTACTAGATTTAGTAAGGTGATCACTTTGTGAGTTATATAGATCTCTAATTGCTGTGCTGTACAAATAAAACTAATATTGTATGCTAACTATAATTGAAAAAATTCTCATTGACTTGTACAATGTAAATATAAGTAACTAATTGTCTATTATATTTCAATAAAGGTAGGTAATTTTTTTAAAAGATTGTCTTTGCATCATTGTACATTACTCTCTCCTTCTTTATAAGTTAGAGCATATTGGCATGGGTTTATTTCTGGGCTGTTTATTTTGTTTCATTGATCTTTGTTTGTTTTTACATCAGTACCATGCTGTTTTAATTACTATAGTCATGTAGTATAGTTTGGAATCAGGTGCTGTGATACATCCAGTTTTGTTATTCTTTCTTAATACTGTTGTGGCTATTCAAAGTCTCTTATGGTTTCATATCATTTTATAATTATTTGTACAGTTTCTGTGAAAATGCCATTGATATTTTGATAGGAATTTTATTGAATCTAAAAATTGCTTTCAGTAATGTGACTTCAATTCTTAATGACTTCAATTCTTATCAATGGGCATGGTATATGCTTTTATTTATCTGTATATTCTTCAATTTCTTCTTCAATGTCTCATAAGTTTCTGAATACAAGTATTTTATCTCTTTGATTAAATTTATTCCAATGTATTTTTTGATGAAATCATATATAAGATTGTTTTCTTGATTTCATTCTGATAGTGTATTATTGATGTATAGAAATGCAACCAATTTCTAAATATTAATTTGGTGTTCTGTTACTTTACTGAATTTATTTATCATTTTTATAGTTTTTCAGTAGAATCTTCTCAATATTCTATATATAGGGTCACATCATCTGTAAACAATGACAGTTTTATTTCTTCCTTTCCAATTAGGATGTCTTTTATTTCCTTTTCTTTTTTTTTCTAATTGCTGTGGCTAGGACTTTCAATAATCTGTTGAATAAAAGTGTTGAAAGTTGATGTCTTTGACTTGTTCCAAATTTTTAGGAAAACGTTTTTAGCTTTTTACCGTTATGATGATAGCTGTGCATTTGTCATATATGATCTTTATTATGTCGATGGTTTTGCCCACTATTCCCACTTTACTGAGGAATTTATCATAAATTAATGCTGCATTTTGTCAAATGTTTTTTTTCATCTATTAATATAATCATATAATTTTATTATTTATTCTGTTTATGTGATATATAATGTTAATTGATTTGTGGACCTTGCATCTCAGGAATAAATTCCTCTTGTTCATGTTATATAATATTTTTAATGTATTGCTGAAACCGATTTGCTAATATAGTGTTGAGGATATTTTCATCTGTGTACATCAGTGACATTGGCCTATACTATTCTTATTTTGTAATGTCTTTGTCTTGCTTTGGAATCAGGATAATCATGCCTTGTAAAATGAGGTTTTGAGCACTCCATGCTCACACATTTTTTGGAATAGTTTAAAGAGGATGCATGTTAACTTTCTTTGAATCATCTGGTTCAAGATTTTTGTTGGGAGTTTTTAAAAATTATTGATTCAATTTTATTAGTAGTAATAGTTCTGTTCTGATTTTCTTTTTTTCTTAATTTATTGTTGTAAAATTGTATATTTCTAGGAAATTATTCATTTCTTTCAGATTGTCTAATTTGTTGACATATACTTGTTAAACAGTATTTTCTTATAATTCTATATATTTCTGTGTTGTCAGTTTTCACTTGTTTTATTTCTAATTTTATTTATTTGCTTTCTCTCTCTTTTTGTCTTGATGAGTCTTGTTAAAGATATATCAAATTTGTTTATTTTTGCAAAGACTAACTCTTGGTTTTGTCGATCTTTTGTATATTTTTAGACTCTATTTTTTTAAATTTTTACCCTGATCTTTTAATTTTTTTTTCTACTCATTTTTGGCTCTGTTTTTTACTTAGTTCCTTTAGGTGTAGCATTAGAATGTTTATTTGAAATTTTTCTTCTTTTATGAGATAGGTTATAGTGCTATGAATTTTTCTCTTAAGACTGCTTTTGTTGTATTTTAGAAATTTAGTACCTTGTGTTTCCACTTTTTTTGTCTAAAAGTACCTTTTGATATCTTTCTTGATCTCATTGTTAACTTAATTATCATTTAGTTGAATGTTATTTATCCTTCATGTATTTGTGTGAATTTATTTTTATTTTTATAATGAATTTCTAGTTTTACACCATTGTGGTTGGAGAATTGTCTTGGTATAATTTTAATATATATATATATATATATATATATATATATATATATATTTATTTATTTATTTATTTATTTATTAAATATATATTAAATATATATATTTAAATTATACCAAGACTATATATATATATATATATATATATATATATATATATATATATAGTTATATATAATGTTTTTGTTAATTCAGACAGACTTGTTTTATGCCTTAAAATGTGATCTATCTTGGAAAATATTTTACATGTACTTGAAAGAATGTATATTCTGCTGCTTTGGAGTAAAATGTAAAAATACCAATTAAATTTGTTTTAATATGTAATTTAATGCCACTGTTCTTTTGTTAATTTTCTGTTCATAAGGTCTATCCATTAACGTAAATGGGGTGTTAAAGTTCCCTATGTGACTATATAACTGTCAATCTTCCTCTTCATGTCAGTTAATAATTACATTTAGATATATAGGTGCACCAATGATGGGTGTATACATGTTTACAAAGGTTATATATCCTTCTTGGATCGATCACTTTATCTTTATAAAATGTTCTTAGTCTCCTTCTTCGCATTTGTTTCAACGTCTATTTTACTAAATATTTCTACCCCAGCATTTTTTTAAATTTCCACTTACAAAAAATATCTTTTTTCTATCTCTTTACTTTCAGTTTGTGTTTTCAATATAAAGTGGGCCTTTTATAAATGGCATGTATATGAATTTTGTATTTTTTATCCATTCAGCTACCCTGTGTCTTTTGATTGAAGATTTTAATTCATTTTTAAAGTGATTATTGATAGGTTATTGCCATTTTATTATTCATAGTTATGTTTTTCTACCTTCCTCTTCTTAAAGAAGCCTCTTTAACATTTTTTGTAATATTGGTTTTGTGGTGATGAGCTTCTTTAGTGTTATGAATGTATGTATGTATGTATGTATGTATGTATGTATGTATGTATGTATGTCTTGGTAGCTCTTTATCTCTTCTTCAATTTTAAATGATAGCCTTACTGATAGAGTAGTTTTCATTGTAGTTACTTGCTTTTAAGTCTTTTAAATAATTTGTGACAATTTCTCCTGGCCTGTAAAGTTCCTATTGAGAAATCAGCTGACAGTCTTATGTAAGCTCCCTTGTGAGTAACTAACTGCCTTCCATTTGCTGCTTCTAAGAGTCTCTCTTTGTCTTTAAACTTTGTCATTTTAATAACTATGTATCTTGGTGCGGGGCTCATCATTTTGGATTCATCTTATTTGGGACTTTCTGCAGTTTCTATATTTGTATATCTATTTCCTTCACCAGAATAGGAAAGTTTATTATCCTTATTTCTTCAAATAGGGTCTCAATGTTTTGTTGCTTTTTTTTTCCTTTTTTTCTGATACACCTATATTATGCTTGATGCTGTCCCAAAGGTCTCTTCAACTATTCTCATTTATTTTTGTTTTCTTTTTGTTGTTGTTGTTGTTGTTGTTGTTGTTTTGATTGAGTGTTTTCTGCTACTTTGTCTTTCAAATTGTTGTTTTAGTTCTCTGTTTTACCTACGCCTCTGCTGATTCCTTCTAGTGTATTTTTCATTTCAGTTATTGTATTCTTCATTATTGACTGGTACCTTTTTATCATTTGTCTTTTGTATGTTTACTATCTTTTTGTAAAGTTCTCACTAAGTTTTTTAAAGCATCCTTGTAACTCTGATTTTGAATCTGTATCTAGTACGTTGCTTGTCTTAATTTTATTTAGCTCCTTTTCCAGAGTTTTTCTACTATTCTTTAATTTGGGATGTTTTTGTTTGTTTGTTTTTTTGTTTGTTTCCTCATTTTGGCTGCCTCTTTGTTTGTTTCAATATATTAGGTAGATCTGTGATGTCTCTCAGTCTTGGCTGAGTGGTCTTATGTAGTAAATGTCTTGTTGGGACCTGTGGCAGAGTCTACTTGGTTAGCTTAGTCAGATGTTCCCATAGTGTTTCTTATGTGGGTTATATGTGTGTCCCTGTTGTAGCTGAGCTTTTGATTACTGCTGGCATGTTAGTAAGTGGGTTGACATTCAGGCTTACTATTTGCAAGGACTGGTCACACTCACAGTGTATGAGCTGCTGTGGGGGTGGCGACCCCACTAAGTAGAATTTACCCTAGCATGCTGGAGTGTCTACAAACACATCTTTTAATTGTGCCTGTTATGGGACTCATCAGGTAGTACTCTGTTGTGGTCTGAAGCTGGACACTAGGCATATTGGTTTGGAGGCCTCTTAGAAGGAGCTCCAATCAGGCCAAGATCAGCTATTATCTGTGACTAGCCCAGGGCTTCCTGGTAGATGCTACAATGCAATCTGTGTTTTATTGCTGTCTGTGTTGGACCTGGATGCATGTGAGAAAGGCCATGCTGCATATTGAAGCATGCTACCAACACTACCAAGCCTGGGGTAGTTCAGTAAAATTTCCAGGGCATCCTGAACCCTGCCACCATTTGCCACCACTCATAGGGCTTAACTGCTGAAAAATCCTTGGGCAGTATGCAACTGGGTGAGGTGAGGTCTTAGAGAATCACCAGGGTGGGATGAGTGTTGTATACCAGTTAAGAGCAGATTTTGAACTGGCATTGGTGTTCATCCTGGGACCACTGAAATAGCTCAGAGCTCACTGAGGCCAGCTGCCATTTATCTGGGTCCAGCAGACCCCAGTGAATGGTCCAACTAGGTTTCCAGCATGGACCAACACTGGATGCCTACCTGCCTCTATAAAAAATGCCTCCGGAAGTGCACAAGTGGGTAGGGTGGGGTAACAAACACTCACTGGGTTTGAGCCTGCAAATTACACCAGGCCAATGCAGATTTAGATTTGGCCATGCGGGACTGGGTTCAACACAGAAAAGCTGGTGTCCTGCCCTCCTCTACAGGAGAGAAAGACTCAACACAAACAATAGTGGCTGTCCCTCAAGACTTTGCCCTGAAGCCACTTAACTCTGTCTCTCCCTATATGTCTCTGGCACCTCCTATGCTGCTATCCATCTGCTGGAGCCCAAGATAAGTACCTAGGAGTGAGAAATTCTTTGTGAAGGCCCTTTAAGAGAACACCTAAGTTTCCATCTCACCTTGATGGACAAAATGCCCATGAATTTTCACAGCTGGATGTGGTGATTCTTCTTCCTGGTCCTGCTGCTTTGGGATGGGGAACTGGGGCTGGGGCTGGGACCCCTCGCTCTTCAGGGGGACATTCGCAGATGAGTTATTTCTCCTGATTTTTAACCACCACAGGTGGGTGTGGAACTTTTTCTGCATATCTGAGCCTTCTACCAGTCTCTATATGCCTTCTTCTTTATATCCTTAGTTATAAGTTTTCTGTTCAGTTAGACTTCAGATAGTTCTCCGAGTTGATTTTTCTATGATTTAGTTGTAATTTTAATGTGGTCATAGGAGGAAGTAGGCACAGCATTTACCTACTCCACTATCTCTCATGTTAAATTATTCCTTTTAGGAATTTAAAAGTATTAAATAATAGGCTTAAATATTTAATCTATTTTGAGTTCCTTTTTTTGAGTGATGTGAGGTAGGGGTCTGATTTTATTTTTCTGTATGTGGTTATCTATTTTTTTAAGAGATTATTTTTTCTCCATTGATTATTCTTCAGTTCCTTGTGAAATATTAGTAGATTATATATATAGGTGTGTGTGTGTGTGTGTGTGTGTGTGTGTGTGTGTGTGTGTGTGTGTGTGTTTATTTCAAGGCTATCTGTTTTGGACCTCTGATGTATGTGTCATCTTTCTGCCACTGCCATATTATGTTAAGTAATTTAGCTATGAGTAGAGTCTAAATACAGGAAGTGTGATACCTCAGGCATTATTCTACATTCTCATGATTACTTTGGTTACTTGGGGTCTTTGGAAGTTCCTATAAATTATAGGAATATTTTCTATTTATATGAAAAATATTCTGGGCATTTTAATAAGGATTGAATTAATTATATAAAGGTTTATGTGTAGTATGAACATTTTAACACTATTGATTTTTCTGACCCATGAACTAAGAATTATCTTTCTTTTGATTTTGTCTTCTTTAATTTCTTTTAGCAAAAGCTTATGATTTTCTGGTTTAGATCTTTAACTTCCTAGATTTCATTTATTCCTCAGTATTTTATTGTTTTTTGATATTCTTGTGAATGAGATAGTATTCTGTATTTTTTTCATGTGTTTTGTTTTCAGTATACACAAATGATTTTCATATAGCGATTTTATGTTTTGTTACTTTAGTTACATTGGTTAGTTACAACTGCTTTTTGGTTGTCTCTTTAGAATTTTCTCTATATAAGATCATAAAAATTACAAATGAAGACAATTTTATTTTTTTATTTCTGATTTGAACACATTTTATTTATTTTCCATAGCTGTTCTCTTTAAAACATTCAGGATTATTTTGCATAAAAATGATGGCAAAGACAACCCTTGTTTCATTATTTATCTTTAAAAAGTATTATTTTTTAATGTCAAAGTTTCAATTAGAATTGACATTTAATATTATTTTTATTACTTTCAGGTGTACAATATACTGATTAGAAATTTATAAATTTTAAAAAGTGATCCCCCTGCATGACCCTATACATACACGTTTTTTGTTAGAAAGTTTTTAAAACTTTTTAATTAATTTTTATTATGGTGACATTGCTTAATAAAATCCACTAAGTTTAAGATGTACAATTTAACAATAAGGCATATATATATACATATATATATATATATATATATATATATATATATATATATACACACTTATATCAATGTGTGTTCAAAGGCCACAGATATCTTCCTGTCACCTTATATTTGACCTCTTTTATCCCATTTCCTTCTTCCATCCTCCCTCCTCTTCTACCCTCCAGTAACCACTAGTCTGTTGTCCATGTCCATGAGTCTCTGTTTGTCCTGCTTGTTTGTTGATTTTAGGTTTATATGCCACATATAAGTGAGATCATGTGGTTTTGAACTTTTTATTTTTGATTTATTTCATTAGATATGATTATCTCAAGGTCCATCCACATCACGAATGGCAGTATTTAAATTCTTCTTATGGTTGAGTAATATTTCATTGTATATATGTATCAAAGCTTCTTTATCCAGTCATTCATTTACTTCCATGCCCTAGCCACTGTGAATTATGCTGCTATGCACATTGGTGTGTAAATATTATGTCAGATATGGGTTTTCAAGACTTTGCAATAAATATCCAGCGAAGGGATTGTTGGATCATATAACTGGATCAATTCTGATTTTTCCAGGAAACTTCATACTGTTTTCCATAGTGGCTGTACCAATTTTCAGTTCCACTAACAGTGTATGAGGGTTCTATTTCCCCAACAACCTCTCCAAAACCATTGTTACTTTTCTTGTTGGTAATAGATATTCTTAAAAGTGTGAGGTGATATCTCATTGTGGTTTTGATTTGCATTTTCCTAATACCTAATTATGTTGAGCATCCTTTCATTTATTTATTGGCAAGTTGTATGTCTTCTGGGAAGAAGAGTCTGTTCAGATCCTCTGCCCATTTCTTGTTTAGATCATTTGTTTTATTGTTGTTATTGAGTTGTATGAGTTCTTTGTATATTTTGGATATTAAGTCCTTATCGGAGGTATTGCTTGCAACTATATTTTCCTATTTGGATTGTTCTCTCTTTACCTTCTTGATTTCTTTTGCTGAACAGAAGCTTTTTTGGTTTGATATAGTCCCATTCATTTATTTTAGCTTTTACTTCTCTTGCTTTTGAGGTCAAATTTATAAAATCCTCTTTAACTCCAAAGTCGTTGAGTTTAGTTCCTATGCTTTCTTTTATGTCTTTTATTGCTTCGGGTCTTATATTCAGGTCCTTAATACATTTTGTGTTAATTTTGGTATGTGGTGATAGACAACAGTCTAGTTTTATTCTTTTGCTGGTGGCTTTCCAGTTTTTTCAGCCTCTTTAATAAAGATAATTTTCTTTCTGAAATGCATGTTTTTTAATTGTTTTGTCACAAATTATTTGCTCATATAAATACGAGTTTACTTCTGGACTCTTGATTCTGTTCCACTGGTACATGTGTCTGTTTTTCTGTCAATACAATGCTGTTTTGATTATCTCACTTTGTAGTATAATTTGAAGTTGGGCAGAGTGATGCCTCCAGCCTCATTCTTTTTCTCAGGATAGCTTTGGCAATTTGGGGTCCTCTGTGCTTCCATGTATAACTGATAATTTTTTTTATATTTAAAAAATGCCTATGAGATTTTAATGGAGATTTTATTAAATCTGTATAATGCTGTAGGTAATATGGTAATTTTAACCATGTTGATTCTTCCTATCTAAGAACACAAAATATCTTTTCATTTCTTTGTATCTTCTTCAATTTCTTTCAATAGAGTTCTATAATTTTCATTATATAGGTCCTTCACATGTTTTGTTAAATTTATTCCCATGTATTTTATTTTTTTTGTTGCAATTGCAAAAGAAATCTTTTCTTTTTTATGACACTTCATTATTAGAGTATAGAAATGCTATAGATTTCTCAACATTTATGTTGTACCCAGAGCTTTTACTGTATTTCCTTATTGTTTCTAGTACTGTTCTTGTGAAGTCATTGTGGTTTTCTATATAGAGAATCATGTCATCCACAAATAATGACAGTTAGACTTCTTAATTTCCTATTTGGATGCCTTTTATATTGTTTTCTTCTCTGATTGCACTTGCTAGGACCTCCAATGTTATATTGAATAACATTGGTGATAGGGTAAAGCCTTGCCTTGTTCTTGATCTTAAAATGAAGGTTTTCAGTTTTTCAACATTAAGTATAATGTTGGCTGAGGTTTTGACATATATAACCTTTATTAAGTTATAGTACGTTTCTTCTGCAATGATTTTGTTAATTTTTTTAACATATATGGATGCTGTATATTGTTGAAGGCTTTTTCTGCATCTATTGATATGATCATATAATTCTTATTTTTTAATTTGTTTATGTAGTTTATCACATTAATCGATTTACATATGTTGAACCATCCCTGTGCTCCTGGGATAAAGCCCAGTTTATTATGGTGTATAATCTTTTAATATGTTGTATTTTGTTCACTAGTATCTTATTTAGGATTCTTGCATCTGTGTTCATGACAAATATTGGTCTGTAGCCTTCTTTTTATGTGCTATCTTTACCAGATGTTGGTGTCAGAGTAATATTGGCCTCATAAAATGTGTTGGGATGTATTGCCTCCTCTTCAATTTTTTAGAAGAGTTTAAGGAAACTAGATACTAAATCTTCCATGAATGTTTGGTAGAATTCACTGGTGAAGCCATCTGGTCCTGGACTTTGACTATTTGGTAGGTTTTTGATGATTCTTTCAATTTCCATATCGCTGATCAATCTATTTTAATTTTTCATATCTTCTTGATTCAGTCTAGGAAGATTGTATTTTTCTAAGTACTCATCCATTACATCTAGGTTAATGAATTTGGTATTACATACTTTTTCATAGTAATTTTATATTATCCTTTGTATTTCTGTGATGTCATTCAAAATTTCTCCTCATTGATCCCTAATTTTGTTTATTTGTGTCCTTTCTCTTTTTTTCTTTAGTGAGTCTAGCCAGGGGTTTGCCAATTTTATTAACCTCAAAAAACCACTCCTTGTTGTTTTTATTTTTTCTATTATTTTATATTTGCTTATTTCCAATTTCATTTATTTTTTCTCTCATTGTGATTATTTCTTCCCTTCTGCTGACTTTTGGCTTCATTTGTTCTTTCTTTTCTAGTATCATAATATAAAGCATAAGATTGTTCATTTGGGCTCATTCTTGTTTTTTCAGATAGACCTGCAATGATATGAACTTTTCTCTTAGACTGCTTTTGCCATGTCTCAAAGTTTTGATATGTTGTACTATCATTATCATTCATGTCTATGTATCTCTTGATCTCTCTTTATTTCTTCTCTGACCCAGTTATTCTTCAGTAGTATGTTGTTTAAGCAACATGTATTTGTGGTTCTTCTTGCTTTCTTTTTGCAGTTGATCTTTATTTTCAAAGCATAATGATCAGAGAATGTGGTCAATAGGATTTCAACGCTCCTATATTTGTTGAAACTATTTCTGTGTCCCAGTATGTGGTCGATTCTTGAGAATGTTCCATCTGTGTTAGAGAAGAATAAATTAGCAGCTATTTGGGGATGAAAGACTTTACATAATGTTAATTATGTACAGTTGTCATTTAAAGATGTTATTTCCTTATTGATTTTCTGTTTGGATGATCTGTCCATTTCAGACAGTGGGGTATTTAGTGTTTGGGTCTATTTCTCCCTTAAGTTCTATTAGTAATTGCTTTACATTATTTGGGTCTCCCTGATTGAGAACATATATATTAATAAGTGTTATGTGTTCTTGGTGCATGATTTCCATTATTATTATGAAGTGTCCTTCAGTATATTTCTTTACCTTTTTTCTTTATTTTGACATCTATTTTGTCTGATATTAATACCATTACTCCCACTTTTCTCTGAAAGCCATTTGCTTGGAATATCATTTTCCACCCTTTCACTTTGAGTCTATATTTGTCTTTGGAGCTGATGTGTCTCCTGGAGGCAGTATAAGGTTTGGTTTTCTTTTTTGATCCACTCTGCCTTTTTATTAATGTGTTCAGTCCATTTACATTTAGGGTGATTATTGAAATATGAGGTCTTATAGCCATTTTGTCTTTTGCTTTCTGGTACCTCAGAGTTTCCATTGCTTCCTTTTTTTGTTTTCTGTTTTCTTTATTTTGGTTGGCTTTTGTGGATTTTGCCTCTAGGTCTTCTTGTTTTATATTACATACTTCAGTTCTGAATCTTTGGTGTTTGGTTACCATTATAAATATGTAAAGGATAGTTGTATATATAGTTGTATATATACGTATATATACACAACTATATATACATATATATACACATACATATATCTGTATATGTGTGTGTATAGTTGTATACACACACACACACACATCGAACATTTCTTTCTGTGTGAGCCTTATCTCCACTTCTCTTTGTAAATTTGGTTCTTTTAATCCTCTCCTTTACAATCATTATTATCTCAATTTGTCCCTATATATGCTGAACATCCATTACTCTCACTATAGCAATTCTCTTCTTAACATTTAAGCTTATAATATGCTTTTCTTAGTAAGGGTTGCACTCTTCTACTTTTATTTGATTGATAGTCACTTTACTCCTAATTATGTATTTGTTTTGCCATTTTGTTTTAGGTGAGCTGACCCCTTACCATATTTCCTGTAGTGTGTGCCTCATAGTGGAGAATTTCCTCAATATTTGTAAATCTGCGAAGTTCTTAATTTCTCTTACATATCTAAAGGCGAGCTTAGCTGAATACATTATTCTAGGCTGGTAGTTCCTTTCACTTCATAGTTTAAATATTCAATTCTATTCCTTTCTGCCTTGTAAAGTCTATGCTGAAAAGTCTGAGGATAATCTAATGGTTTTTCCTTTATAAGTTACTGTTTTCTTCTCCCTGATTTCCCTGTTTTTGTCATTGATTTTTGATAATTTTAATACAACGTGTCTTGGTGAAAGCCTTTTTGAGTTGAGACAATTGGGTGTTGTGTTGACTTCTTGAATTCCTAGCTCCAGATTATTTCTTAGATTTGAGAAATTCTCATTAACTATTTGTCTGCTTTCTAATCCCTGTAAATTTTTGTCCCCTTTGAGAATGCCCATTATTGTTATGTTCCCCACCTTGATGGCATCAGTTTTTTTTTTTTTGTATTTCTCTTTCATTATTTCTCATTCTTTGGTTTCTCTGTTCTTCCTTCTAATTTATTTCTAGATTTCTGTCTTCAATATCACCGATCCTTTCCTCTATTTGTTTGACTCTATTTCCCAAGCTTGTTATTTAATTTTTCAAATCTTGCAGTGTAAGTTTTATTTTTAATCTCCTACAAATCTATTCTGTTCTTTTTGTGGGTTTCATTCTCCTTTATGTGCTCACCTAGGTGTTTTTTTTTCAATTCCTGAAATTGTTGATATGACTCATTTCAGAATTCACTGAGTATTTTTCAGAAGTACTATCTTGAATTCTCTGTCATTAAAGTTGCATATTTCTATGTCTGCAAGCTTATTTTCTGAAGATTTTTCTCTTTCTTTCTGAGATGCCGTGTTTCCTTGTTTATTCCTTGCATTTAATGGAATATTTTCCACCTGGGCATTAATAGAAATGTATTCTGCTTTTTTTCCAGAAAGATTTGTTATATAAAAGTCTCACTTTAGCCTGCTGCAAAGAAGGTGCTTTTCTTTTGGTTTCCAGTAGGTGGCATTTAAGCTTCTTGGATCACTACTTTATATAAAGCCTTAATAATGCCTTTATATAATGCCTTTATTTTCTTGTAGATATTTAATCACTCTCACTATCCTCAGTTTCAGTTCCAGTCAGTGTTAACAACACTGGTAGTATTTGCTCAGACTTCCCTGGGGCTCTGTGGTAATCGGTCTCGTAGTTTATGGGGGAAGGGGCCCTCTAAATTAAAGAATGGGATCTGTGGTGCAGCCTTGCTTTTGCAATAGTGGCCAGTAAAATCAACTAATGTTTTTCTGCCATCCAGTTTCTCTGCTATCTGCCCTGATGACTGTGCCCTGTCCCTGGAGGCATGGAGATCATAGCTCTTCCAGGCAGGCTGTCCAGGGAAGTTGCAGCAACTTACCCCATCTCCTTCCTCCTACAGAGAGTTCTGGAGGCTTCCAGAAGCAGCTTCTTTATTTTTCCCAGTCCACTACCCGACACCCGGAGTTCTAACCTGTGGTAGGTGTTATGTACATATCCTATGCTCAGACATGCTGGTGTGCAGTTTGGGTGTTTTTTGTTGAGTTTTAGATGTTCAGCTTATTGTTGTTTCAAGGGAAGAGATCTGGGGATGTCTTTCACTCTGCCATGTTTCCAAAGATCTGGACAGCCTTGGCTTATTGTTCATCTTAGAGGGGAGTTTTTAGGTTTTATCACTAAATATGATGTCAGCTGAGGGTTCGCCATTTATAGCCTTTACTATGTTGAGGTACTTTCCTTCTATACCCATTTTATTAAGAATTTTAGTCATAAATGCATGTTGTATTTTCTCAAATGCTTTTTCTGCATCTATTTATATAATCATTTGACTTTTATTTTTCATTTTGTCAATGTGGTGTATCACATTGATGGATTTGAATATGTGCCCCTGGAATAAAGTCTATGAAATCATGGTGCATAATATTTTTAATTTGTTATTGTATTCAATTTGCTAGTATTATATTTAATACTTTGGCGTCTGTGTTCATGAGAGATATTGGTTTATGCTGTGTGTGTGTGTGTGTGTGTGTGTGTGTGTTTGTGTGTGTGTGTGTGTGTGTGTGTGTTATCTTTACCAGGTTTTGGTATCAGGGTAATGTTGGCCTCACAAAATGAGTTAGGAAATACTTTCTCTTCTTCAATTTTTTGGAAAATTTTGAGATGAATAGGTGTTAAGTCTTTAAATGTTTGGTCATATTCACTGGTGAAGCCATTTGGTCCTGGACTTTTACTTTTTGGGAGGTTTTTAACGATTGTTTCAATTTCCATGCTGTTAACTGGTCTATTTAGATTTTCCAGTTTTTTCATTATTTAGACTAAGAAGGTTATATATGTCTAAGTTGTCCATTTCTTCTAAGTTATTAAATTTTGTGGCATATAAATTTTTATAATAATTTGTATGACCTTTTGTTTTTTGGTGGTATCTCTCATAACATCTCTTTTTTGATTTCCGATTTCATTTATTTTTGTCTTTTATCTTTTCTTTTAATGAATTTAGCCAGGGTTTTTATTAATCTCAAAGAATCAGCTCTTTGTAGCATTAATTTTTTCTATTGTCTTTTTGTTCTCAATCTCATTTAATTCTGATCTAATGTTTATAATTTCCTTTCTTCTACTGATTTGGGTTTCCTTTTTCTCTTTCCTTATGGTTTAAAGTTGTAATGTTATATTATTTATTTGGGCTCCTTTTTGTTTCTTGAGATAGGTTTGTAATCATATGAACTTTCCTCTTATTCCTACTTTCGCTGTGTCCCAAAAGTTTCGATACATTGTATTGTCATTATTATTTGTTTCTGTTGTGGCCAATATTGAACAGACCAAACCAAGTATGCTCTCAAAGACTGTTTAATAGCTGGTGGCTGTCCTTGCTAGGAGAAGCCCCAAACAAGAATCATGTCCAGCTTCGATACAATTAATTGTTTCTCATGACAGGCAAGAGAGCAGGGTGACACAAGCTAAAATTGGCAGTTAGCGTATAAGTTCATTGTTACATTGTTACAAACTTCATGATTAACAGGAGGCAGTTAAGGGTTCTGGGAACTAGACCTTTTTGCTTTAGTTAAACATTACTAAGGTATAAACCTCCTTTGTCTGATTTTCAGGCTTTTTAAAATTAACTCTTTTCTTATCACATTTTAGCAAGCTGTCACAGTTCCTATGTATCTCTTAATCTTTCCTTTCATTTGTTCTCTGACCCAGTCATTCTTCAGTAGCATGTTGTTTAACCTTCATGTATTTGTGGTTCTTCCACTTTTTTTTTTTTTTTTACAGTTGATTCTCAGTTTCAAAGCATTATGGTCAGAGAACACGCTTGGTGTAATTTCAAGCTCTTTAAATTTGTTAAGGCTAGTTTTGTGTTCCACCATATGGTCTATCTTTGAGAATTTTCTACATGCACTAGAGAAGGATGTATAATATAATGTTTTGGGATAAAAAACTTTGTAAATGTTGATTATGTAGAATTAATCTAATGCATCATTTAAGAATAATTCTTTATTGATTTTCTGTTTGGATGATCTATTCATAGATGATAGTGGGATATTAAGGTCCCTTATTGTAATTTTGTTTTTTGTCAGTTTTTCTTTTAATTCTGTTAGTAGTTGATTTATGTATATTGATGTTCACTGATTGGAGCATATATATAAATAAGTGTTATGTCTTCTTCATGTATGGTCCCCTTCATCATTATGAAGAGTACATCATTTTTTTTATCTTAAAGTCTATTTTAATAATATAAGTATAGCTATACCCACTTTTCTCTGAATGTAATTTACTTGGAATATCATTTTCCACCTCTTCACTTTGAGTTGGTATTTTCCCTTGCAACTGAAATGTGTCTCTTAATGGCAGCAAGTGGTTGGTTTTTGTTTTTTGATCCAATCTGATACTGTATACCTTATTATTGGTGAGTTTAGTCTATTTATCTTTAGTGTGATTATTAAAGTATAAGGTTTTCCTATAGCTATTTTATCTTATGTTTTGTGGTAACTTAGTGTCTCTTCTGTTTTTTGTTTTTTGGTTCTTGTGTTTGTGTCTGTTATTTGAATATGGTGGTGTTTTATTGTTTTTCTCTCTGTTCCTTCTTGTTTTCTGTTGGGTGTTTTAGTTCTGTATTTTTGGTAATGTAGTTGTGATTACATTTGTGTAAAGAAAAGTTATATATATATATATATATATATATATATATATATATATAACTGAAGTATATATATATATATATATATATATATATATATATATATATATATAACTGATGATATCTATTCTTCTTTTTTTTTTCTTAATAGGATACTCTCTTCTTTTCCATGGCTGCCTTGATAATTCTCTCTTTGTCATTAGTTTTGACAATTTTAATATAATGTATGTTGGAAAAGACCATTTGGGGTTGAGATAATTGGGTGTTATGTTTGCTTTTTGAATCTGAAGATTCAGTTCCATAGGTTTGAAAAATTCTCGTCTATTATTATTATCATTATTATTATTATTATTATTATTATTATTATTATTATTTAATATGCTTTCTGTTCCCTTCTCCCTCTCTTCTTCTGGTATACACATTATTCTGCTGTTGTTTTTTTCTCATGGTGTCAGAAAGTTTATATAGAGTTCTTTCATTTCTTTCACTCTAAAATTTCTCTCTTCTTTCTTCTGCATAATTTCCAGATTTCTGTCTTCAATATTACTAATTCTTTTCTCCATCTGGTCAGCTCTATTTACTAGGCTGGCCTTTTTATTCTTTTTGTTTTTTAGCGAGCTCTTCTTCTTCAGAAGTCCTATTTGGATTTTTTGTTTATAGTTTCAGTATCCTCAGTTAAGTATTCCTGTTATTCATTGATTTTGTTTCTGAGTTCATTTTCTTGTATCTTGAGTTTTTTTCAGAAGTGCAATCTTGTTTTTTCTGTCACTTAAATTTCATATTTCTGTAACTTTATGCTTATTTTCTAGAATTTTTTATAATTTGAGCTGTCTTGTCATCTTGGTTTTTCATGCTGTTTGATAAAATATTTCTCTGCTTAGGCATTAATGGGAATGTAATCTGCTTTTAAAAAAAATTGCTACAGACTGATCTCTCTTTAGGGAGTTGATAAAAAAAGGTTTTTCTTTTGATTTTCAGTAGCTGGCTTTTTGTTGATATCTCCTCTTAAATCTCTGGGACCAGCTGCTGTGTAATTTCAATTCTGGTTGTGTGATATCTCTTGTGGTTTGGTTCTCATGCCAGGAGGGTAAAGTGGGTGGAGGGCACACTCTGGATTATTGGGGGATGGTTTCCAGGCTTCATATCTCAGTTTTCTGCTTGGCAATGGCTGTTGCTAAGATACAGCTATCACCACTCTATGCTTGGTCTCTGCTCTGCTCCCTGGGTTCTGCTGTTGGGTAGAGAATGCTTATCTTTCAGGCAGGACTGTTTGGGACTTTAAAGAACATTGCTGTTTTCTGTTCTCCCTCACTCTACTGGGAGATCCTGGCTTCTTTCTGCAGCACCTGGCTCTGTCTCTCATTGCCTTTCTATCTCATGAGCTTGAATAGTCAAGATCTCTCAGACATGCTTGTATACTGGTTCGGTATTATTTGTTGAGATGTAGGTGTTCAGCTCTTTGTAGTTTCAAGAGGAGAGATCATGGAAGATCTCTCATGATGCCATGCTTCTGACATTCTAAAAAACTACATATAATATTATTGACTATATTCTTTATGTTGAATTTCATATCCCTGTGACGATTTTGTAATTTTTACTTTTTTTAATCTCTTCACCCTTTTCCACTCATCCCTACCCTTCTCCCATCTTACTCCAAATGGTAATATTTTATGTTTTTATAAACGAGTAATATTACATTGCATATATGTACCACTTCTTTTTTATTCAATCATTTATTGATTGCTTTCATATCTTGGCTATAGTGAACAGTGCTGCTGTGAATACAGGGGCACATAAATCTTTAAAATTAGTGTTTTGGTTTTCTTTGGCTAAATACCCAGGAGTACAATTGCTAGGTCAAAAGGAAATTCTATTTTTCATTTTTTGAGAAAACTTCAAACTTTTTTCCATAGTGGCTGTACCAATTTACGATTCCACCAACAGAATACATGGGTTCTCTTTTCTCCACATCCTCACCAACATCTGTTGCCTTTTGACTTATTGATGATAGCTATTCTGACAGATGTGAGGCAATATCATATTGTGGTTTTAATTTGCATTTCTCTGATGATTAGTGAGGTTGAGTATCTTTCCATAGGTCCATTGGCCATCCATATTTTCTCATTGGAGAAAGTGTATTCTGGTACTCTGTCCATATTTTAATTGGATTGCTTGTTTCCATGTTGTTGAGTTGTATAAACCTTGATAATTTTTTAATATTAACCCCTTGTCAGAATCATCATAGGCAAATACTTTCTCCCATTCTGTAAGTTGGTTTTCATTTTGTTAACAAAATTTTTTGTGGTGCAGAAAACTTTCTAGTTTGATGAAGTCCTATTAGTTTATTTTTTTCTTTTGAATATTTTGTTCGAGAATATATATTAGAAAAAAATTATTGATAACAATACCAGATAGCTTACTGTTTACGTTTTCTTCTAGGAGTTTTATGGTTTAGGGTTTTACTTTTATGTCTTTAATCCATTTTGAGTTAATTATTTTATACAGTCTAAGAAAATGGTCCAGTTTTATTGTTTTGCATTTATCTGTCCAGTTTTTCCAACACATTTTGTTGAAAAGACTGTCTACCTCATTGTATATTTTTGCCTCTTTTGTCATATATTAAGTGAACATATAGGCATGAATTTATTTCTGGTCTCTCTATTTTGTTCCATTGCTCTTTGTGTTTGTTTTTATGCCAGTAACATGCTGTTTTTATTACTATAGCCTTGTAGTATAATTTGATATCAGGTAGTGTGATACCTCTAAGCTCATTTTTTTTTTGTCAAGATTGCTGTGGCTATTTGGGATCTTTTATGGTTCTATATTAATTTTTGGATTATTCTGGTTCGCTAAGAAATGCCATTGATATTGTATAGAAATTGCATTGAATCTCTAGATTGCCTTGTGTAATATGGACATTTTAACAATGTTGATTCTTCCTTCCTATAAGTACGATATATGCTTCCATTTATTTGTATCTTCTTCAATTTATTTTTTTCAATGACTTATAATTTCTGAGAACAGTTTCTTTACCTCATTGGTTAATTTAATTCCTAAGTATTTTATTGTTTTAATGCAATTTAAATTTTTTTAAATTTCTCTCTCTGATAGTTCATCATTCATGTATAAAAATGCAACTGACTTCTGAATATTAACTTCATAGCCTGCTACTTTACTGAATTTATTGTTAAGTTCTAACAGTTTTATTGGAATTTTAAGGGTCCTCTATATGTAGTATACCATTTGCAAATAATGACAGTTCTATTATTTTTTAAAATGTGGATGATGCCTTTTATTTCTCTTTCTCGTCTGATTGCTCTAGCCAAGATTTCAAATACTATGTTAAATAAGAGTGATAAAAGTGAACTTCTGTGTCTAGTTTTCAATCTTATGGAAAACGCATGTAGCTTTTTCTTGTTGAGTATGATGTTAGCTGTAGGTTTGTCATATATGGCTTTTATTATGATGGGGCATGTTTCCTCTATTCCAAATTTACTGACAGTTTTTATCATAATGGATGCTGTATTTCGTTAAATGCTTTTTTATGATTCTATTGATATAATCATATTTTTAATCTTCCAATTTGTTTATGTGATGTATCACATTAATTGATTTGTGGCTACTAAATTTACTTTTCATCCTAGGGATAAATCTGACTTCATCGTGGTGTATGATATTTTTAATGTATTGCTGAATTTGTCTTGCTAATATTTTGTTGAGAAGTTTTGCATCAATGTTCATTAGGGATATATGGTTTCAATTATATGTGGAATCTAAACAAAACAAAACAAAACAAAATAAACAAAAACAAAAACCGGCTCATAGAAGCAGAGATCAAACTTATGATTGCTAAAGGGAAGTTGGGTAGGTGGACAAGCAAACAAGGTAAAGGGAAATATAGTCAATAATACTGTGATAATTTTGCACCATGATAGAGGACATCTAGACTAAGTGAGGTGATCACATTGTAGGGTGTATAAATGTCAAATAACTATATTGTATACCTTAAATGAATACAATATTAAATATCAACTGTATTTAAATAAAAAATGAAAGAAAATTAAATGAAATAAAAATAGATAAATAAAAGATGAAAGAAAAACAGAAAAAAAAATTAGAGTCCAAGATCTGATAGAAGCTTCATTTTCTCTTTATCTAACCATCCATCCATTATGTTTTTCTTTATTTATTGTACTCTATTCAGGCCACTCTGAATCATCCAAAATAGATAGCGGTCTAAATCTTGTCTTTTCAAAAGCTAAAGCCCAGTGACTAACTACAAGAGACTCCATGATTTTCTAGATTGTTCCATTCATATTTTTAAAGCAGCACAGACTCAATGATTTAACTATTTACTATGCATAGAGAAAATAAAGGTTTATGATTAAAAGCGTAGCCCTTGTCCTTCAGAAGCATGCATGATGCTACTAAATTTTCATTCAAATACATTATAAAGTAAATATAGCCTAAAATACATTGGTATTTCATATTTTAAAATGATTAAAATGTGCTAACTTTTTTCATGTGCGAAAAACATGTTATGAGAAATTGCAAGATGACTTGAATTATAGAAACTAACCACCAGCACCCTCCATGTAGCGGATACCACATTATTAACATATTGAATATTCATAATCATTGAATTATTGCTTATAAATCGTTTAGAGTATTTTCTTTCCCAAGGAACACATGTGTATACATCCCTTTGTGAAGGAAAGGTGCTTAAAATTGGACTTGTGCATGATATTTTTTGCCTCTAATGTTCTGTCCTACCTCACCTTTTTAGAGACCAGTGTGATGGCAGTTTCCTCATTGTGGCTGAGATATGGAGTTAGGCTATGACTCTAAAATTTAGAACTTTGATGTTAATTGATAATTCTGGTGTTCAGACGTTTGATGTGGGCTTCATTATCACTATAACAAACTGACATATTTAGCCCAGACAAATGTCTATGTCACTTAATTTGAAAGGAAGTTAGGTATCTTTCTGAACCTCAAGGATAACTTAAAAAGAAGAATCACATCATTTAGCAACCATAAACATTATAATACTCTTTTTAAAAGTAACTCTTGTCCTTTCCCATTGTAAAAACTCAAATCCTGAAGACCTAATGAGAGTTTAGAACTGTTGGTACTAGAACTACCAACCACTCTTGTCATGAACATCTCTTACTCTAGAATTTTGTAAAGAGCTGAAATGTGGGTTATCAAGTGATAATTCAAGATATCAAATGAGCTGTTGTGAATTGTAGAAAGAAAAGAATTATGGAATACTATTTCAGACTATTTGTAATATTTACAAACACCTTTCCTCTAAAATATGTAAGGAAAAATACCTGAAGAGAACAAAGATTAGATGTTCAAGTATAAGTTTTGCCTCTGATCTTACATAGAAAAAAATATATTATTTTGCCTTCATTCTACTGCATCCTTCTAAATCTCTTTCTTTCTCTCCCACCAATCTCTCTCTCTCTCTCTCTCTCTCTCTCTCTCTCTCTCTCTCTCTCTCTCTCACACACACACACACACACAGTATCATAATGCTAGTAAGGTTTTTAAAATATAAATAATACCAAACAAGCAACTGATTCCCTACCTTGAGAAATTTTATTTTTCTAAAAATAATAAATGTTCCAACCCAAGCAGACAATCAAGATAAATGAACAATAAATAAATTTTTCTAAATTGATATCCAACCCAGGGAAGATGACCCAAAATAGCACTAATATGGTTGATTGAGACTATTGCCTCTAAATGTGGGAAAAATTGTGATTTAATGTTTCTGGGGTTAATTCAAAAAATCAAAGTGACAATATTGACATGTACTTTTAATATATCTATCTATATCTATTTATCTATCATCTATCCATATATTATTTATTTTTATTATGATGTGATTGATTTAAAAAAAAACAGTAAGTTTCAGGTGTACAATTGTGTGTGTTCACCACCCATAATGAGATTTCTTTCTGTCACCACATATTTGACTCCTTTTACCCCATATACCTCTCTCCACCCCACCTTGGATAACCACTAGTCTGTTGTCCATGTCTATGAGTCACTGTTTGTTTGTCCTGTTTGTTGCTTTTAGGTTTAGATTCCACATATAAGTGATATAATGTGGTTTTCAAATTTTTCTGTCTGGTTAACTTCACTTAGTATAATTATCTCAAGGTCCATCCATGTTGTCACAAATGGCAGTATTTCATCTCTTCTTATTGCTGAGTAATATTCCATTGTATATATGTGCCACAATTTCGTAGCCAATCATCAATTGTAGGACACTTCAGTTGCTTCCATGTCCTGGCCACTGTGAATAGTGGGGCTATGAACATCGGTGTGCAAATATTATATTGGATATGGGTTTTCAAGTCTTTGGAGTAAATACCCAGTAGAGGGATTGCTGGATCATACAATAGATCAATTCTTAATTTTTAGAGGAACCTCCATACTGTTTTTTATAGCGACTGTAACAATTTGCAGTTCCACCAGCAGTGTATGAGGGTTTTATTTTCTCCACATCCTCTGCAACAATTGTTATTACTTGTCTTGTTGATAACACCTATTCTAACAGATGTGAGATGGTATCTCATTATGGTTTTTATTTGCATTTCCCTAATAGCTAGTGAAGGTGAGCATCCTTTTATATTTGTGCTGGCTATTTGTATGTCTTCTTGAAAGAAGTGTCTGTTGAGGTCCTCTGCTCATTTTTTTAAATTGGATTGTTTATTTTGTTGTTGTTATTGAGTTGAGTTATTTGTAAATTTTGAATATTAAGCTTTTACTGGAGGTATTGCTTGCAAATATATTTTCCCATTCAGATTGTTGTCTCCTTACTTTGCTGATGGTTTCTTTTGCTGTGCAGAGCTTTTTAGTTTAATGTAGTTCCACACATTTATTTTTACTTTTACTTTCATTGACTTTGAGGTCAAATTCATAAAATCATTTTTAATTCCAAGGTCCATAAGTTTAGTTTCTGTGTTTTCTTCTATGCAATTTATTGTTTCAAGTCTTATATTCAGGTCCTTAATCCATTTTGAGATATTTTTGGTGTGTGGTGATAGAAAACAGTCTAGTTTCATTCTTTTGCATGTGACTTTACAGTGATCCCAGCACCATTTATTGAAGAGGCTTGCCTTTCTCCATTGTATGTTTTCAGCTTTTTTTTGTCAGAAATTATTTGCCTGTATACACATGGACTCTTGAGTTTTTTCCACTGGTCGGTGTAACTGTTTTTTTTTTTTCAGCCAATACCATTTCGTTTCAATTATTGTTGCTTTGTAGTATAATTTGAAGTTAGACAGAGTGATGCATCCAGTCTTGTTATTCTTTCTCAGGATGACTTTGGCAATTGAGAGATTTTTGTGCTTCCATGCAAATCTAATGATTAATTGTTTTTTTTTAATGCTGATGAGACTAAGATAGGAATTGCAATAAATCTGTAAAATAATTTAGGTATAAAGTCATTTTAATTATGTTGATTTTTTCAATTCAAGAACGGAATATCTTTTTTATTTCTTTGTATCTTCTTCAATGTCTTTTAGTTGTGTCTTATAGTTCTCATTATATAGGACCTTTACATGTTTTGTTAAATTTATTACTAGGTATTTTATTCTTTTTGATGAAATTGCAAATTTCCACTTCTTTTTCTGACAATTCATTATTAAGTATAAAAATGCTATGGATTTCTGAACATTGATTTTGTACCCAGAAAATTTACTGTATTTCCTTATTGTTTCTAGTAGTGTTCTTGTAAAGTCTTTAGGGTTTTCTATGTAGAGAATCATGTCACCAGTAAATAGTGACAGTTTGACTTCTTCATTTCCTATTTGTTTGCATTTTATATTTTTCTCTTGCCTGGCTTCATTTACTAGGACCTCCAATGTTATCTTGAATAACAGAGGCAAATAGTGGACAGCCTTGTTTTATTCCTGAACTTAGAGAGAAGGCTTTAGTTTTTCACCATTAAGTATAATGTTAGCTGAGAGTTTGAAATATATGGCCTTTATTATGGTAAGGTACTTTCCTTCTATAACAATTTTGTTAAGTGTTTTGATCATAAATGGGTGTTGTATTTTGTCGAAGGCTTTTTCTTTGTCTATTAATATGATCATATGATTTTTATTTTTTAATTTGTTTATGTGGTGTGTCGCATTAATAGATTTGCAAATGTTGAGCCATCCCTGTGACCTTGCCATGAAGCCTCCTTGATTGTGGTGTATAATTTTTTAAATATATTGCTGTATTTGGTTCACTAGATACTTATTTAGAATTTTTGAATAAGTGTTCATGAGTGATACTGGTCTGTAGTTTTATTTTTTTTTTGTTTTATCTTTATCATGTTTTTGTATCAGAGTAATAATGGCCTCATGAAATGAGTTGGGAAGTATTTTCTCCTGATCAATGTTTTGAAAGAAGTTGAGGGGAATAAGCAGTAAAACTTCTTTGAATGTTTGGTAGAATTCACTGGTGAAGCCATCTGGTCCTGGACTTTTACCTTTTGGTAGGATTTTAATGATTGTTTCAAATTCAGTAATGATAATCTATCTATTTAGATTTTCCAGTTCTTCTTAATTTGGTCTAGAAAGGTTGTATCTTTCTAAGTACTTGCTTATTTTTTCTAGGTTATTAAATTTGTTATTATATTTTTTATCATATCATTGTAAGATCCTTTGTATTTCTTCAGTGTCTGTCATCATTTCTCTTCTTTCACCCGATTTTGTTTATTTGTGTCTTTTCTCTTTTTCCTTTAGTGAGTCTAGCCAGCTGTTTGTCCATTTTATTAGCATTCTCGAAGAACCAGCTCTTTGTTGCATTTTTTTCTATTTTTTTCCTTTGATTTATTTTAATTTTGCTCTAATTTTGATTATTTCTTTACTTCTGCTGATTTTAGGCTTCATTTGTTCTTCCTTTTCTAGTTTTATAAGATGAAGCATTAGTTTGTTTATTTGGTCTCTTTCTTGTTTTTTCAATAGGCCTGTAATAATATGAACTTTCCTCTTATGACTGCTTTTGCCATGTCCAAAAGTTTTGATGTGTTGTACTATCATTATCATTCATGTCTATGTATCTCTTAATCTCTCTTTTTATTTCTTTCCTGACCTAGTCATTCTTCAGTATCATGTTGTTTAACCTCCACATATTTTTGGTTCTTCCCACTTTCTTTTTATAGTTGATCTCCAGCCTCAAAGCATTATGATCAGAGAATATGGTTGGTAGGATTTCAACCCTTGAGAATGTTTTATGAGCACTAGAGAAGAATGTATAAGCAACTGTTTTTGGATGCAAATTTCTGTTAATGTCATTTATGTGCAGTTGGTCTAATGTGTCATTTAAGAATGTTATTTCCTTATTAATTTTCTGTATAGATTATCTGTCCATATTTGACAGTATGGTATTTCAGTCCCCTACTACAATAGTGCTTTGGTCTGTTTCTCCCTTTAGTTCTGATAATAATTGCTTTATATATTTCAGGGCTCCATTATTGGGAGAATGAATATTAATAAATGTTGTGTCTTCTTGGTGCATGATTTCCTTTATTTTTATGAAGTGTCCCTCAGTATCATTCTTTACTTTTTTTTACTTTGAAATCTATTTTGTCCGATATTAATACCACTACTCTTGCTTTTCTCTGAATTCTATTTTCTTGAAAGATCATTCTCTACCCTTTCATTCTCAGTCTGTATTTCTCTTTGGAACTGAGATGTGCCTCCTAGAGGCAGCATATGGTTGCATTTTGTTTTATAATCAAATATGCAGCTCTGTGCTTTTTATATGTAAATTCAGTCCATTTACATTTAAGGTATTATTGAAATATGAGGTTTTCCTTATTACATTTGTCTGTGATTTATCAAGTAGGGACCTTAATTCTTAAAATAACATGTAAAACTCCATGTAATATAAATTAATTCTGCTTTTCCAGTTTTATCTCCTACTACTCTTTTCAGATTCTCTCTTCCCCAGCTAAACTGGACTATTGGCTAAAGTAAGACCTTTATATCATAGATTTCCATTAATTCCCAGGTAGAGAAATAGTCCATTAAATATCAGGAATAACCAAGATAAGACGGCATCTCAGAAAGAAAGAGAAAAATATCTAGAAATAAACTTACAGACATAGAAACATGCTAATTAAATGACAGAGAATTCAGGATGGTACTTCTGAAAAAAACTCAGTGAATTCTGAAACGAGTCATATGAACAATTTCAGGAATTGAAGAAAAAAAAAACTAGATGAGCAGAGAAAGAAGATTGAAACCTTGCAAAAGAACACACTAGATCTTCTGGAGATAAAAAAAGGACACTGCAAGAGTTTAAAAATAAAATAATGAGCTTGCGAAATAGAGTCGACCAAATGGAGGAAAAGATCAGTGATATTGAAGACAGAAATCTAGAAATAAATCAGAAGGAATAAGAGAGAAATTGATGAAGGAAAAATAATGAATGAGAAATTCAACCTAGCTGATACCATCAGGAAAGGAAACATAAGAATAATGGGCATTTTCAATGGAGAGGAAAAGGAGCAGGGAGTAAAAGCATTTTCAGACAAATAGATGATGAGAATATTCCAAATTTAAGGAATGAGCTGGAACTAGAAATTCAAGAAATCAATAGAACACTCAATTATTTCAACCCAAAAAGGCTTTCTCCAAGACATATTGTATTAAAGTTATCAAAAACCAATGACAAAGAAAGAGGGCAGCCAGGAAGAAGACAATGATAACATATGAAGAAAAACTCATTAGATTATCCTTGGACTTCTCAGCACAGACCTTACCAGCCTGAAAGGAGTGAGATCAAATATTTAAAATATAAAGTGAAATAAATTATCAGCCTAGAATAATGTATCTAGATACACTCTACTTTAAATATGAAAAAGAAATTAAGACCTAACCAGACATACAAAAGTTGAGGGAATTCTTCAGTACAAGGCCTGCACTACAGGAAATACTGAAACAGGTCAGCTCATCTAAACAAAATGACAAAAAAAACACATAATTAGTAGTAAGGTGTCTCTCAGGAAAATAGAAGCAGAAGAGTGCAACCCTTACAAAGAACAGGGCATTCTAAGCTTAAATAAGAAAAGAATTACTATAGCAAGATAGTAATAAATGTTCAGCATACATAGGGACAAATTGAGACAATAATGACTTAAAAGGGAAGGATTCAAAGATCCAAATTTGCAAACAGGAATGGAGATAAGGCATGCACAGAAGAAAAAAAAATATATATATATATATATACACATATATATACATATATACACACATATATATATGTGTGTGTGTGTGTGTGTGTGTGTGTGTGTGTGTGTGTGTGTGTGTATATATATATATATATATATATATATATATATATATATATATATATATATAAAACTATCTTTACATATTCCTAATGGTAACCACACACAGAAGATACAGAACTGAGGTATATAACATAGAATAAGAAGAACAAGAGGGAAAAACCACAAGGGTGAACCAAATTTAAAAAAACAGAAACACAAGGAAAAGGAAGTAATGGAAACATCGAGCTACCAGAAAGCAAAAGATAAAATGGCTACAAGAAGACCTCATATTTTAATAATAACACTAAATGTAAATGTGCTGAACCCTCCAGTAAAATGGCACAGAATTGCAGATTGGATCAAAAAACAAAACCCAACCATATATTGCCTCCAGGAGACACATCTCAGTTCCAAAGACAAATATAGACTCAAAGTGGAAATATGAAAAATGATATTTCAAGCAAACAGAATTTAGAGAAAAGTGGGAGTAGTGGTACTAACATCAGCAAAATTAACTTCAAAATCAAAAAGGTAAAGAAAGATACTGAAAGACACTTCATAATGATAAGGAAAATCATGCACCTAGAAGACATAACACCTTTTAATATCTATTCTTCCAATCATAGAGCTGCGAAATATGTAGAGCATTTACTAACAGAACTAAAGAGAGATACAGACCAAAACAATATTGTAGTAGGGGACCTAAATATCCCACTGTCAGATATTGACAGATTATCCAAACAGAAAATCAATAAGGGAATAACATCCTTAAATAACACATTAGGCCAACTGGACATAATTGACATTTAGACAGCCTTCCATCCTAAAAGAGCTGATTATACATTCTTCTCTAGTGCACGTGGAACATTCTTAAGAATCGACCACATACTGGGACACAGAGATAGCCTCTACAAATAGAGAAGGGTTGAAATTCTACCAACTATATTCTCTGATGCTAATGCTTTGAAACTAGAGATTAACTGCAAAAAGAAATCAGGAAGAACCACAAATACATGGAGATTAAACAACATGCTACTGAAGAATAACTGGGTCAGTGAAGATATAAAAGGAGAAATCGAGAGATACATATACACTAAAGATAATGATAGTACAGCATATCAAAACTTTTCGGACATGGCAAAAGTGGTCATAAGAGAAAAGTTCATGTTATTGCATACTTATCTCAAAAGAGCAAAAAAGGCCAAATAAGTAACCTAACACTTCATCTTAAAAAAACTAGAAGAGGAAGAACAAATGAAGCCTAAAGTCTGCAGAAAGAAAGAAATAATCAAAATGAAAGCAGAAATAAATGAAATTCAAAACATAAAAAAATAGAAAGAAATAAATGCAAAAAGAGATGGTTCTTTGAGATGGGTAATAAAAATGACAAATCCCTGGCTAGACTCACTAAAGAAAAAAAGAGAAAGGATGCAAATAAACAAAATCAGGAATAAAAGATAAGAAATTGTGAGTGACATCACAAAAGTACAAAGGATCATACAAGAATACTATGAAAAAGTATATAACACCAAATTTAATAATCTAGAAGAAATGAACCAGTACTTAGAAAACTACAATCTTCCTAGATTGAATAAAAAATAACTGAAAAATGTAAATAGACTGGTCAGTAGTATGAAAATTGAAACAATGATCAAAAACCTACCAAAAAGTAAAAGTCCAGGACCAGATGGCTTTACCAGTGAATTCTACCAAGCATTCAAAGAAGATATTATACCTATTCTCCTCAAACTCTTCCAAATAACTGGAGAGGCAGCAATATTTCTCAACTCATTTCATGAGGTTAATATTACTCTGATACAAAAACCTGGTAAAGATAACACAATAAAAGAAAAACATAGACCAATATATCTCCTTAACACTTATTCAAAAATCCTAAATATGAATCTAGCTAACCAAATGTAGCAACATATTAAAAACATTATTCACCACTACCAAGTGGTCTTGATCCCAGGTCACAAGGATGATTCAACATACACAAATGAATGAATGTGATCCACCACATAAACGAGTTAAAAAATAAGTATCATATGATCATATCAATAGGGGCAGAAAAAGCCTTTGAGAAGATGTAGCATCCATTCATGATCAAAACACTTAAAGTCGGTATAGAAGGAAAATACCTTAACATAATAAAGGCCATCTATGACAAACCTTCAGCCAACATTATACTTAAAGGTGAAAAACTGAAACATTCCTTCGAAGATCAGGAACAAGGCAAGTCTGTCCACTATCACCACTGCTATTCAATATAACATTGAATGTACTATCGAGTGCAATCAGGCAAGAGAAAGACATAAAAGACAAACAAATAGGAAACGAAGAAGTTAAACTGTCACTATTTGCAAATGGCATGATTCTCTATACAGAAAACCCTAAAGACTCCACAGGAACAGTACTAGAAACAATAAGCAAATATAGGAAAGTTTCTGGATAGAAAGTCAGTGTTCAAAAATCCATGCTGTTCCTATTCTATAATAACAAAGTTTCAGAAAAAAAGGTGAAAAAATAATTCTTTTGCAATTGCAACAACAACAAAAAATACCTAGAAATAAATTTAATGAAACATATGAAGAACCTATATAATAAAAACTACAAGATCCTATTAAAAAGAAATTTAAAGAAAGATACAAAGAAATTGAAATATATTCTGTGTTCTTGGATTGGAAGAATCAACATAGTTGACATGATCATATTACCCCCAGCATTATACACATTTAATGCAATCCCTATCAAATCCCATAGGCATTTTTTAAAGAAATAGAACAAAAATTCATCAGATTTGTATAGAAGCACAAAAGACCCTGAATTGCCAAAGCCATCATGAGCAAAAAGAACCAGGCTGGAGGAATTACTCTCCCTGACTTCAAGTTATACTTCAAAGTGACAGTAATCAAAACAGCATGATATTGACAACAAAACAGACACACGAAGCAGTGGAACAGAATCGAGATTCCAGAAGTAAACCCATATTTATATGGCAAATAATTTTCAACAGAGAATCCAAAAATATACAGTGGAGAAAGGAAAGCCTCTTCAGTAAATGGCACTGAGATCACTGAAAAGCCACCTACAAAAGAATGAAACTAGACTGTTGTCTATCACCATACACCAAAATTAACTCAAAATTGATTAAGGACCTGAATATAAGACCTAAAAAAATAAAATACATTAAACAAACATAGGAACTGAACTCAAGGACCTTGTACTTAAAGAGGATTTTATGAATTTGACTTCAAAAGCAAGGAAAGTAAAGCTAAAAAATGAATGGGACTACATCAAACTAAAAAGCTTCTGCTCAGCAAAATAAATCATCAACAAGGTAAAGAGACAACCATCTGAATGGGATAATATATTTGCAAGCAACACCCCCCAATAAGGTCCTAAGAATAAAAATATACAAATAACTCATACAACTCAATAACAACAAAAAATCAATTGATTCTCTCAAAAAATGGGCAGAGGAACTGAACAGACACTTCTCTCTAGAGGACATACAAATGGCAATGAATATTTGAAAAGATGTTCAACATCACTAGCTATTAAGAAAATGCAAATCAAAATCAGAATGAGATACCATCTCACACCTGTTAGTATAGCTATAATCAATAGACAAGTGATAACAAATGTTGAAGAGGATGCTGAGAAAAAAGAGCCCTTATACATTGCCGATGGGACTGTAAATTTTTACAGCCACTATGGAAAACAATATGGAGTCTTTTCAGAAAACTAAGAATTGATCTACCATATGATCCTCCAATCTTTCTACTAGTTATTTACTCCAAAGACTTGAAAACTCATATCTAGAATATATTTACACACCGATGTTCTGTTGGGAGCCATTTCTGCTGCCTGTCTTACAGACAAGGTTAAAGTTGCCTGCAAGCTAGAAGTTTGCAGAGCAGGTGGGCTCTATGCAGAAGGAGGAAGTTTGGCTTAATGTAAAGAGTTGAACGTTCCTTGTCCCAGGGAATGGGAGACAGAGAACAGGATGAAAGAGGTTGATAGATAACTTATGTAAATGTCGGCAATTGTTAGAATATCTGTGGGTTTTGCTTCCCATGCATTTCCAAGGGTGTATAAATATGCTGTGCTTAATAAACTCTGGGCGCAGTATTTACTGTTAGCCCTCCTGAATCTATCTTTTGTCTCTCTTTGTCTCTCTCTTTTTCTTTCTTTTCTCAAGCCTCACTCCCCCTCTCAGGATCTGTTCGATCTTAGCCGGCGGGCTCCGGCAATGTTCATAGCAGCATTATTCACAGTGTCCAGAACATGGAAGCAACCAAAGTGTCCTACGGTAGATGAGTGGAAAAGAAGCGGTGGTACATATATACAATAAAATATAATTTAGCCATTAGAAGAGATGAAATACTGTCATTTGTGACAACAGGGATGAACCTCAAGATAACCATGTTAAGCGAAATAGGCCAAACAGAAAAAGTTGAAAATCACATGATGTCACTTACATGTGGGTTATAAACCTAAAAGCACAAATGAACAGGATAAACAGAGGCTCATGGACATGGACTATAGACTAGTGGTTACCAGAGGGTAGGGAGCGAGGGAGGAGAGGGAAGGAAGATGGGGTAAAGGGTGTCTATTATAGGGCTGTAGTGGGAGGGTGAAGTGGGTAAAGAGGCCAAATACATGGTAGCTGAAGGAAACTGGACTTTGGGTGGTAAACACATAATAGAATATATAGATGCCAAATTATACTGCATACCTGAAAATTATATAATTGTATTAACCAATGTTACTCCAATAAACTTTATTTTAAAAAGAATCATAGTGAAATAAAGACATTTTTAGATAAAAAACAATATAGGGCTTTTTTACATTGGAAAGTGATTAAAGAATATAAAACTTTAATTTCAGCTATTAGCTTAGGTAGTATTCCATTTCCCACTCATAGAAGCAAGTGTTAAGTCAATATATCCTTTCTTTACCATTACAAAATATTTCAATAATAAAGAAACAGAGTTCTCTTGATATTTTACATAGGAAAATCATTTATGATATTTTTTTTCTGTTGAGGGTATAGTTTATAATATTTTTGTAGTCATTCTTGTGTTTCAATGGAACTGGAAATCTCACCTTATAATTTCAACTTTGCAATCACATTCTGCATATAGTACAGTGAAATCCAACTAATTCCTCCCATTTTTCATGTGCCTAATCTTCAGGGCTGACTGGCACCTGGTCGGTTTATTATGTGATCCCCACCAGTGCTCACTAAAAGCAAAACTTTTATTTATTGATTAAAATATAAGTAAGTCAGCCAAGCCTAAGACCCTTTGTAGAGAGCAAAAACAATGCTCAATGTGATTTACCTCATTTCTGCTTTACTTTTCCACAGAGACAATTTCACAGAGACAATTCACATTTGAGGAATGCGACAGGGGCTTCTCGAGCATTGGAATCTACTAGAG
This sequence comes from Macroglossus sobrinus, assembly GCA_004027375.1. Taxonomy (NCBI): domain Eukaryota; kingdom Metazoa; phylum Chordata; class Mammalia; order Chiroptera; family Pteropodidae; genus Macroglossus; species Macroglossus sobrinus. The sequence continues at coordinate 159,083 of PVKZ01001296.1, read as the reverse complement.
TGTATCCAAGTCTTTAAAGAACAAGAAGAGCAGAAGACACAGTCCATGCTTTAGGGGGTTTTAGGAAGCCTCTTCAAATTGTCCTGTGATTCATAGGCTAGGGAGTTCTCAGTGAAGACAAAATGAGAAAGGAAATCTGAAAGAGAGAATTTGTGTACCTTGGCTTATAAATTAGAAGCTTTGTGATTGCAGTGTTTTAAAAAAATTAATTACTAAAATGTCTGTCTCTGATGTTCTTTTTAAGTTGGAAAAATCTGGAATATAAAGCCATCTGAATTCTTTTAGCATGGCTAAGAGAGCAGTAATCTTTAAAATGTTTCTTTAGTCTTATTTCTTCCCTTTATTGTAAGAAGCTAGTTTTTAATAATATTTGAAGAATTATTGAAAACAGAACCTCAGTTATAATTGGTTTATTTTTCTTGAATTGGTATATTTTTAACAGAATTATGAGTGAAGTATTTTGTAGAATATATTTGAAGACTAGGGTTTGTTATACTGAGTTTTTAGCACATGACTGTTAATATTTGATATTTTTCAAATTATTCATGGTACCTTGTCTATGGTAAATACTTAATAAATATTGTCTTATTTAGAATCTAAAATATTTGATGTACTGATTTAATTTTTAGCAGCAGTGGTCATTTTATATTAATATTTAAGATAATTGAAGATGTATTTTTTTCTTTGAAGAAATTATAACCTGCTTTCCTGCAAAGAAGGATATTTCTGACTTTGTTAGTATATAAGAAGAGGAAGTTTTGGCTGGGGAAAGTGCATGAAAATTATATTGACTTATAATAATAAATCAAATTTGCAATTAAAGTAAATGCAAAACCAGGAGGTGATGCAATATGATTTTAAGCTCTTAAAAATTGATATTGTGACCATTGACAAATTATAATATTTTATTGCAAAGTATGAAGTGTTAATACTGTTAAATGACTCCAAATGTTGATATTTGAGATTGTCTGCTGGCCTTTTGCAGGTGTTATATCTAGGGATTCAAGGCTATTCCATTTTCTAGCCCCCTTTTTTAAGGTTACAGGCCTCATCTATAATTTACAACTGATGACAAAAATAGAAGCTAACAGTGGTAAAATTAAGCCCAAAGGCAAAATAATTATATATATATATATATAGCCTTCAGCAGTAAGGGAGAGAGCTATCATTCACCCCCCCCCCCACAATTAGTCACTAGTTAATCAGCTCTGTCCTTCCTTTATTGAAGGGTTACAGTGTAAGTAAGTTGGCAGCATCCTTTTAATTCATCAAACATACAACACATGGCGGTGTTTGTTGCAATTGGGGAACAGCACCTTTGTGAGTTTGCCCCCTAGCACTGTTGCTGTAGATGTGGAAAGCTTCTGAGGTAAGAGAGAATATTTATGCAATTTCATGACATTGGTATTGTGGTATCTTCATATACAGGCCTAACCTTAAAACTAAGGATATTTTTGAGCACATTCAAATTCATAACACTAATCTTAAATATGTAAATAAATGTGTTTGACCGTGTGTATTTATGGATGTATGTGTTTAAATTGCACATATAAAACATGACAATAAAGAGGTATGGCTGATTTCTGACATGAAAATAAGCACTGAAACCTTCAGACTACAAGCTTTGGGAGTATATCCACTTATTCCAATAAGACTGCCATCATACGATCTTTTGTGAAGGGAGATTTGATAAACTTTTAGAGCCAGTTTATAAACTTCTAGAGCCAGAAAATGAGACAAATATTAGGTTCACAATTCTTGGTCTATTGTTTTTGAAAATGGTGTTACTCTGATTACCTAATTTGTTTCCAAGTGAAATTGGTCTGTTTCCATAAATGTCTTCCAAAACTCCTTCCTATTGAGAATGTTTTACAAAGTCTGACAACAAACCTAATGATTATAATGGTTACATTATTGCTGTCCACATGGAGCCTCCTCCCTTGTGAACTAAAAACAGAATGACAGTTGGATATTTAAGATGCAATGTGTTATTTTTCACAATTACTAGAGTTTTAGATTATTTTCTCATCTGGCTCAAAGCTATAATTGAATATCATTTATAAAGTAAAATTCAGAAATATTTTTATACTATTTTCTAAAATCTTTATTTAAATAGTTGTGTTCCATTTACAATTTGGAACTTAACAACACTATCAAGAGTCATTCAATATTAAAAAAGCTTAAAAATATCAAAAAACCTGATATATTTTATCAGGTGGCTAATTATACTAAGTACACAACATGCACTCAGTGTAGAAATATTATAACCAACAATAGAAGATTTAAACTAAATATTATAAATCATGCATGGCACAGCAGCATGACATAAAAATTTTAAGATTTTGAAATCAATTATATATTGTTTTAAAGACAATTTTCTATGTCCTCACTTTGTTTTTTTATTTATTTATTTTTTGTAAATGTGGGTATTTCTATTTGATTTCCATGTGTTCTTTTATTAACTACATTATAAGAAAATGAAGGTAAGAATGTATGTGATGCCTCTTTCCTACCTGTAGGTTCTAGCATAATAGCTAACATAATAGGGAAGCCAAAAGCTTTCATTGAATGATCTAGAAAATATGTGTGAAAACATTAGCTCAGCAAATACTAATAATAATCAAAAGGTTTATTTAACTTGGTGGTTTTATTGCTGAGATATACAATTTTAAAATAAACTTTATCTATAAAATTAATAATGTGAGAAGAGATAGAAGAGAAGGACCAATAGTTCTTCCTGTCCAAAAATAAGTGTGTAACATTTTGATTTGAAAATTTAAATAGTAAATTTTGATTCTTAAATATAATACCTTGCCTTTGTCCCTGATGAATTTGATTTAATTGAATTTTGCCTACTTGACTAGTAAGATTTCTAATTTTTCTAGGTTTTTTTCCAACTAGCTCAGAGAATTTCTTTCCTACTATTTCATAGTTATACAAATTAAGCCTACAGGTACCTCAGATACCTGATTTTTATTTTTAAAAAATAGCTATATGTCCTTATATTTAAATTATTTAAGTAATTGTTTCTGATATCTTCTCCTTCTCTATCCTGCATTCTTTCTATGCTTTGAGTTTCTGTTTATGATTCATTTTTTTCTATTTTAAGTGAAGACAAAGATGAATAAACTAAGCATTAAAAACATTTACTTTGGGGAAACAAAAATTAGCTTGCCTTTATCATTTAATGAGCAATATTCCCCTAATATTTTTCTTATTCCTAAAAAATTCCAGGAAGCAATTCCTCCAACAACGTCTTTTGCAAGTTGAATCTTATTTCTGGTTTTCACTTTTTGATTACATTGGCCTTTGCTGGGTTTCATAGTAGTCTGGGCTAAATGCCCAATTTAGTATTATTTTTTCTATTTATTTTAGTTTTTAGTTCATTTCTAAAAGGAGTTCCATTGTCAAATTATTTTTAGGTAATTGTTATATGTTATAAAATGTTGCTCAAATATATATGAAGAGAAATACAATACTTCTCTTTTAAAAAATTTTGATGACCATATGGTGTTGAGTTTACAGTTAGAACCTGTATAAAACTTTTTTTTCTAAATTGTGTATAAAAACATTTCAATTCAATTATAAAATCTTCAATATTTTCATCTTTTGTACAGAAAAAAATCTCTAAATTTAATATAACTTCTAAAATCTTGTAAATTTGTTTTAACAGTATCTTTAATAAAATCAAACAAATGAAAAAATAGCAGTGCAAAGTGGAGTGCTTGAATATAGGGATTACTCAAGAAAATATAATAAAAAATGCCACCTATTTTTCCTGTATAATTCAGAATAAAACAGACTTGAGTTATTTCTTAACTTAGCAGTCTCTATTGGAAGGCCACAGTGTCTTGCTTCACTTGGCAGTTGAAGTAGAGGAAGGCAAATCTTCGCCTTTTGTTCAGCCTCATAAGCAAACCCAACCCATGAGTGTTTCTTTAAAAAATAATTCCACATAATAGAAAAATAATTAGTGTACAAAAAATAGAATATGTTTAACAACACATATTATTAGATAAGTTACTATTTAAACAACAATTAAGTGGCATTTTTTAACAAAATTTATTTTTTAAATTATTATTATTGTTATTATTATTATTATTATTTATGCCTATAGCACCTGGTCTTCCTAGGTGGTCTCCCATCCAAGTAATAACCCAGATCAACTCTGCTTAGCTTCTGAGATCAGACATCAGGCTTGTTCAGTGTGTCATAGCCATAGACCATGGACTATAGCTCCACTGAGATGTGAACCCAGGATCTTCTTCATATAAAGCAGATGTGCTAACCACTACACTATGGAACCATGTCCTCAAACTTAATTTTAAAATCATGAGTCACCCTAATGATGTGAGGTGGAAGAAAATTTAATGTAATAATTATTTATGATACTAAACAATGTTAAAATATCCAAAAGCAAATATAAATTGTCACATGTTATACAAAAATTTTAAATATAAGATGATATGTCTACATATGCATATGGATAAGTATTGGAGTCAGAAAAGAAGACAAATGCAATTTTGGAAGGAATCATGTCTTTATGAATGATAATTTATCTTTCATGTTGTTTTAACTAATTATACCACAATATTCATTATAACATAATTATTTCTATTAATTCTCTTTATGACCCTATGAGTAATGAACTAAGAATGCTTTCCTAAGTGGTTTGAAGATAACTTTTTGCAATGGATTGGTGGGGGCATTAGCCCTTTTAACAAAACTATACTGTGCAATGTATTTTCTTTTTTTTAGATTTTTATTTTATTTATGTTTTATTAAACTTATTGGGGTTACACTGGTTTATAAAATTATATAGATTTCAAGTGTACAATTCTATAATACATCATCTGTTTACTGCATTGCGTGTTCACCACTCAATGTCAAATCTTATTTTGTCACAAAATATTTGACCCTCTTTACCCTTTTCTTCTTCCTTCTCTCCCCTCCTCCTGCCCATATTTTAAATGGAGCTAGCAAGATAAAAAAATCATTTATAAATGGCCATTAATGGGAACAATGTCTGTCACATTTCTCCCAAACATTATAAATAATTAAGCAATTACAACTTTTTTGTAATATTAGTTTCTTTAATCCAAAAGATGTCCAGAACACCTTCCTTCCCATACCATCTTTTATTACTCAAAATAGATTTTATGTTCTATTTAATGTTCAAATTAAACTATAAAAATTGGTTGCTATGCAGAGGAAACTAAATAACAAAGATGATTCTCCCAAATTAAAAGAAATAATGGCTCATGTTATGTTAAGGGTGATATGAAAGAAGTAAAGGAGCATATGTGGTACTGTTTGTGTCAAAGTCATTCCAGAATAATTGAGGAAAGAACAGTATTTAAGCTGTTTTTCCTTAGCTAAGAGAGAGCAGAAGGGTATATATTATTTTATGGTGAAATTGATAACATCCAATAGAATTATTCAGAAGGAATATTTTGTGTTTTCTTTAGAGTTTTAAAATTACAGTTAGGATTTTCTTTCTTGTTAGATTGCCTCTCAATGCCTGGTTTAATATTGGCTTGAGCAAAAAGTTTTTGACTGCTCTTAGCCAAGAGTCTCATAACTTGCTTTAATAGAAGTTTGTGTGTGTGTGTATGTGTGTGTGTGTGTGTGTGTGTGTGTGTGGAATAAAACAATTAATCTTGGAAAATAAGAACCAAAAAAAGTGTAATAGCCCTTGGAAAAATGTTAGTGTTTACATAGTCTTCATGTTTCCTTAAATTTAGAAGTACAGTAGAGCCTCATTTCATTATTTAGACATACTGTAGGTCACATCTCATTTCCTAAATCTAACAAGTCTTAGTGGTAAAAGACAGAGAGTATGGTGAGTCTGTAAGGTGGGTAGTCTTTCTGTCTCCCAGCATCAGGGTTATTATAAAGGAGTCTTACTGTTTTTCTTTTTTTCACTTTACTTTGTAGAAAATGGGAAATGGCATCTGCTCTTACAGAGAAACTCAGTGAATAAATTACTTTTTACTAAATACATAAATACTATAGGTTTCTTCTAATCCAAGACTATAAGATCCAAATAAATCCCTTCTGAGGTTTAGAAGAGTAGGCACTTCTATATTTTGAATATCTCTCAAGAAACAAAAAGATTCGGAACTATTCACTTTAGTTAATAAATCAAAGAGTCCAACTGTTTAAGAACATGTATGATAAAGTCTATAAAATTTGAGCATTCGATATAATAATCAAAACACTCATACAACTCCTTATTCTAAACCTCATTCAATCCAAAAGTTAATCCCATGAGACAGCTATTGGTAGCTTTACTACAGGTGACATAACCAAGTAACAGAGAAGTTAAATAACTTACCTAACTTTACACAGCTAGTATGTGGAATAGTGAGGATTTAAAACCAGGCAATTAGAATCCATAATCACTTTCAACTATTACAACATTAACCACTATGCTCTACTGCCTTTTGAGTCTTGAACTAGATGATTTAAAATAAACGTTTTTTCTTTTGATTTTATGATTAAAAATACTTCTGGGAGTTTCTTTCATTTCAATGTCAAAATAAGATAATGCTAAAATCTTTAGACTCATACTCCAGCATTTTAATGCAGTTTAAGTTATGATATACATATATAAAATACATCTTTAAAAAGAAGTTGTTAGATAAAAGACAATCAAAACTTGTAGAATAAAACTTGTATACTATTAGAGCTAATCAGCTAAGCCTCTGAATAATGTGTATAAATTCCATATACATAGCCTTTACCCTTTACAAGCTCCATCTCTTCACTGGCCAAATAAAAAGCAAATTTGTTTTGTTTTCTGTACTACCTGGTAAAACAAAGGTTAAAATCATGTATTCAAAAATGTAATTACTTTAATCATATACAAAATATGAAATTGATATCAGTATAGAATTTTTGTCAGTGGTAGTACAAGGGATAATGTGATTATCCTGGTTATTCAGTATATAATGACATATTTTTCAATTGGCATTTAAGTACATTATCTAATGATCTAATTCATATGAAAGTACTTTGTCAGTAGCAGACATACTAATGTTTTTTTTTTCTCAGCTGAAATTAGCCTTTTTATTTATTTAATAAACTTTCCTAATGTTAAAGTACTACTTACCATACAGTTTTCTCAATCTAACAATAGTAGAATGAAATATTCAAATATCAGTTCCGTAGATTTTATGTGCCTCTTCAGATGCATAAATTATCGCAGGTTACTGTAAGTTGCCTCTGATGGGACACAAAGTCAATGTTCAAAAATACATGTCTCTTGTGCATCATTCCACATTTGCTATTTAATTTCTCATATCACTTATTTCTTCAACTTGTCATTCCCTTCTTCAGTTTTATTATTTTTAATTGATCCTCATATTTTGGTTTTATTTTAGTCAAAGATATCATGTACCTGAAGTCTATAGAGAAAAGTTAAAAGATAGCACGGTATGCTTGATATGATAATTTCCAAAGTGTTTTCTAATCATGAGATTTTAATAATTCTGAATTAAATTTCAATTTTAATCAGGTATTTTTCTTATCTATGCTTTGGACTCTGTAGCATTTGTCAAGGCCTTAAACCTTAAAGTTATCTTTGATTCTGTCTTTTATTTTCTTTAATCTGTCATATTAAACCATTTATTTAATAATCAAGAGATTTCTATATGTAAGACCTTGTTATAGGCACTAGGAATAAATAAAGGAAATATGCATTATAATCTTTGATTTCTTAACCTTATATCTTTCATAATTTTATTTGTCAGTTAAGTACTATAGAAGTTAATTGAAGACAATGATCATGCCTTATATTTTTCACAGAAGTTCTAATTATATTTGCTGCTTAGTATGTGCTGATACCTTATATAATCAATGATGGGAATATAAAATGAGACAGCTGTTAAGCATAAAATCACCATATTACCCAGAAATTTTACTCTTAGGTATATACCCAGAAAAATTGAAAATAAGTCATTAAATAGAAACCTGTAAATGAATGCTCCCAGTAACACTAATCACAGTTACCAAAAAGTGGAAATACAAGTGTCCCTCAGCTAATAAATAGATAAACAATTTTAATATATTTGTACAATGGGATGTTATTCAGTCATAACAAGGAAAGAGGTACCAATATATGACACAATATAAGTAGGTCCTAAAACATTATACTAAATGAAAGGATTTAGACACAAAATAAAATATATTGTAAGATTTTATGGATATGAAACATCCATAGGTAAATCCATAAAAACAGAAAATACATTAGTGAATTCTGGGACCAGAGAAAGAGAAAAATAACAATGACTGATTAATGAGAATAGAGTTTCTTTTGGGGGTGATAAAAATTTCTCAAACTAAATAGTGGTGGTAAACAACACTGAGGATGCATTTTTTTTATTGAGGATGTATTTAATCACAATGTTACACAGCATTGGGAATGTACTTAATCAAGAAAGTAGGCTCTTAACCTGCTACTTCTCTCACAAGGAAAAGTGAGAATGTTTGAGTGGTTCACTTTCCCAACCATGCAGAACACTGCCAAGGGGATCCATTTCTTCCTTGCTTCACTCAGAATAATAAGGTGAATTACACAATTGTAATGGAGTGGGGAGGAGGAAGGAAAGGCTGGGAGAACAGAAGCCAGGGCTCAGAACTAAGTATATCAAAGGAATATGTATTCCATTAACCACCACGAGGACTTCAACAGGAAACCCAACTGTGGACCACAGGAAACCCAACTGAGGCAATTGGGGTTGCCTCATCTGAGGATTCCCAATTCAGCACCATGAGTACTTCCAATGCTCCACATGCCTCATCTATAAACACCTGCCACCCCGTGGCCATCTCCCTATGCGCACTCCTGAGACAGTGAGTGTGAGCCTTTGCAAATGAATAGTGAGCACATGCACAAAGCAAGTCTAACCTTGCTGGATTGAAAACACACACACACACACACACACACACACAAACTTAAGCATTAAGCACTGCCTTAGATAAAAGCAAATGGGAGGCTGTCAGCAGCTATCCTGGATTTGCAGGATCAACAGAAGGCATACATGAAGTAAGAGCTATTACTGTAGGCATAAAAAGAAAGGCATACAATCTTAAGAGTTACCCTTCAAGAGAGAACAAAAAGTATGAGGCAAGTGTATCCATAGAAAAGTTCTGAGAAAGCTTCAAAATCCGTAGAAGGGCATACAGAAGATATTTTTCTCTTGAAGTCAGACTATAAAGATTGGAGGAGGTGACATCTTCAAATGAAAAGACTATAGTACAAGCCTTCAAAGAACATGAAAAATCAAGTAAACATATAATCACCAAAAGAACACAAACACTTTCCAGTATCCAACCTCGAATAAATGGAGATCTGTGATTTGCTCGATAAAAAAAAAAAAAGTAAAATTTAGGTCATGTGTATTTTAATTACAATAAAAATAATAACTACTGATAGCCATCTAAGGCACTATAAGCACCTATTAGATCCAGTTTTAAGAAAAATGGGAGTTCCAGTAAGCTAAATTCCAGAAAGGGTTGTCAGGCTAAATGTCTTCATGGGCAAACTGTTAAAATAAGAGAGAAGAATAGGTATTATACAATAGGGAACAATGGGGAAGAAAGAAACATACAATAGAGTGGTAGAGATTTTTGGTGAACTCTGGAGAAAAAAAAAACAGTAGAAATTTTTTTCTCTGATTTTATTGTTAAAAAGCTTTGCTGGATTTTATCATGAATGAGTATTGAATTTGATCAAACATGCTTTCTTATTAATTGATACTTTTTTTTTAGCCTGTAGGTATGCTGTATTATATTGACTGGTTTTCAAATGTTTAACCAGCATTGAATATCTAGAATAAATCCTACTCAGTCACAATGTATAATTATTTTTGCATTATTTTATTAAATTTTCTAATTTTTGTTTATATATATATATATATATATATATATATATATTTGCATCTAAAGTTGTGAGAGATATTGGTCTATATATAGATTTTTTTTCTTTTTGTATTATATTTTTTCTTGTTTTTATGTCAAGGTAATATTTAGACTATTGGTGAAATGAAATACCAGCCTAAAATAATGTATCCAGCTAAGCTCTCCTTTAGATATGAAGAAAAATTAAGACCTATTCAGACATACAAAAATTGAGAAAATTCTCCACTACTAGGCCTGCACTACAGGAAATTTTGAAAGGGGTCAGCTCACCTAAAACAAAATAACAACAACAAGAAAATAAATAATTGGGAGTAAAGTGACTATCAGGCAAATAGAAGCAAGAGTGCAACCCTTGATAAGAACAGGGCATTATAAGTTTAAATAATAAGAAGAGAGTTGCTATAGCAAGATAGTAATGAACGTTCAGCATACATAGAAACAAATTGAAATACCAAAGACTGAAAATGAGAGGATACAAAGATCCAGATTCGCAAAGGAGAAATGAGATAAGGCACATGCAGAAGAAAGTGTATGACTGTATATAAACCCCAAAGAGTCAGAACTGAAGTAAATAACATAAAACAAACAAACAAAAAAATCAGAGGCAAAATTCACAAAAGCCAACCAAAATAAAGAAAACAGAAACACAAGGGCAAGAAAACAATGGATATACTGAGCTACCAGAAAGCAAAAGATAAAATGGCCATAAAAAGACCTCACATTTCAATAATCATCCTAAATGTAAATGGACAAAATTTATCAATAAAAAAGCATAGAGTTGCAGAATGGATCAAAAAGCAGAACCCCAAAATATGCTGCCTCCAGGAGACACATCTCAGCTCCAAAGACAAATATAGATTTGAAATTAAAGCATGGAAAACAATATGTCAAGCAAATGGAATTTAGAGAAAAGCGAAAATAGTGGTACTAATATCAGAATAGGCTTCAAAATAAAAAAAGTTCAAGAAAGATACCGAAAGACATTTCATAATGACAAAGAGAATAATGCACTAAGAAGACATAACACTTTTTAATACCAATCTTAATCAGGGAGCCCTGAAATATATAAAGCAATTACAAACAGAACTAAAGGGAGAAACGTACCAAAACACTATCATAGTAGGAGACCTGAACACCCCACTGTCGTACATGTATAGATCATCCAAACAGAAAATCAATAAGGAAATAACATCTTTAAATGACACATTAGACCAACTGGACATAATTGGTATATACAGAGCCTTCTATCCCAAAATAGCTGCTTATACATTCTTCTCTAGTGCACATGAAACATTCTCAAGAAAAGACCACAAACTGGGACACAGAAATAGCTTCAACAAAAATAAGAGGATTGAAATTATACTATCCACATATTCTGATCATAATGTTTAGAAAATAAAAATCAACTGTAAAAAATATCAGGAAGAATTACAAATATATGGAGATTAAAAAACATGCTATTGAAGAATAACTGGGTCAAAGAAGAAATAAAAAAATGACATCAAGTGATACATAGAAATGAATGATAATGATAGTACAACATATCAAATCTTTTGGGACACTGCAAAAGCAATCATAAGAAGAAAGTTCATATCATTACAGGCCTATCTCCAAAAACAAGAAGGAGCCAAAATAAAAAACCTAATGCTTTATATTAAAAAAAAAAACTAGAAAAGAAAGAACAAATGAGGCCCAAAGTCAGCAGAATAAAAGAAATCATCAAAGTTAAACCAGAAATAAATAAAATTGAAAACAAAACAAAACAAAATATAAAAAAAATAAATACAACAAAGAGCTGTTCTTTGAGAAGGTTAATAAAATTGAGAAACTCCTGGCTAGACTCACTAAAGAAAAAAGAGAAAGGACACAAATAAACAAAATCAGCAATTCAAGAAAAAAAATTACAACTGACATGACAGAAATACAAAAGATCATGCATGAATACTATGAAAAAGTACATAACACCCAATTTAATAACCAAGAAGAAATGGACCAGTTCTTAGAAAAATACAACCTTCCTAAACTGAATCAAGAAGAACTGGAAAACCTAAATAGACTGATCAGCAGTATGAAAATCAAAACAATGATCAAAAACTTCTCAAAAAGTAAAAGTCCAGATGGACTTCACCAATTAATTCTACCAAACATTCAAAGAATATTTAATATCTAGTCTTTTCAAACTCTTCCAAATAATCGCAGAGGAGATAATAGTTCCCAACTCATTATATGAGGTCGATATTACTCTGATATTAAATCCTGGTAAAGATCACACACACACACACACACACACACACACACACACACACACACAGTACAGACCAATATCTCTCATCATCACAGATGCAAACATTCTAAATAAGATGCTAGCAAATTAAATATGGCAACATATTAAAAACATTATACACCACGTTCAAATGGGCTTAATCCCAGAGGCACAAGGATGGTTCAACATATGCAAATCGATTAAAGTGATACACCACAAAACAAATTTAAAAATAATAATTATATGATCATATCAATAAAGGCAGAAAAAATCTTCAACAAGATACTGCATCCATTTATGATCAAAACACTTAACAAAATTGGTATAGAAGAAAAATACTTTAACATAATAAAGACCATATATGATAAACCTTCAGCCAACATTATACTTAAAGGAGAAAATTTGAAAACCTTCCTACTAAGATCAGGAACAAGGCAAGGCTACTATCACCACTGCTATTCAATATAACATTGGAGGTTCTATTGAGTGCAATCAGGCAAGAGAAGACATAAAAGGCAAATAAATAGGAAACAAAAAGTCAAACCGTCACTATTTGCAGATGACATGATTCTCTATATAGAAAACCCTAAAGACTCCACAAGAACACTACTAGAAACAATTAGCAAATACAATAAAGTCTCTGGATACAAAATCAATGTTCAAAATTCCATAGCATTCTTATTCTCTAATAATCAGAAAAAGAAGTAGAAAAAAATAGCTTTTCTTTTTTCAATTGCAATAACAAGAATAAAATACCTGGGAATAAATTTAACAAAACATGTGAAGGACCTATATAATGAAAACTACAAGACTCTATTAAAAGAAATTGAAGATGACACAGAGAAATGGAAAGATATTCTATGTTCTTGGATTGGAAGAATCGACAGTTTAAATGAACATATTACCTAAAGCATTATACAGATTATATGCAGTCCACATAAAAATCTAATCATCATTTTTTAAAGAAATAAAACAAAAGTCATCATATTTATAAGGAAGCCCAAAAATCCAAAATTCCCAAAGCCATCTTGAGAATAAAAAATTGATCCTGGAGGTATCACTCTGCCCAACTTCAAGTTATACTGCAAAGCAAAAGTAATCACAACAGAATGATATTAGCAGCAAAACAGATACACAGAGCAGTGCAGAAGTAAACCCATATTTATATGGGCAAATAATTTTCAACAGAAAAGCCAAAAACTTAGAGTACAAAAAGGAAAGCTTCTTCAGTAAATGGTGCTAGAAAAATTGGAAGGCCACACACAAAATTAACTCAAAATGGATTAAGGACCTGAATATAAGAACTGAAGCAATAAAATGAATAGAAGAAAACATAAGAACAAAACTCAAGGGCCTTGAACTTAAAGAGGATTTGATAAATTTGATTTCAAAGGCAAGGGAAGTAAAAGCAAAAATAAATGAATGGGACATCATCAAACTAAAACGCTTCTGCTCAGCAAAAGAAATCATCAACAATGTAAAGAGGCAACCATCTCAATGGAAAAATATATTTGCAAGCAATGCCTTCAATTAGGGCCTAATAACCAAAATATACATAGAACTCATACAACTCAATAACGACAACAACAACAAAACAAAAAACACAAACAATCCAGTCAAAAAATGACAGTTTATTTAAACTGTTGATTATTCCAATCTAAAATGGCAGAGGATCTGAATAGACACTTCTCCTTAAAAGACCTACAAATGGCCTACAGACATATGAAAAGATACTTAACATCACTAGCTATTAGGGAAATGCAAATCAAAACCACTATAAGATACCATCTCAAACCAATTAGAATAGCTATAATCAACAGGACAAGTAATAATAAATGCTAGAGAGGATGCAGAGAAAAAGAAACCTTCATACACTGCTGGTAGGACTGCAAATTGGTACAGCCACTATAGAAAACAGATGGAGGTTCCTCAAAAAACTAAGAATAGATCTATCTTATGATCCAGCAATCTCACTGGGTATTTACCCCAAAGACTTGAAAACCCATATTCAATATGATATTTGCACACCAATGTTCATAGCCCCACTATTCACAGTGGCCAGGACATGGAAACAACCGAAGTGTCCTACAATTGATGATTGGCTAAAGAAACGGTGGCACATATATACGATGAAATATTACTCAGCCATAAAAGAGATGAAATACTGCCATTTGCGACAACATGGATGGACCTTGAGATAATCATGGTAAGTGAAATAAGCCAGGCAGAAAAAGTTGAAAATCACATGATATCACTTATATGTGGGATATAAACCTAAAAGCAACAAATGAATAGGACAAAAAGAGACTCAGAGACATGAACAATGGACTAGTGGTTACCAGAGTGTAGGGGTTGGGGGAGGATGCATGAGATATACAGGGTAAAGCGGGTCAAATGTAGTATGGTAGGGGGAGGATGAAGTGGATAAAAGGGATCAAATACATGATAGTTCAAGTAATGTGGACTTTGGGTGGTAATCACACAACAGAATATATAGATGTCAAATGATGATGTACACCTGAAAATTATATAATTGTATTAACCAATGTTACCTTAATAAGCTTAATATAAATAAACAAACAAATGAGTTCAGTAAGGTCAAAGGTTATAAAATGACCACAAAAGTCAATATGTCTATATACCAACAATACAATTGCAGTAATTGAAACTAAAATTATGATGCAATTTATATTTTTTCCAAGATAGCTGTATAGATAATAAATATTTAACTCTAGAATTTAAAAACATGTACAGGGTAAAGTCAGAAGTTAGAGAACTAGATAAAAGCAGGGTTCACTTTCTCCCAGGATCACATTATAATTATAAAAAAATTATAAAACAATCAACATGGAGAACCATTTGAAATTTATTTGGTCATAACACATACATCTGAGGATATAAAGAAAAAAGACATGTGAAAACTAGTAGTAGGGGCAGAGACATAAAGCTGTGATATTTGAGCACTGGGAGGAAGAGCACAGCTGCAGAGAACCCCTGAAGGAGCAAGAAGCCCTCACCCAACACAAGGATTCTGATCCAATCACAGGAAGTGGAGTTCTCATAAACTCTGATTATAAAAATAATTGGGGATTCTGGCTTTCCAGGTGAGATAAAAGAAACCTGAAAATCAGATGACCTCTTAAAGGGCCCATGCACAGATTTACTCTTTCACAGATATTCACCCTGGATGTGGGCAGAGGGTCAGCAGCTTGGGAAGAATGAGAGACATACGGTAAAAGACTGAGTTGTGTGGAAATGTGGTAAGTCCTGAAGGAGCAGCTGCCATTGCTCCTTTGTTGAGCCACCTCTGGAACAGAGTACAGAGTACATCTTGCCTGTTGAATACTCCCCACACACAGCCAATTCTAAAGCTGTATTGGTCTGGTGAAATAGACTTGTTCCACTCCACGTTTCCCCAAAATCCTGCACCACCCAAATTTCCTTCAGTGGGCTCATTACAGGGCAGCAGGCCCCACCCTGCACCATACCTGGGCCATATATTCATCACCTGAAATAATTCTCAGCTGACACTGTTAGCATACACCCCACACTTTCTGCGGGAGACTTTTAGTGGCAGACCACAGGCACTAGGATGATCTGAAGTGTCTCTTGGGCAAATTGCAGAGGTCTGTGGGCCCAATG
Source organism: Macroglossus sobrinus (assembly GCA_004027375.1). Classification (NCBI taxonomy): domain Eukaryota; kingdom Metazoa; phylum Chordata; class Mammalia; order Chiroptera; family Pteropodidae; genus Macroglossus; species Macroglossus sobrinus. The sequence goes on along the minus strand of PVKZ01001296.1, from coordinate 143,254 downwards.
CAGATGGCACCTGATTTCACTGAGATGTGTGACTTTAGTAGGATCCTGCATGCTCAGCACTGACTGCAATTTTGAATTTGCATTGGACTGATGAAATTAGCTCTCTTCACCCTGTGTTTCCATGGGACCTTGCACCATCCAACCCACAAATTACTGGCAATTAGCTCATTCCCAGACAGCCAGCTCCACCCTGTGCTTTTCATGGGCCTTGAATTCAATAGCAAACAATAGCCCCAAGCTGTTGTAGCCCACACATTGCCTGTGCATCTCAGAAGAGATTTTCTGTGGTGAGCTGCAAGCCCCATCTAGAGTTACAGTATTTATTGAACAGAACCTGACTTTCTATGGATCTGAGGAGAGAAGCAGCTATAATGGCTACAATCTGAGACTTTCACAGGAAGCCATAGATTCAGCATTAGCATATAATGCATTGCATTGGCCAGATGAAATCTGCTTGCTTTACTCCTGTGACTGCCTGGGTCCCCACTCTGCCCAACTCATGTACCACTCAAAGGCTCCTCCAATTGCAGTGTTACAGATAGCTCTTAGGCCACCTCAAACCTTGAGGTGCATTGCTCCTTTTGCTAAACCACCTGAGGCTCAATACTGGAAGTAATGGGACCTTGGCTGGCAGCATTTTCTCTTCTACTTGCCTTCAGATTCAATATAAGTAGCAACAAACTACAGATTGTTTTGTAGTTTCTATCAGGCATCCCCAAACAATCAAAGGCAGTCACTGACCTTGGCCTACTCAGGAGCACCTCCCAAGGGGCAATATAACCAACACACTTGAAGGCTGACATCAGATTAGAACAGAGCACAACCTGATTACCCCATAAGTGTCACAGCCAAGGGTGGTCTTAACAGGTACACAAGCCTACTGGGGCAAATCTCACTTTGAATGGTTAGCCCCCCACACACAGAGTAACAAATACCCTATAGACATGATCAATATCCACAGCCAGTAAGCCCAAGAATCCATCCCACCCACTATGTGCTAACAGCAATCAAGGCTTGGCTACAAGAAGAGAATACACACAACTCACACAGGAAACACGCTGATACAGGTGATCAGGGAGACTGCCACTGGAATACACAGAACACCTACTATATAAGGCCACCTGGCTAAGGCTGAAAGATGTAACAAATCTTCCTAATATATGTAAAAGAACACAGAGCGGAAACTAAAATGAGAAAATTAAGAAATATGATGCAAATAAGACAACATAAAAAAATTTCAGAGGAAAAAAAAAACCTAAACAAAATGTAGGTAAGCAACCAACCAGAGGCAAAGTTTAAAACACTGGTTATAAGGATGCTCAATGAACTCAGGGGGAGAATAAATAATCTCAGTGAGGACCTCAACAGAGAGTTAGTAAGAATGAAAAAGGACATAGAACCTGTAAAAGGAACCAGTCACAAATGAAGAATACAATAAGTGAAATGAAGAATTCACTAGAAGGAATCAACAGTAGGTTAGGTAAAGCAGAGTATCAAATTAGCATGTTGAAAGACAAGGAAGCAGAAAACACCCATTCAGAACAACAACAACAAAATCAAGAAAATGAAAAAAAGTTCAAGAAACCTCTGATACAAGATCAAGCATACCAACATCTACATCATAAAAGTACCAGAAGGAGAAGGAAGAAAAGAAGAAAGAAAGAAAGAAAGAAAGAAAGAAAGAAAGAAAGAAAGAAAGAAAGAAAGAAAGAAAGAAAGAAAGGAAGGAAGGAAGGAAGGAAGGAAGGAAGGAAGGAAGGAAGGAAGGAAGGAAGGAAGGAAGGAAGGAAGGAAGGAAGGAAGAAAGAAAGAAAGAAAGAAAGAAAGAAAGAGATTGAGAAACAATTTGAGAAAATAATAATTAAAAAAATAACTTTTTTAACATGGCAAAGGAAATAGACATACAAGTCCAAGAAATGCAGAGTCCCAAACAAGAATAATCTAAACAAATCCACACCAAATACATCATAATGAAAATATCATGGGTTTAAGACAATGAGAGAATCTTAAAAGTAGCAAGAGGAAAACAGTTAGTCACTTACAAAGGCACTCTCATAAGTCTGTCAGCTGATTTTTCAATGGATATTTTGTGGCCAGAGAGATTGGCACAAAACATTCAGAGTGATAAAGCAAAGACCTACCACCAAGATTACTCTAGCAAGAAAAGCTATCATTTAGAATTGAAGATCAGATAAAGATCTGCCCAGAGAAGAAAAAGCTTAAAGAGTACATCGGAATCAAGGAAGTATTCCAATAAATGTTAGAAGGACTTCATTAAAAAAAGAAAGAAAGAAAGAAAGAAAGAAAGAAAGAAAGAAAGAAAGAAAGAAAGAAAGAAAGAAAGAAAGAAAGAAAGAAAGAAAGAAAGAAAGAAAGAAAGAAATATATATATATATATATATATATTATATATAATGGTTTTAGATACATGTGGAATCTAAAGAACAAAATAAACAACAACAGAAATAAACTCATAGATACAGAGAATATTTTGTGGGCTATTAGATGGAAGGGGGTGGGGGACAGTGAAAAAGGGTAAGAGAATTACAAAGTACAAATGAACATGGAGATATAAAATGTAGCATAAAGAAAATAGTTAACAATGTTGTAATAGATATGTAAGGCAGAAGAGAGTCAGTTTAGTGGAGTAATCACTTTGTGAGTTATATAGATCTTTAATCACTATGCAGTATAATGAAAGCTAATATTATATGCCTTTTATAATCGAAAAGACTCATTGTACAATGTAAATATGAGCGACTAATTGTCTATTATATTTCAATAAAGACAGAAAAATATATAAATAATAAAATGGCATAACTACATATCTATCAACAATTACTTTGAATATAAATGAATTAGGTGTTCCAATCAAAAGATAGAGTGGCATAATAGTTAGGAAAACAAGACCCTTACATATGCTGCCTACAAGAGACTTACTTCAGATCAAAAGACACATGCAGACTGAGAGTAAAGAGATGGAAAAAAGATGTTTTATGAACATGAAAAGAAACAAATAAAAATCTGAGTTAGCAGTACTTATACCAGACAAAATAGACTTTAAAACAAAGGCTATAATAAAAGGCAAAGAAGGACCCAGTAATCCCACTTCTGTGTATTTATCTGAAAAAACTCAAAACACTAATTTGAAAGAACATGGAAATCTATATGGTTATTTCAGCATTATTTACAATATCCAAGATATGGAGACAACATGTGTGTTTATTAATGGTTAAATGGATAAAGAAGAGGTGGTACATATATACAATGGGATATTACTGGCCAAATAAAAGAATAAAATTTTGTCATTTGCAAACAAATGTATCCAGAGCAAAGAAGGTGTAGCCATACTTATATCTGACAAAATAGATGTCAAAATAGAAAAGGTCATGAGAGACAAAGATAGAGACTTCATAATGATAAAGAGGACAATACATCAAGAAGACACAGCATTTGATCTTCCAGTCAAGATGGAGGAATAGGTAAATGCTGTGCTTGCTTCCCCTCACAACCACATGAAAATTACCACTAAACTACAGGAAAATCATCATTGACAATTGACTGAGGTATGACTGAACAGATGTCTTACAACTAAAGACATACGGAGGAAGCCCTCCTGAGACTGGTAAAAGGCAACAATACAGAATAAGCTGGTCCCATACCTCATGTGATGGCTAAAAATGAGGGGGAGCATCTCAGCTGTGAAGGGCCCTCTGGTGAAATGAGGCCCAGTTACATAGCAGACTCCCTAGCCCAAGTTTTCAGTGCTGGGAAGAGAAGTTCCAACAAAATCTGGATGTGAAAATTAGTGTAGATTGCAGGTGGGTTACACAGAGGGCTGTGAGAGTCCCAGGCATATCTCTAAAGAGGCAGTGCATAGACTTACCTGCTGATGAACTTGCTCTGAGCTCCAGCACTGGGACAGCAGCTCAAAAGGTGCCAGGGACATATAAGAAAGAGATGAGTTGTATGACTTCAGGGCAAATGCTGGAGGGACAGCTTTTCTTCCAGATAGATGTGCTAGTGAAGGCCACTGTTCCTTCTTTGAACCCTCCACCCACACAGAGTGTAGGCACAGGCAACCACCATATCTGAGTCTCCATCAACTGAGCGAGCACTGGTCTCCTTGCCCTGGTGATTTCCTGAGACACTGCCTAACCTACCTTTTGGGTGCAACCAAGCTGCTTTTACTGGATTTTATACACAAGTGGCCTATTTTGGTTCATGCTTAAAACTGAAAATCTCTTAAAGGTTCACAAAATGCAAAGAAGCAGCATCTGGCCTCAGAAAGCGCTGACCCTCTTACTAAGCAACTCCACGCCCGGGACTAGTGGCAGTTCAGTTGGCTTCAGATCATGACTGGGCATATAAAACCATATCCAAGCCTAGAATGAGTGATGGACATCTTTATATTTCATGGTGGTTCATGCCAGGTGGCACAGGGTAGTGTACAGGCTGTGGCTGATCTTAGTTTGCAGTGCAACCCCTTCCAGAAAGCACTGGCCTGCACACCAAGTGGCTGGCTTTTGTCTGAGCCTGAGCACCACCGGGGGCCACATTCAAGGACAACACATACAAAGAGCAGACTGGAAAAGCAACAGAGCCTCACTAAAGCAAATACAAATTCAGAGCCTCTGCACAACAGCTCCTCCACTGTAGCCACCAGCCAGTTCTCACAATCAGCCTGAGAGTCAATTCCTCTCATTGATATACAAATAGCAACCAAGGCTCAACAACAACAGGAGGGCACACACAACCCACACAAGAAACATACCTGAAGCACTCAACTCAGGTGACCACAAAGATTGCTCCACTGGGCCCCACAGAACACCTACTGCATGAGGCCACTCTAGTAAGACTGGGGCTCTAGCAGCAATACCTAATACACACAAACACAGATAGACAAATAAAATAAAGAGACAGAGAAACCTGTTCCAAGTTAAAAAATAGAACAAAGCTTCAGAAAAGAACTCATCATAATGGAGACAAAGAATCTACCAGATGCAGAGTTCAAAACACTGGTTATAAGGATGTTCACTGAAGTTGGGGGAAGAGTAGATGAACTCAGTGAGAATTTTAACAAAGAGGTCGAAAGCATAATAATGAAGCTTAAAATAAAACATAAAAAAAAACAGTCAGAAAGGAAGAATACAATAACTGAAATGAAGAATACCTTAGGAAGAATTAACAATAGCAAAGAATTCTCTGATAAAGCAGAGAATTGGATCAGAGATTTAGAAGATAAAGTAGTAGAAAACATTCAATGAGACTAGCAACAAGAAAAAATAACCTAGAAATATGAAAGTAGTGTAAGGGGCCTCTAGGATAACATCAAACATACCAACTTTAGCATAATAGGAATAACAGAAGGAGAAGAGAGAGAGCAAAGTGATCGGGCAAGGCCTTCTAGTACTACATTGAATAGATGTTTTGAGATTGGACACCCTTGTCTAATTCCTGATCTAAGAAAAAGCTTTCAGCTCTTTACCATTGTGTGTGCTCTTAGCCATGGGTTATCATTTATTGTGTTGAGATATATTTCTTCTATAACTAATTTGTTAAGAGTTTTTATCATAAATAGATGTTGATTTTATTTACCTATTTATTTATTTATTTATTTATATTGAATTTATTAGGATGACATTAGTTAATAACATTACATATGTTACAAGTACGCAGTTCAATAATATGTCATATGCATATTGCATTGTGTGTTCACCTTTGATGAATACATTTTCTGTATCTATTGAGATAATCATATATTTTTTCCTTTTATCTATTAATGTGCTTTATCATGTTTAGTGATCTGTATATGTTAAACCTTTCTTGCATTCCAGCTATAAACCCTACTTTATCTTAAAAGTGCTGCTCAATTTGTTTTGTTAGTATTTTATTGAGAAATGCTGCATCTATATTCATAAGAAATATTAGTGTATAGGTTTTTTTTTTCTGATAGTGTTCTTTTCTGGCATTGGTATCAGGGTTATGAGTTTGTGAGTGTTGTATTCTGTTTAATTTTTGGAAGGGTTTACAAAGAATTGGCATCAATTATTTAATGTTTGGTAAAATTCATCAGAAAAACCATCTGGTCAAGTGCTTTTTTAATTTGAGAGATTTTTTTATTACTGATTCATTCTTATTACTAGTAATTGATATATTTAGACTTTATATTTCTTCTTGATTCATTCTTGGTAGTTTGTATATTTCTAAGAGATTTCTGTTTCCTCTACATTTTCAAGTTTGTGGCATGTTCATAATACCCTCTTATGATTCTCTGCATTTATGTGGTATCAGTTGTAATTTCTTAGTTTTATGTCTAATTTTGTTGATTTTAGACTTTTTATATTTTTCTTGGTTAGTCTATATAAAGCTTTGTCAATTTTATTTATCATTTCAGAGAACCAAATCTTTTCATGGTTAGGTTTTTATTGCTATTCTGGCCTTGATTTTATTTATTTCTGCTCTGTAATCTTTATCATTTCCTTCCTTTTTGCTAATGTTGGGCTCCTTTTGCTTTTCTTTTCATGCTTTCCTAAGGTGTAGAATTAGTTTTTTTTTTTTAAATTTTGGGATATTTATTGGTTCTTAATGTAGTCATTTATTGCTATACATGTTGCTTTTAGAACAACTTCTGCTGAATCTCATAGGTTTTGAAATAATGTTTCCATTTTTGTCTCAAGAAATTTTTTTAAATTTTTTTTCTTTATTTTTTAACCCATTGGTTGTTCAGGAGAGTGTTAATTTCATGTGCTTGTGAATTTTCCATTTTCCTTTTATTATTGATGTGTAGTTTCATTTCATTGTGGTAAGAGAAGATTCTTGGTATGATTTCAATCTTCTGGAACTTATTAAAACTTGTTTTGTGGCTTAACATGTGCTCTATCCTAGAAATGACCCATGTGTACTTGAGAGGAACATGTATTCTGCTATTGTCAAATAGAATGTTTTTCATGTTTGTTAGGTCTTTCTACTCTATTGTGTTTTTCAAATCTGCTGTTTCCTTATTGATTTGCTGTCCGATGATCTATCCATCATTGAAAGTAGAGCATTAAAGTCCCCAACTACTATTGTCCTGCACAATATATGCCGCAGTTATTTCTCCTTTTTGCTTTGTTAGTTTTTGCTTTGTCTTTAGGTACTTCTATGTTGGGAATTATAAATATTTACAATTGTTATAACTTTTTAAATCTTTTTACTACTTTTTCCTTTAGTCAATTTCATTTAATATATAACTACCCCTGTTTTATTTTAGAGGTATTTTTTTCCTTTGGTTACCATTTGATTGAAATATTTTTTTTATATCTCTTCACTCTCAATATGTGTGTCTATAAGATTAAAGTTAATCTCTTGTAGAAAACATAATATTTGTTTGTTTTTCTAATCCATTCAGCCATTCTATGTCTTTTGATTGAATGATTTAATTTGTTTACATTTAAAATAATTATTGATAATTGAGGACTTACTATTGTCATTTTGTTCATTGTTTTCTTGCTGTTTTGTAGATGGGTTATTCTTTGTTTATATTCTCTGATCTTTTTTTGTATGTTCTGATGTTTTTGTGGTATCAGTATTCTTTGATTTCTTGTTGTGTTCTTTTGTGTAATTACCACAATTTTTTCCCTTGTGGCTACCAAGAGGCTTACATAAAATAAAAATTATAGCTACCCATTTTAAACTAATAACTTAAATTCAATGAAATTCCTAAGCTTTACACTTTTACTTCTCCTTCTCTACACATTTTAAGTTATTGTTATAATTTACATATTATTAATATTGTATAACTAATAACATATTATTGTATTTATATTTACTTTTACTATGTTTGTTTTTAACTTTTGAACTAGAGTAGTAAGTGTATTATGCACCACCAGGACCATATTATAGAATTCAACTTTGACTATTTATTTGCCATTACGAGTGAGTTTTACACTGCTTTCTTGTGTTTTTATGATGTTAATTACTTTCCTTTTATTTCTACACAAACAACTTCCTATAGCGTTTCCTGTAAGCAGGTCTAGTGGTGATTAATTCTATCAGATTTTGTTTCTGCAAGTCTTTAACTCTCCTTCATTATCAGAAAACATCTTTACAGGGTAATCTTGTTTGACAGGTTTTTTTTTTTTAACTTTAAAAATTTAAATATGTAATTCTTTTTTCTTCTAGCCTAAAACAGTATCTGTTGAGAAATCCATCTATAGTCTTATTGGAGTACCCTTGTGTGTAACCTCACTTTATTCTTGCTGATTTTAAATTATTTTTTTAGCTTTAACTTTTGACGATTTAATTTTAATGTGTCTCAGTATAGCTTTATTTTGGTGAAATCTATTGGGATCCTTTGGGTTTCTTGGATCTAGATATCTATTTATCTCTACAGGTTTAGAAAATATTTTCAGCCATTATTGCTTTAAACATACTTTTAAATATTCTCTTTCTTTTCTCCATCTGGAATTACTATAATGCCAATATTTTTCTCTACATTGTGTTCTCAAATTGGAGTAGGCTTTCTTCACTTGTTTTTATTATTTTTTTGTCTTTTTGTTTTTCTGACTAGATAATTTTAAGTGTCCTATCTTCCAGTTTTTTCTTCTTCAGTCAAATCTGCTTTTGGAGTTCTCTATTAAATTCGGCAGTTCAATTGTTATATTTTTTCAGCTTTAGAATTTCTACTTATTTTTATGGTGTCTGTTTATTTGACAAACCTCATTTTGTTCATGCTTCATTTCCTTAATTTTGTTTAGTTTTCCATCTTTGTGTTCTTGTAGTTCACTAATCTCCCTTAAGAGGATTATTCTAAATTCTTTGTTTGACAGTTTATAGATCTCTATTTATTTAGTACTAATTATTAGAACTTCATTAGTTTCCCTTTCTGGTGAATGATCATATGATTTTTATAATCCTTGATTCTTTATGTTGGTATCTGTACATTATGTGGTCTCTTTTTTTAGTTGCAGGTTCATATTGTTAAAAAAAAAAGTATTTCACCAGTCAGCTCAGTTTGACATTCTGGACATGTCTGCTGGTAACATTTTTAGGAAGGTGTAACCTGCAATTAGAATTTGTGTTTGGGAGAGGCAACAGTTTAAGCTCTGAGATTGCTGGTGGTGGGATAAACCATGTGCTGTGAACACCTGGATAGTACTCCTGGCTTGATTCTCCATCCAAGCAAGTCTGTAGGTGGGCTTATCTATTTCCTTGGTTCTCTGGTCAGGCTTATTAGACAGTCAGGACTGAGTACTATACTCAGCAGTAGGGAGGCTATAAATTAGTTTTTCTGTCTCAGTGGGTCAGCAAGACAAGACTCAGTGCTTGCACAGCTTGTTGTTTAGGAACCCAAATCAGGCAGGAGTGTATACATTTAGTCACCTGATCAGGTGAGGCCACCAGTTTTGTTCTGCAGACAGAAAAATATACAGGATACAGTCTCTATTCAAGTGTCACTCTAAGCAAGACTGTTGAATGGACTAACAACTTTTTCTATGCTCTGGCAAAGTTCCCTGGTCAGGAAATCTAAAGGCTGTATTTGGCAATAATTCAGGCTACAAATTAGTTTTCTTTCCTGGGTTCATTGAAAGAAGCAGCCTCAATAATGCTCTTTGTTTGTGATCTTGACTTGAGCTAATTCATGACAGAAGTTCCCTGGTTGAATAGGCCCACTGGCTTTGTTCTAGGAGGAATCAGCTCTGCCTGCCTTGAATAGTTGTTAGTTCTTCTTTCTATGAGGAAAGGCAAGTTCACGAACAACCTCTGTCTCCATCTTGGTAATATAACTCCTGAGACTTTGCCATCATTAACTTTTCTTGCAGAGAGAAGATTTTGCAGTGCCCCTACCAAACATCTTAAAATGAAAAGGGTGCTGAACTGCTATCATTTATATCTGCTACTAGGCATACCAGCAGTATTCCATATTCTGTCTGCAACACTCAGCAACATATCTCAATGCTTACCCAACTAACTTTTAACAAAGGTGTAAAAAACAATCAAATGGAGGAAAATAGCCTTTTTAATAAGTGATTCTGGAAATTAGACATCTCTAGATATAAAAAAATTAACTTCAAGATAAATTTCATATCTTATACAAAAATTAGCTCAAAATAGATTGCAGACTTTAATGTGAAATATGAAACTATAAGACTTTTAGAAAATATCCTAAAAGAATCTCCAAAATCTAGGGTTTGGCAAGCTCTTCTTGCACAGAAGTATGGCCCTTAAAAAACTAAATAATAAATAATTATATTTTATAAAATAAAAGTTCTGCTTTTTGAGAGATACTTAAATAAATAAATGTGACAAGCTATAGTCTGGGAGAAAATATTTAAGAACCACATAGCCATCAAAAGACTAGTATCTAGATTATAGAAAGAAATCTCAAAACTCAGTTGTAAAAGAAACAAAATCAAACCAGATAGAAAATAGACAAAATACAGAAAAAGAATTTCACTGAAGAGGATATATACATGCTAAATAAGCAAATTTAAAAATTCTTCTACATCAATAACCATTAAAAAATGCAGACTAAAACCACAATATAATATTACTATAGACCTTTCAAATTGGATAAATTAAAAGTAGTAGCAATATTAAATGCTGCTGTGATGTAGAGAAATTGGACCACTCATAAACTGCTTGTGAGAACCTAAAGTGGTGCATTTTACTTTGGAATGTAACACTTTAGAAAACAGTTGAGAAATTTCTTATGAAACTGAGTTTGAAAATGTCATACAACCCAGCAATGGTACACTTCAACATCTATCCCACAGAAATAAAAACATCTTTATACAAATATTTACACATAAATATCAAAGAACAAAAGACAGGATTTCTCTGTATTTTTATTACAACTGCGTGTTAATCTGTAATAATCTTAAAATTAAAAAAAAAGTTTTTAAAAAGGTATTTGAGCCTTATAAAACATATTGGTGCATTCCCTGTGACCAAACCCTTCTTTTGGAGGGTCCTTATTTTATTCAAGATTGTATATTTTTTGAAGGCATAAATTTAAATTTAGACTTTTTTAATTTACCATAGAAACTATAACAATATTAATAGTTGATTAATTACTAGTTAATAATGAATGTGGCAAAATTGATAATTTATTTGCATTAAATAACTCAGCTTTCAATGACTATTCCATGTTAGATATTATCGTTACAGAAATGAATAGCAGAATTCTTTAGTTTCTTCATTTCATCATCTAGTAGGGAAGACAGTTTTGCAAAGAGATAATTAAACAATGTGATGTCTTAACATAGAAATGCAGAGAATGCACAAAAAATGCACAGAATTAGTATAATTTCTCCATATGAAGAAAAAGGTAAAGAGCATTCCTGGCGGGCAGGATTATATAAGTATATGGAAACATCATAAAACAAATAATGTTTTTTTGTAGTATTTGACCAGAAGTAATATAGTATTATAACAAAGCTAGCATGTATCTACTAGGAAAAAAATAAAAATAAAATAAAATAGCAGAAACAAAAAAGCTAAGCAAGGAAAATATCTTAAAAGGTCTTGTATCCCAGGACAAAGAATTTGGGTTTTTATCTTATAAAAACTATAAAGCCATTCAGGATGGTGAGAAATATAAAACAGGTTTTACTAAAAAGGTCTTGCTTGGCAAGGGACAATTCTGGTTTTAGCACTGACAGTTCTATGTCCTGGAAAAGTTCTTAGTCCTAGGCAAACTGAGACTGTTGGTTGTCCATTTTGAGTTTACAAGAGTTTTATTTTTAAAATATACACCACCATATCCTTAAAGATAGCCAGAGTGTCGAGGAGTAAAAAAGAGTCTGGAGGCAGGAAAATCAATTGAGAGTGAATGACACTTTCAATGTAAGATTTCTTTCTCAGTAAACTTATTTGGGTGAAACCAATTATAAATAATTTTTAATGGTCCTTTTCCACACATATCAAGGTACTGGGGCCTTAAAATAAAATAATACAACTTTGAAAGAAGTAATCCTGCAGTAAAATCATGTGTAACATTATAGAGAAAAAATTTATTTTATTTCCACAGTCCTGTTGAAGAGCATACAAAAAGAAAATTGAGTCCTCCAGGTATAAAAGTTGAGTAAACAGTATATTTGGGTAATTTTATGATGAGGGAAAGTTAATTAATCTGGGAAAATACTTTATAGAGTATGCTTATCTGTAAAGATGTTACATAGTTTGATTTTTCACCTTCATTTTTACTGGTTATTTTTTTTAACCAAAATTAGAATACTTGTAGAGTACTATAAAAAGTAAATTCAATAAATTTTTAAGTTTGAAAAAAAATGAGGTAGATTAGGTTGTAACTTGAGAATATGACAAAACTCTTAGCTCTAAATGATTTAACAGTTTATTGGAGATGCAAAGAAGTCTTTAACACCTTCATTCGAAAACGTAGCATTAATAGTCTATGAAGAGCAGAAGAGAGCAGCCACATCTCACAGAAAGACTGGAGGAGTCTCTCATATAACATATTTTTAGTAACATTGAAAAGTATAATGTAACTAATACCAATGATTTTTAATTACCCATTTTAGAAATATATAAAATTAAAATAAAACTTATCGCCATCATAGACCCAAACCCCAAACGAAACTATAACATTTTAGAAATTTTTCTTGTTTTATACAAACACATTTATGTATATATGTGTATTTGCACAAATGGAATTGTATTATGCATACTATTCTGCAAAATATACTTTCTTTTAACATTCTCGTTAAATTCAGGCCTCATTGGATATTTCTTCCCTGGATATTAAGTTTCACTGGCTGAATATTTAGCAAGCTTAGACTATGAATAGAGGAAGTCACAAAATCAGTGTTTTTCAGTGAAATTTATGTTTTTTTTTCTTTTTCTCATCTTACTGCTTGATTCCTAAGCAGTCAAATGGACCAGCTGTGCAGTTAATCTATATTGCATAAAAAGATAGTAATAACATTATTTTGGCTCCTTTTTTATCTGATTTTTATACATAGAAAGACCACAACCATAGCATTTATTTATTAAACAAATATTTATTAAGTATCTACCGTGTGCTGGGCACTTTACTAGGTGATAAAGAAAGAAATATACAATTATATTGATAATATAATGCATAACTATTATCATCATTATTTTCACTGTTGCCACAAAAAGTTTTTTAGCCTTCATTATCATTCTAAATAATGAACTTTTTTTTTATGTGAGTTGGGAATTGGATTTAAATTTATATTTTTGTGAACCTACATTTCTTTTGAAAACTAATCTATTGTTCATATTAATATCAAAGTACCTTTCAGTGTTTTTTAAAATTTTATTAAAGTAAATAGTTTATTCGGTTCTCTTTATATTTTACCTAATATTTATTTTCAGTTGCTTGCAACCATGCAAGTCACAAAAAATATTTATTTAGTTGATATGTCTCTTTAGGCTTTTCTTGTGTATGATATTTATTTTTAAAAAAATTATTGAGAAATGATTAATATACAATACAATTAACCATTTTAAAGTAGACATTTTATTAACATTTAATACATTCACAATCTTGTACAACCACCAATTTTATCTAGTTCCAAAAAATTTCCATCACTTTGAACTAAAGCTCCTTAGTCACAAAATAATTTCTTTCCATTTCTCTTCCCCTATCCCCATAACAATTTAGGTAAATCATCAATATGCAGTCTGTTTCTATATATATCAGTATTCCATTTAATTGTGTGTGTGTGTGTGTGTGTGTGTGTGTGTGTGTGTGTGTGTGTGAAATCTCCATTTGTATATCTTTGGTGAAGAAATGTTTATTCAAATATGTTTTTTTCAAATAGGTAATCATTATTATTGAAATGGAAAATTTATCTTTACAAATATTAGATTTTTTTAGGTATATAATTTACAGATATCATCTCATTATGTGGATTGTCATCTTATGTTTTGATAATACTCTTTGATGTATAAAAGTTCTTAAAATTCAAATTTAATTTATTCATTTAATTTTTTGTTGCTCATGCATTTGGTGTCATACGTAATTTTACACTGTCATATTCAGGATGATAAAGATTTACTCCATGTTTTCTCCTCAAAGTTTTATCAGTTTAGATGTTATGTTTAAGTCATTGGTTTATTTTCAGTTAATATTTGCATATGGTATGAGATAAAAGTCTACTTTTATTCTTTTGTGTGTGGTCCTATTGTTGTACTAGCACCATACAACAAAGACTATTTTTCCCCACTAAATTTTTGGTACTCATTAAAAATCAGTTGGCCATGGGCCTGATACAACCAAAGAAACTTACTATATAACCACACTTAACCACAGAAACCATAGGTCCATTGCAAAGAGGAAATGGTCTCTGGAAGCACATCTTCTTCAAACACAGACATCAGTATCAAGCTTCTACGTTTACATATGCCATCACCTTTCCCCTCTCAGAATGCCAGATCAAACTAACTGATGAAGGGATTTGTCTGTAGATGCCAATATATAGATAAGAGAAGAGGTGAGTACTTTTTAAAATGTAAAGACATCAATATAAGGATATAAAGATCACAAATGTTCAAGAAAACATGATAGCACAAAAGGAAACTATTAAAGTTTTAGTAATTGATCCTAAATAGAAGTCAGTGAAATGCCTGACAAAGAATTCAAAATAATCACCTTAAAGAAACTTAGTGATACAAGAAAAAAAAACGACTAAATAAAATCAAGTTAACAATACATAAACAAACTGAGAAAATCTACAAATAAGTAGAAACCATAAGAAACATAAACCAAGTGTTGAAGAATGACTTAAATGAAAAATTTAAAGGAGAGCTTTAATATCAGACTTAATTTAAAACAAGAAAATATTAAAAACATGTCAAACTCAAATACATGTCATAAGAAATTATTTAGTCAGAGGAACAATAAGAAAAAAATTAAAAAGAGTTAAGAAAGTCAATGAGACTTATGAGACACCACCAAAAGAAAGAATATACATATGATAAAAGTAGCAGAAGAGTGACGAAGAGCAGAAAGCTTACTTAAAGAAGTAATGTATGAAAATGTCCCCAAGTTTGGTCAAAATGTTTACATCAACATTTATGAAGCATAAAAGTTCCCAATAGGTTGAAACTGAAAAGATCTACAACAAAGCACTATATAACTAAACTGTGAAAAGACACACTCAAAGGGAGATTAAAAAAAAAAAAAACTGCCACAGGGGGGAAAAAATCACATACAAGGCAATGTACATTAGACTATGAGCAGATTTCTCAGCAGAAATTTTGCAGACTAGAACATATCGCTGTGATATGATCAAAGTACTGAGTGAAATAAAAACTGCTAATCAAGAATATTCTATTCAGCAAAACTTTCCTTTAAAAACAAAAGAGAGGAAAGTATTTTCAAATAAAAACAAAAGCTGAGGGAATGCATCACCACTAGACCTGTCTTACAGGAAGTGCTAAAAGACATTCTTCTGTTGAAATAAATAGACAGTAAATATAAAGACAAAGGCACAAAAAGGTACAAATCTTACTGGTAAAGGTAAATATATAAACAAATATATAACACTAAATATCTAATGGTGGCATATAAATCACTTTTAACCTACGAGTAGAAGTTAAAAAAGTATTAAGTTTAACTTTAATAAAAAATATTTTAATGGATACAGACATCAATAACAAAATGTGTGGATGAGTAAAAGTGTAGAGCTTTGATATGTGATTAAAATTAATTGTCATCAGCTTAAAATAGACTGTTATAACTACAAGAGTTTCAATGCAAGCCTCATGTTACCTATAATTTAAAAAATCTACGGTAGATATACAAATGATAAAAATAAAAGAATCAAAGCTTATCACTAAAAAACACATCAAATCACAAAGACGCCAAAAACAGAAAAGAAGAACAAGATAACTAAAACACACAGAAAAAGTGAACACACTGGTAGAAATAACTCTTTATCTGTTAATGATGAAATTAAATATGGATAGATTAAATTTTCCAAAAGACAGAGTGGCTGAAAGAATTTTTAAAAGACATCAAAACATACTGTATACAAGAGACTCACTCACATTACATTTAAGGACACACATGGTCTGAAAGTGCAGAGATGGACAAAAATATTTTATGCAAAAGGCAAACAAAAGAAAGCAGAAATGGCTACTGTCACTTCAGATAAAATAAACTTTAAGTAAAATACTGTCACAAAAGATAAAGATAATGTTAAGTAGATTCATTCTAGAGGAAGATATATATATATATATATCTATATATATCTATATCTATATATATATATATATAGATATAGATATATATAGATATATATATATATATATACACACACACACACAACATCAAAACTAAATATATAGCGCTAATATTGGCATAAGAGAAGAGAGAAACAGATAGCAATACAATAATAAGAGACTTCAAAACTTCACATTTCATAATGGTTAGATGAGAATCCAGATGGAAAATTGGTAAGAAAGCAGCAGACTTGAATAATTCTATGGAGCAAATGGACTTAACAGACATATACAGAACATTCCAACTGACAGTAAAGAATACATATTCTGTTCAAACAAATATGGATCATTCTCTAAGTTAGACCCCATGCTAGATCATGAAAAAATATTAACCAACTAAAGTAGATAGAAATCATTCCAAATATATTTTCTAATCAGAATAGCATAAAACCAGAAATCAATAATAAAACAAAATTGGGCAATCTTAAATATATGGAAATTAAACAATAAACTCTTATACAACCACTATGTCAAAAAATAAATCAAAACAGAAATTAAAAAATATATTGAAAAAGTGAAAATAAAAATGAAAAATAACAAATTTTATAGAGTACAGCAAGAAAAAACAATAAGAGGGAAACATAACAATAAACACCTAAATTAAAACAATTTTTTAAAATTCAAATAAGCAACCTAACACTTCAATAAAGTAAAAAAAGAAAAACAATGCTTAATGTTTGTAAAAAAAGATAAAATAATAAAGATTAGAACATATATGGCAAATAGAGAATAAAAATGTTTAGAAAAATCTAATTATAAATGATTTTTTGAAAAGAAAACAAAATTACTTAGATAAAAAACAAAAAATAAGAAAAAAATTATAAAAATTAGAACTAAAAAGGAGACATTATAACTGATTACACAGAAATAAAACAAATTATTAGTGACTTATGAACAATTATATGCCAACAAATTGACAAACAAAAAAATGGATAAATTTCTAACAATATAAAACCTACTGAGACTAAATCAAGAAGAGTCATACATCTCTTACACATCAATAATGCATGAAAACTCTACCTCAAAAGAAAAGCCCAGGACCAGATGGCTTCGCAGATAAACTCCATCATACATTTAAAAGTAAATAAATACCAATCTTTTAAAATTCATCCAAAAAATAAACACTTTTAAACTCATATTATGGGGCCAGCATTACCCTGCACTTAAGACAGACACAAAAATCACAATTAAAAAAACCCCGAAGGTGAATACTTCTAAGAAACATGGATGCAAAAATCCTCAAAATATTAGCAAACAGAATTTAGAAACACTTTGAAAGGATAATATACCATAAGCAAATGGAACTTGGGAATCAGGAAGGTTTCAACATAAGCAATTAATCAATGTGCTACAGTACATTAACAGAATGAAGAATGAAAATCACATGATTGATTCAATAGATGTAGAAACAGCATTTGTCAAAATTCAGCATGCTTTTATGATAAAAAAAAACTGTCAGTACATTAAATATAAAACAAACTTACCTCGCCATTATAAATTCCATATGTGAAAAGTTTACAAAAAGCATCATGATTAATTATAAAAACAAAAAGCTTTTTTCTAATATTTGTATCAAAACAAGAATGTTCACTCTCACTTCTATTTAACGTATCACTCAGAAGTCCTAACCAAAGCATTTAGGCATGACACAGAAATAAAAGGCACTCAACTATAAAAAAAGGTAAAACATTCTCTTTCTGCAGATGACATAACATATTATATAGAAAATCCCATATATCCCATTGAAAACTGTTAAAACTAATGAATGAATTAAGTAATATTGCAGATTCAAAATAAGAGCAGATCAGTAGATTTCTGAAACTAGCTCATCTTATGTACCTGTAACTATATTTATTGAACAACAACCTTACACATATCCTCCTTGCTTTCCCTGAAAACCATAAATCTGTCTAGTTTTATCTTATACATTTGACTATTTTATTTATTTATTTATTCAATTTTAATATTATTTTTAGTAAAATTATTGCATTCCATTGGTTAATAAAATCAAATAGGTTTCAAGAATACAATTCAATATCTCATATGTATATTGCATTGTTTAGCTTTGTGTGTTCACTAACTAAAGCTAAATTTCCTTGTAACACCAAATATTTAACCCTATTTACCCCTATTACAACCTCTCCCCCTTTTCCTCTGGTAACCACTATTCCACTGTCTCCATGAATTTCTGGTTGTTTATGTTTGTTTGTTGCTTTAAGTTTTCTATTGCACATAAGAGTGAAGTCACATAGGCTCATTTTTTTTTTTATCTGAGTTAGTTCACTTAGCATGATAATCTCAAGATCCATCTTTGTTGTCACAAATGGAAATATTGCATATTTTCTTATGGCTAAGTAGTATTCCATTGTATATATGTACCACATCTTCTTTATCCAATTATCTATTAAAAGTCTCTTTAATTGTTAAAAATAAAGAAGATAAATGCTTCCTTTTAGTGCATGTAGGTAGAGGGGGGCACACATATTGTTGTTCTCCCCCACCCCCAACATTTTCCTCCTAAAAAATTCCCGTTAACATTTCTTGTAATACTGGTGATGATGAACTCCTTTAGCTTTTTAAATTTTTCTTGTTTGGGAAGATCTTTATTAGTCTTTTGATTCTAAATGAGCTTTTCTGAGTAGAGTAATCTTGATTTTAGTTTCTGGGTTCCCATCACTTTAAATATTTTCTGGCAATCCCTTCTGGCCTACAAATTTTCTGTTGAGAAAAAAACTGACAGTCTTATGGGAGCACCTTTGTAGGTAACTAACTGTTTTTCTCTTGCTGCTTTTAAGATTATCTCTTTGTCTCTATCTTTTGGAATTTTAATTATGATGTGTCTTGGTGTGGGCCTCTTCTGATTCATCTTGTTTGGATCTCTCTGTGCTTCCTAGACTTGTATGTCTATTTCCTTCACCAGACTAGGAAAATTTTCAGTCATTATTTCTTCAAATAGGTTCTCAATCCCTTTTTCTCTCTCTTCAATGTCTGTGATGAGAATGTTGTAACACTCAATATTGTTCCAGAGGTTTCTTAAACTAGTCTCATATTTTAATTATTTTTTTTCTATTTACTCTTCTAATCGGGTATTTTCTGCTATCTTGTTGATAACTTAAATTCAAACACATTCCAAAGCTGTACATTTTACTCCCTACACACTTATTTTATTTTATTTTTTAAATTTTTTTTGGGGGGGAGGTAAGGCAACTCTTGGTTGACCTCACAGATTGCAAGGACCTTGTCAGCTTATAATCCCTTATTATTTATTATTTTTATTTATTTTTTATGACTCAGCACCTGGTCTTCCTAGGTGGTCTCCTATCTGAATACAAACCGGGCCCAACCCTGATTAGCCTCTGAGATCAGATGGGATTGGGCTCATTCATAACATGGCTGTAGACTTATTTAACCTTTTTGATGTCACATTTTACATCAATATACTTTATATATTTCTTAAATAATTATTGTAGTTTTAGTTGATTTTACTACTTTTGTCTTTAAACTTTATACTAGCTTTATAAATGATTAATCTACTATTTTAATTTTATTTTTACCTTTACCAGTGGGATTTTCCGTTGTGTATAATTTTTTTGTTAATAATCAGATACATTTATTTAGAAAAGTCCCTTTAACATTTCTTACATGGCTGGTTTAGTGGTGATAAATTTTTTTAGCATTTGTTTGTCTGGAAAACTTTATTCTTCAATTTTTAATTTTATTATGTAGAGTATTCTTTGTTGGAAGTTTTTTTCTCTATCTTTTAAGACATTAAATATGTCATGTCATTTTCTTCTGGCCTGCAAAAGTTTCTGCTAAATAATCTGATAACTTTATGGAGCTTTCCTTTTATGCAGCAAATTATTTTTTCTTTTTCTTACTGATTTTAAGATTCTCTCTTTATCTTTAAATTTTGAAAATTTAATTATAATGTGTCTTTGTGAGAATTGTTTTTATTCATCTTATTTGAAACACTCTAGGCTTTCTGGATAATTACCGCCCTTCCCCCAGATTAGGAACATTTACAGTCATTACTTCTTCAAATGAATTTTCTGTCCCTTTGTATATCTCTTCTTCTGGTGGGACCCTTGTATTGTGAATGTTATTATTCTCAATATTGTCTCATAGGTATTTTAAGCCATCTTCCCTTTTTATAACTTTTTTTGTTGTTGCTGTTTATGTGAATTACAAAAGCGTTATCTTCCAGTTCATTTTTCCATTCTTCTGCTGTATCCAGTCTGATATTGAAATCTAGGGCATTTTTCAGGTAAATTATCATATTCTTTATCTCTGTGAGTTCTGTTTGGTACTTTCTTATATATTTTATCTCTTTATATTTTTCAATATGTCCATACATCCATTCTTCTCCAGAATTTGATGATCCTCTTTATGACCATTACTTTGAATGTTTTGCCAGATAGATTGTTTCTGTATTATTGTCATTTTCTAAGGTTTTTGTCTTGTACTTTTATTTGAAATACATTTAAGTCTTTCCTCATTTTGCTGAAAAAATGTGCTTGTTTATATGTATTATGTAAAATTGTTACTTTGTTAGTTTTGAAAAAGTGGCCTTGTGTAGATAATCAATCTTATTTTCCAATCTTGCTCTAGCTCTTGTTTGTCTCTCAAACCTTTGTGATTTTCTAAACAGCCTGACTTATTCTCATAAGTCCCCATTGTTGAGGGTGTGCCAAGATCTTTTAGTGTTCTAAAGTAAAGAATGTCATGTAGTACCTAGTTTCAGGCTGTGTGGAAACCAGACCCTCAGGCAGCTTACTTTAAAGTATTAGAATATATACAGTCCTGTGGAACTGCCATCATAAACTGTTATTCTCCAGACCAGGAGATCTATCGGTGTCCATCAGCAACCGTTGAAAAAAATCAAGGCTCTAGACATATGTATAAGCTCCTTTCTGGGATGTATCATTAAGCTGAGGTAAAGCCAAAGGATGCACAACAATGATCTCTCCCTACTTATGTTCCCTGGGAGAACCTCCATAGCCTCTAGATGTGTGGGAAATTTGAAGCCCTTCTCACAGGCTGAGGCTCCAAGATAAGTGAATAGTTCTTTATATAACAGGAAGACAGGGGTTGTGCTTCAGTTGGCTCTGAGGATCATAGCCTGCCAAGAACTACCTTTCTGATTTTTACAGTTTCATGGAGCCCAGAAACAACAGCCTCCTTGGCCACCAGGGCTAGGTGATCAAAGGGTATCATCTGAGTAGATTACACATATCTGCTCACTTTAGTAAGGCAGCTGGAGCATGTAGGGGGCAGGACTCTCCTACCTTCTACATCAAGATAGCAGGGAAACGTTTTAAATCCATGCACCCATGGGCTTCAGCGATGATGCAGGAGATTATATTGTCTGTGCACATAGGTGCATTAGATTTAGGAAGGAAATGAAAGAATGCTTTGGTCACTTGTTTTTTCAGGCCCTAGCCAGGGAGTGAGAGATAGCTGCAATGACCCATGCTCTCTGGCCTCATTAAGACAATGAGATAGTGCCATGACTACTTATCTCTGCCTGTTTTAGTAAAGTAGTAGCAGGGTGCTACACACAAGCTTGCTCACCTGTGCTGTTCAACATGGACAGTAAGTGCAAAAATTGTACCTTCCAGTACCTTTGTCCTTGGAGAGATTTTCAGCCATCAAATGCCCCCCCAGGAGGTGTTTTAAGATTATCAAATGAATCTTCTTCACATATAGTCTGGGTGCTTTTCAAAAATTTTTTCCACTGGGTCCTTGGGCAAGTGAGACTATATGTGATGTCTTTAACTGAAGAATCTAAGTTTCCCATAACCCTTTGGTTTTCTAAGCCAAACATTTTGAGAGTTTGTGCTCCAGTAAAGATCGCAAGGGTTGGGGTGCCTGATGTGCGGCAAAAACTACTTGTACCTTTGGGAGAATTGCCAGACCTGCAAGATCCCTCCTTATTGTGTGTTGCTGTACCAGCTATATATTTTTTTCTTTTGGTAGCTTGTCTCTACCTCTTCTACTCACTCTGATATGATTCTTTTACTTACTTATTTATTGTTTATGTATTTATGTCATGAAGGAGCTGTTCATTTAGTTTTCAGATATTTTTCAAAAAGAAATGATCCATATGTATCTATAGATTTGGTGAGTTTGTGGAGGGAGGTAAGTTCAGGGTCTTCTTGAACACTTCTATGCCATTTTCTTAATTGAAATAAGCTTATTGGTACTTTACTTCTTTCTTCTTTTTTCTGGAATCCCTTTGAATATAATGGTTCACTTGATTGTGGTTCATAAGATTTGTAGGCATTCTTCATATTTTTTTCATTTTTTCTTTTATTCTCTAACTAGATAATTTCAATTGGCCTGTCTTTAAGTCAGCTGATTCATTTTTTCTATTTGATCAAGTATTCTCTTGAACCTCTCTTAAATTATGCAGTAAAGTTATGTATTTTTTAACTCCAGTGTTCTTGTTAGTTTCTTTTTTATAATTTCTATTTTTTTGTTGTTGATAATATTCTCATTTTGTTTATGTATCATTTTTCTGGTTTCATTTAGTTATCTATATTTGTTCTCTTCTATTTCACTTAACATCTTTAAGTTAATTATTTTGAATTCTTATTCAGGTTGTTCATCAATCTTTTTTAGTGTCAGTCTCTAAAGATTTATTTTGTTCTTTTAGTAGTGTCATATTTTCCTGATTCTTTTTATTTCTGGTTTGATTATCTTTTTGTCTGGAAATTTAAAGAAGCTGCCACCTTTTTTCTTCATAGACCAGTTTTGTCAGTAAAATACCTTTACTAATTAGCCTGGATAGAGATTCTGAGCTTACAAAAAGTTTTATGAGGATGTGCATTTTCTACTTTTCTCTTTCTTTCTAATAAAGAAGTTTTAGAGTTTTGCACCTTCTTGCAGTCTCAGCAATTCATGCTGTCCAAAATAAGTTCACCTTCTCCTTTCCTTCTGGGAATACATGAAAATGCTGGGAGGCTTGGTGCAAAATTCCACTTCTGAAGGGCATATCCTAGTATTGTACACTTTCTCTCAGTTCTGCAGAGATGTGTTTTTGGCTGCTGAGAGTTGCCTGCCCTTTTCCTCCAAAACAGTGCACTGAAATGCCAGGAAGCTGAATGTAAATGAACTTCTACCTTCCTCCTGAAGAAGTTTTAGTATTTTTCACCTTATCTGATTCCCACAGAGATGAGTTAACTGTTTAGGGCCACTTGCCCCTTTTTCCTAGAGGAGTGTACTCAAATATTAGGAGGCTGTGTATATAGATCCACTTTTCTCCCTTCTCTTGGAAAAAAAAATGTCTCAGGATTGACCATCATGATTTCTTTCAGTATCACAGAGCCATGCAGTATACTGAGAGATGCTTCTTCTTTTTCTATAGAGCAGTGCACTTGAATGGCAAGAAAAAAAGGTAACCCTCCAATTCACTTGGAAGAGAAGTCTCAGGAATGTGCCTATTTTGCACATCCCACAAGACCATGCAGTCTTCTGAGAGCCCCTGCTCCTTTTTTTTTTCTTCTTGCTTCTCCCAGGCATTCTGTTAGTTGCCTCTGCACTCTGAATGATAAGAGATGAAAGTACGTCTCACAACTGGACTCTGAAAGACTGGGGTTGGCAGATTGACACTTTATTCACTCTTTGCTCTGAGGAAAGATTGTGGATATATGGATCTTTCTAGGCACTGGTATGTTCATGCTTGGGGAAAAGGCTAACATGGATTTTTAAAAAAATGTTTTTTTTTTACCCATTTCAAAGAAGTTTTACTAAACTTTATTCTCTTCTGAGATGTTGCAAATTCTTAACTGAAATCTAGATTTCTCTTTTAGACACATTAGCTCACATATCATTCTTTCATCTGTGTTTTTGTGGGAAAAGCGTTGCTGTGCCTTCCTATTCTGCCATTTTGCGGTCTCTCTACGTTGTCTTTAAATACTCTATTTTATTTTAATGCACTCTTACCTTGATTGTTACATTTCAATCTGCTAGTTTGGAATTTAGTGTGCTCTTTTTATTCTGGTTACTTAAAGTTTATAGCTAGATCATTTGAGGTCTTTCTTTGTTAATGTATGCATATACTGTTATAAATTTACTCACCTGTTTTTGCTGCACTCTATCAGTTTTAGTATGTGTACTTTTTATCATTTCTCTCCATGTATTTTCTAATAACCTTTATGATTTCTTTTTTAACTCTTTGTTTAATTTTTTAAAAATAATTATCATACCTTTATATGTTTCTTGTCATTGTTTTCTAGTATCATTTCATTTCAGTTGGAGAAGATGCTTTGTGTCATTTAATCTTTTAAAATTTACTGAGACTTGATTTGTGTCATAATATATTGTCTCTCCTAGGGAATATTTTATGTGCTCTTTAGATGAATATGTATTCTGTTACTGTTAGGTAGAGTGTTTTATAAATATATCTTAGGTCTAGTTTGTTTCTAGTGTTATTTCTCTCTATTATTTCTTCAGGGATCTTTTGTCTAGATGTCCATATGAAAGTAGGTTATTACATTTTTCAGCTATTATCTTAAAAAATATTCATCCCTTCCAATCTTTGAATTATTTATTCAAATATTTTGGGGCTGTGCTATTTTTTGGTGTGCATATAGTTATAATGTCATATCCTTTTGAGAAATTGACTCTTTTATTAAGATATAAGATTATTTTTGTCTCTTGTAACAGGTTTGACTTAAGGTCTATTTTGTGAGTTATTAGTATAGTCATTTCAGCTTATTCCAATTCTCTTTTGCTTACATTTTCCATGGACTATTTTTTTTCCATTTTTTTTTCTTTCAGCCTATCTGTGTCTCTAGATTTAAAGTGTCCTCTTGTAGACAGAATATAGGAAATCATGTTTTTTAAATCTATTTTACTAATCTTTGTTAGATAGTTTAATCCATCACATTTAAAGAAATTACTCATAAGAAAGAACTTTTCTCAGCCATTTTGCTATTTCTTTTCTCTTTGACCTTACTTTTCTGTTATTCATTTCCTTCATTATTTACTTATTCTCTGTTTATTAATTTCTACTGCTTTATGTTTTGATGTTCTTCTAAAATTCATGTGTGTACACTTTTTAAATGTCTTATCACTACTTTCTAGCCTCCATTATTTTTGATAACAAATTGACTCTTAATATTACTGAGATTTTCTTGTGCTTGATGAATTGCTTCTTTCTTGCTACTTTTAAGATTCTTCTTTGCATTGACTTTTTAAAATTAAATTCATTGGTGTGACATAGGTTAATAAAATTATACAGGTTTCAAGTATACAGTTTGATAATACATTATCTGCATATTGCATTGTGTTCCCCACCCAAAGTCAAATATATCTTCACCATATATTTGACCCCCTTTACTTTTACCTTCCTTCTACCTCCCACTCCCAACATTTTTCCTCTGGTAACTACTAAATTGTATGTGTCTATGAATTTGTTTGTCTTGTTAGTTTGTTTCTTTCAGTTTTATATCCCACATATAAGTGAAATCATATGGTCCTCAACTTTTTCTGTCTGACTTATTTTGATTAGCATGATAATCTCAAGATCTATTCATGTTGTTGCAAATGGCAATATTTTATATTTTCTTATGGCTTAATAATATTCCATTGTATATATGTTTTTTTGTTTTGACTTTTGACACTTTGATTATAATGTGTTTAATTTTCTGTCTTTCAAAGTTCATTCTGTTTAGAAATTGTTGAGCCTCTTTAAATTGTATATTCATATATTTTATTAAATTTAGAAGTTTGGGAACCATTATTTCTTCAAATATTTTCTTTGCTCTTTATGCCTTTTTTACACCTAAAAATCTCATAATGTATATGTTGGTCCTCTTGATAATGTCTCACAGGTATCTTATAATGTAGTCACTTTTCTTCAGTCTTTATCTCTGTTCCTCAGACTATATAGTTTCAGTTGTCTTATCTTCCAGTAAAATAATTTTTTTCTGCCTGTGGAAATTTTCTTGAATCCATCTAGCAATTTTTTTTAATTTCAGTTATTGTATTTTTCAGCTCCAGAATTTTATGGTGTTTCTTTTTATAATTTGTATTTCTTTATTGATATATGTTTTCATATATTATTTTCCTGGATCTTTTAGTTCTTTGTAGATAGTTCTTTTGAGCATATTTATTATAGTTGATGTACACTGTTTTTCTATCATGTATAATTGCTGGACTTTCTCAGAAATAGTTGCTTTTAATTTATGTTTGGTGATTTTGTGTTAAAAGTTATGTATTTGAAAATTGTGATGCAGTAACTATACAATTCATATCTCAAGTGTTTTAGTTGCTGTTTTGATTGTTGAAAGTTGCAATATTCTTTGGATTCAGTGAATCTCCCAGACTATTTTGTCAAGACTGTATTCTTTCTTGTTGTAATCAGTGAAATATCAATTCCTTTAATTTATGTTTAGCTAGTATTTTGAAAGAGATTTTCTTGAATGTCAGAAACAAAACAAACAAACAAACAACTCTTCCAGTCTCTCAACTTTTATAGATTGGTTTTATAGATTGGTTCTCTGCTGGGGAACTCATTTTACATTTAGTCAGACCCTTTACATTGCTACCTTACCCTTCATTTTCTCCTTACCCTGAAAATAGAGACCAGGCAAAGACAAAATCTTAGAGTCTTCTTAAGTCTTTCTCAAATGTGCATTTTCTTCCAAACATACAAATGACTTTTTAAATTCCACATTCCACACAGGTACTTTTGAATGCCTTAATTACCTTTTTCCCTGGTTCTCTTCCCTATGCTTTAGGCTCTCATTTTTTATGTATGTATTATATGGTCTCAAACACTAATATTCCCAAGAAGCTGTGGGATTTCCTTCAACTTACAATGTCTTCAAGCAATATCTGTCTCTTGTCTGCCCTAGGTTAGTTGTGAGTTAGGTAAACCAGAGACAACTAACTGCTTCATGTCAGTCTTTTGGGCAGCATTCAGATAAGTTTGAAAAAGTATAATATTTTTCTAATAGTTTGGTGTGCTCCTTCTAGAACCAAGAACCAGGTCTCACACTGAAAACATAGATCACTGTCTTTAAGACAACTAAGCCAGAGTGGGTTAAGGAAAAGTGAAAACTATGCAATGTTTTTTCACCATTTTCATGTTGCCTTTTCCTTCATTCATTGTTTTCTTAATTGTTGTGCACTTTTAACTGTTTTTCACAGCCTGACATAGTTGGTTCTTACAGTTACTACTTTGGTTTAGATATTTCTCTTGAAGGATAGGGGTTTGTAGCTGCTTTCCTTGGCATTTTAATTACTTCATCACTACTATTTAGTTTTCCATAAAATAAATTATAGCACATTGCCATCAACAAAACACATAACTCAAGACAACACAAACATATCACAATAAAATTTTAGACAATAGAAGATTGCATTAGCTATTATTGAGGGTAGCTATATTTTATCTGTCATAATTATTTTACTACATTTACCTAAACTAGTAGCTTCAAAAATCATCTTACCTAGCATGCCTTATATGTTCTTTTAACTTTCTAATCGCAAGAAATTTATTAAAATAATCTTAGTATTTGTAGTATATTTGGTAGAAACTTTATCAAATTTTGGTTCAAGAGAATGGCATATGTTCAGAAAATAATTGTAAGTGTTTCAAGTTAAATGTGCTTTTTTAAAAAAAAGTAACTAGTGTTAATCTAATATTTAATAGAATAGCACAAAGAGAAGAAAGGAGACAATAAGAGAGGTAGAGAAGAAGAAAAGGAGATAAAATCATTTTGATTATACATTATACTAGGTGTTTTCCATACCAATAAGCTAAATTTATTATCAGATATAAAAAGGCTGCTTAACAATTCACTAATTGGATAAACATTTATTAAGTACCTAGTAGTGCTAGTTTCTGAAAATATAGAAAGAAACTCTCAGTTAACACAAAGACACATTAGTGGTATATTTATATAGAAATAGTCACAATGACCTTTAAGATAGTAATATTATGGTAATATCCCCCCAATACTGTTATTTTACCACATTAAAAATAACACTGTTTTAACTGTGAAGTACAATTTATACTAATGTAGCAATATCATCACATTTTTTAAATTAAAAATTACCATTTATATGCAGCGGGATAAAATACTTTTTTAAATTTCAGGCTTGAAATGTTTTTATAACACTTTAAAATTATTAGCAAAAAATAGATATGTCAGAAAAGTTATGATGTGTTTAGCATTTATTTTGTAACATAATAAAAATAGAATACTGACATAATTGTCACTTGTCCCTTTCTATCACTGTTTCTCAATGGTGTGTGGCTCCACAAACTGATACAACATGTTATGCAATATCAGCAACTTATAACTGGCTGACTTTGGCAGACAGGTTGTCACAGTGGGCTGTTTAAATCTTTTCAGTTTGAGAGTACTACATAAATAAGGTTATTGTGGAATCAACTAGCATATATTTCAGTTTATAAGGAGATAAGATTAACTTTGAGTCATCAGTTCAAGAATCTGAGTATGCAACCATGGCACAGATGTGACAAAGTGTACTTGCTTTGACAATTCAGTGTTCTAAGCACTGTTGATAAAGACATCTTGAAAAACTGAAAATCAAGATAAGTTGTATGTTACAGGTAACATTGCTACAAGTATTGCTGGTGTGTTAACTTTTAAAGAACAGAGGTTCTACTAAAGTGTTAATAGTGTAAGTTACCATTTTACATAAATATAAATAATTAAATATGAACATCTATAATTTTAGCAATATTAAAGCTAGTCTAATGCTTTGTTTAATGTGTATGGAGAATATTTACATTAAAAATCAACATTAAAAGTACATTTGGAAGTTGTAATCAATCATAGGACAAATGATTGTCTAGATATAGTTAGTACATTTAGATTTTTTTTTCAAATGGAAAAGATCAAGACACACGAAGTCACTGATTTCCAAATTAACTGGCTCCCCAAAATTATACTATTATTCACTGTGGTCCATCTAGAGGCAAACTTTCACTCTTATTTTATTACTAGCATTTTATGTGGACTTGCATGATTCGAGCAAACATATCAGAACAAAATTAATTATTTTCATATTCTGTATCTGCTAGAATGTTTTGGTCTGCAAGTAAAACACTACCCAATTAAGTCAAACAGGTATCCTGTTTTATTTAACAAGAAGTATAAAGGTAATAGTTTCAGATTGATAATTCAAAAAGTCAGGTACGTCAAGGCTTCTGAATTCTTTCTTGTTGATTGTCTTGATTTTTTTTCTCATGGGAAAAATATAGTTGCTTTATGACCAAACATTATTTTCTCACACAATAATATTTTTAAAATGGGAGAGGCAAAACCCTGTATTGTGCATTCCTTAAAATTAAAAAAAAAAACTTTCCTGGAGCAACCCGAACTGATGTCTTTTATATCTAGTGTGCCTGCCCTTAAACCAATCATTCACCATAAAATTTACCATAAATGGCTTAGGTTAATCATATATATTTCCTATAAAAATATTTATAAAGCTCAAATCACTCATTATGTGAGTCAACTTTGGGTTGTCTTAAAAAGAAAATAAGAGTTTGGAGGGTAGTATGTGCCTATTGAGTAGGTAATCATAAGTGACAATATTCTTTGCCAGAGGACCAAGTAAACTAATTACAACTCACTGAATTCAATTTTGTTGCTGAGATTTAGGTAGTTTGTGGGGGCTTGGTTGAAATTTTAGCTTGGTGAAATGGTTTTCAAACTAGTCCTGGCTAGAGAAAGAACAAGCCTCTCAACTAATAAATTTTGTTATTGTGAAATAATTATTTTTAAGACTTAAAATAAAAAAAAACTATACTTTAATATATTTTATGTTATCTCTGTTATGTGATGGCTAGAATACATATAATAACAAGTATCGATTATACATATATCATAGAAAATACAAAATGCTAGCTACATATAGGCTAAACATAAATTGTTTCTATATAGCCTCTCAATTAAGTAATCTATTTATATTGCAAAGAATAGGCAACCCATTGACAATGGAGGAATGAGAACATATAGCCAAAGCAATTGCTAATGGACTGTATTAATGAAATATATTTCTGTGCTAGAATTCCATAGTCCTCACAATTTACAATGTATACTTTGACAAAAAAAAAAACAGAAAAAAGAGAGTAAAAACAGAAGTTAAAACCTGTATCTCCCATTCATGACTTGTTTATCCAGTTTCTCATAAGATCATTTACCCTGCTATTATTTTTATTTCTAAGCATAAAGCATTTTTTCTTTATTTAAGTTCGGTTTATTTAAATTTGACTTTTTATTAAATTAAATATGTATACACACTCCATGTCTTTATGTTATTAAACTGATTTTTCCATAGTGATTTTTCTAGAAGATTGACTAAATAAGCTAAACTAATGATTGTTCATTTTGACATTAACTGCATTCTTGTGGTATTCATTCTCTTTTGTATTCATTAAAATTATTGGGGTGACATGAAATCAAATAGCTTTCAAGTGTAAAATTAAATAATAAATAATATGTATATTCCATTGTGTGCTCACTACCCAAAGTTAAATTTGTTTTTGCTACCAAATATTTGACCTCATTACCACTATCTGATTGCTCCCTTACCCTTTCTTTCCGATAACCACTAATACACTGTCCTTGTCCATGAATCTCTGTTCATTTGTCATACTTACATATTACTTTAAGTTTTATATCTCACATATGAATTAAATTATATGGCTCTCAACTTTATTTGTCCAACATATTTTGTTAAACCTGATAACATCACAATTCATCTAAGCTGTCACAAATGGCAGTATTTCATCACATGGCTGAGTACTATTCCATTGTATATATGTACCTTATTTTTATGTAATCATCTCTGGAAGGACACATCAGTTGTTTTCATGTTTCAGACACTGTGAACAATGTCACTATGAACAATGGGGAGCATATACTTTTGCAGATAAATGTTTTCAAGTGTTTGGGGTATATACTCAGATGTGGAATAGGTGATCATAATGCAACTCTATTTTTAGCCTTTTGAAGAAACGATACTGTTTTCATAGTGCCTGTATCAATTTATATTCCTACCAGCAGTGTATGAGGGTTTTTTTCCCACAGCATCTCCAACACTTGTTATGATTTGTCCTGTGCATGAGACACTTTAAAAGGTGTGAGATTAATATCTTATTGTGGTTTTGATTTGCAATTCCCTAATAGCTAGTGAAGTTGAGTATTTTATCATATGTCTGGTGGCCATTTGTATGCCACCATCTGGGATAAGCATCAATTCAGGTCTTCTGCCCATTTTTTAATATATATATATATATTTTACTATTGAGTTATATGAGATTTTTATATATTTTGGATATTAGTTCCTGATAAGAAGCATTCTTTGCAAATATATTCTCCCATTAATATGATTGCTTTTTTGTCTTCTTGAAGTTTTCTTTTGTGGTGCAGAGCTTTTTAGTTTGTTATGTTCTACTTGTTTATTTTTGCTTGTACTTCTCTTTCCTTTGAGGTCCAATTCATAAAATCCCTTCTAAATCTAAGGTCAAGATGTCAGAAACATGGCAGAGTGAGAGATATCCTCAGATCTATCTCTATGAAGCAACAATATGCTGAACATCTAAAATTCAACCAAAAAACACCCAGTCTTCACACAGCACGTCAGAGCAAAACATCTCTGAGTAAGTGCTAACACAGGTCGGAACACAGGAGTTGGGTGAAAAACTGGGAAAAACATAGAGCTACCTCTTGCAGCCAGACTCTCGATAGAAGGAAGGGGACGGGAGAAAGTGTGGTGAGTTTCCTGAACAGCTCTGCCTGAGAAAGCTATGAACTCCATGCAGCGCCAGTATCCAGGGATCAGGGCAAAAAAAAAAAATAGAAACGTGGGGACAGCAGAGAAGCATTAGTTGATTTTTACTAACTGTGGTAGCAAAATGTGAGACTGATCTGCAGAGCTCATAATCCCAAACTACATGGAACCTCCCCCAATATCTCCCCAAACTGAAAATGGTACAGCCTCAGAGGAATATGAGCAAACACACTGAAACTGTTGCTAACACTGACACAGACTGAGTCTGAGGGTAGCAAGTGTGATTGAATATCTATAAGAATAAAAAGGCATTATTAAGACTTTATATAAAGCAGGGTTTTAAAAGGCTTAGATAGCAACAACTGAAAACCAAAAGAAAAATTACTTCTTAGCAACAGGATAAACAGAGACAATTATCTAATAAATCTTTTTTTGCGGGGGAGGGGGAAAAAAGCAAAATGCAATTCCATTAAAGTCTAAGTGAAAAAAAAATCCATTAAACAACATGAACAACCAAGGTGACAAGGCAGCTCAGAAAAAGAGAGAGAGAGAGAGAGAGAGAGAGAGAGAGAGAGAGAGAGATCTAGAAAATAAACTTAAAGACATAGAAATGTGTGACTTAAATGACAAAGAATTCAGGATGGCACTTCTGAAAAAAATTCAGTGAGATCAAATATAATTCATAACAATAATTCCAGGAATTGAAAAAAAAAACTAGATCGGCAAACAAGTTTTTGAGCAATTGATTGAAATCCTCAAAGAGAACTAAATAGAACTTCTGGAGATGAAGAATACACTGAAAGAGATGAAAAATGAAATAGGAAACTTGGGAAATGGAGTTGACCAAATGGAGAAAAGGATTATGATATTGAAGACAGAAATCTAGAAGCAAATTGGGAGAGAAACTGAAGAAGGAAAAATAATAAAAAATAAATACAAGAACTGTCTGATACCATTAGGAATGGAAAAAAAGAATAATGGACATTCACAAAGGTGGGGGGTGGGGAGGAGAAGGGATTAGAAAGCATTTTCAGACAAATAGTTGACAAGAATTTTCCAAATATAAGGAATAAACTGGAGCTTGAAATTCAAGAGGTCAACAGAACACCCAATTATCTTAACCTAAAAAGGCCATTTCCAAGACACATTATAATAAAATTATCAAACATCAATGACAAAGAAAAAATTCTCAAGGCAGCTAAGGAAAAAAGATGCTAACCTATAAGGCAAAACCTATTGAATTATTGTCGGACTTCTTAGCACAAACCTTATAAGCCAGAAAGGAGTGTAATCAAATATTCAAACAATTAAATGAAAGGAACTGCCAGACAAAAATATTGTATCCAGCAATGTTTTTCTTTAGATATGAAGGAGAAATAAGGACCTTTCCAGCATACACAATTTGAGGGAATTCTCCATGACAAGGCCTAAACTACAAAAAATACTGAAAGGGGCAAGGTCACCTACAACAAAATAACAACAACGAAAAACCCATAATTATAATTAAGGAGACTAGCAGGCAAATAGAATCAGAGGAGTGCAGCCCTTACTAAGAACAGGGCATTATAAGCTTAAACATTAAGAAGAGAATTGCTATAGCAAGATAGTCATGAATGTTCAGCATACATAGAGAGAAATTGAGACAATGATGACTGAAAAGTGGAGAATTCAGAGATCCAAACTCTCAAAGTGAAATGGAGGTAAGGAACAAACAAAAGAAATATATATTATATATATATATAATCTTCTACATATATGTACTGGTAACCACATGCCAAAGATTCAAAACTGAAGTATATAACATAAAACAAGAAGGACCAGAGGGAATATCTACAAAACCCAAGCAAGAAAAAAAAAAAAAAGAAAAGAAAAAGAAAAAAAAAACATGCTCACATAAGGACAGTGAAGCAATGGAAACATCAAATATCCAGAAAGCAAAACATAAAACAAACAATATAAAAACCTCATATTTCAATAATCATCCTAAATATAAATGAACTGAACTAACCAATAGAAACACACAGAGTTGCAGATTGTATGTATATGTATATGTATATGTATATGTATATGTATATGTATATGTATATGCATAAGTATAAGTATATGTGTATATATGTATCCAAGAGACACATCTCACCTCCAAAGACAAATATAGATTCAGAATGAAAGGATCAAAAATAATAATTCAAGCAAATGGCATTCAGAGAAAAGAGAGAGTAGTGGTAGCAATATTGAATAAAATAGACTACAAAATAAAAAGGGCAAAGAAAGATACTGAGGAATACTTGATAAAGATAGAGAGAATTATGCACCAAGAAGACATAACACTTATTAATATCCATGCTCCCTATCAGTTAGCCCTGAAATATGTAAAGCAATTACTAACAGAACAAAAAGGAGAAACTGACCAAAACACTATCATAGTATGGTACCTAAACACCCTACTGTCAAATATGGACAGATCATCCAAAGAAATTCAATAAGGAAATAACATCCTTAAATGACAGATTAGAGAAACTATACATAGTTGAAATTTGCTGAGCCTCTTATCTCCAAACAGCTACTTATACATTCATCTCTAGTGAATATGAACCATTCTCAAGAATTGACCAAATATTGGGACACAGAGATAGCCTCAATAATTATAAGAAGGTTGAAATCATGCCAACTATATTCTGTTATCATAATGCTTTGAAACTTAGATAATGTGCAAAAAGGAAAGAGGGAAGAACTTCAAATACATGAGTAAGCAGCATGCTACTGACGAATAACTGTCACAGAAGAAATAAAACAAGAGATCAAGAGATACATAGAAATGAATGATAATGATTATGATAGTACAGCATATTAAAACTTTGGAACATGGCAAAACAGTCATAAGAGAAAAGCTTATATCATTATAGGTCTATCTAAAAAAAAACAAAACAAACAAAAAAAAACAAGCCAATAAACAACCTAAAGTTTGATCTTAGAAAACTAGAAAAGGGAGAACAAATGAAGCCTCAAATCAGCAGCAGAAAAAAAAATAAATTAGAGCACAATTAAATGAAATTGAGACCAAAATAAAAAATAAAAATAAATAAATGCAATAAATAGATGGTTATTTGAGATTTATAAAACTGACAAAATCATAGACAGACTAACTAAAAAAAAGAAAAAAAATGTCAGAAATAAACAAAATCAGGGATGAAAGCAGAAAAATTATGACAGATACCACAAAAATAGAAAGAATCTTACATGAATATTATGAAAGTTATATAACACCAAATTTAATAACCTAGAAGAAATGGACAGGTACTTAGAAAGACAGAATTTTCCTAAACTGAATAAAAAAAACTGGAAAATCTAAATAGACCAATCAGCAGTATGGAAATTGAAACAACTATCAAAAACCTACCAAATAGTTAAAGTTCAGAACTGGATGGCTTTGCCAATTAATTCTACTATACATTCATAGAAAATTTAATAACTAATCTCAAATTCTTCCAAAATATTGAAGAGGAGGCATTACTTCCCAACTTATTTTTTTGAGTCCAATATTATCCTGATAACAAACCTGGTAAAGATAACACTAAAAATGAAAACTACAGACCAAATCTCTCATGACCACAGGTACAAAAACCTAAATAAGATACTAGTAACATGAATATAGGAACATTTTGACATTATACACCACAATTAACTGGGCTTCATTCCAGGGTCACAAGGATGGTTTATTATATGCAAATCAATTAATGTTATAAACCAGAAATTAAAATATAATTAAAAACAGATTAAAATATAAGAATCATACAATTATATCAATTAATGCTGTCAAGGCCTTTGACAAGATACAGCATCCATTTATGATCAAAACACTTAACAAAATTGGTATAGAAGGAAAATAGCTTAACATAATAAAAGCCATCGATGACAAAATCTCAGCCAACAATATACTTAATGGCAAAAAATTTTAAAAGTTTTTCTCTTAGATTTGGAACAAGACAAGGCTGTCTACTATCACCACTGTTATTCAATATAAGATTGGAGGTCCTAGCAAGTGTAATCAGGCAAAAAAAAAAAGATATAAAAGGCATTCAAATATGAAACAAGGAAGTCAAACTGTGATTATTTCCAGATGACATGATTCTCTATATAGAAAACCCTAAAGACGCCGCAAAAACACTACTAGAAACATTAAGCAAATATAGTATAGTCTCTGGATACAAAATCACCATTCAAAAATTCATAGTGTTCCTATATTCCAATAATGAAGTGTCAGAAAAAAGTGAAAAAAATAATTCTTTTTACAATTGCAACAAAAATAATAAAATATCTACAAGTAAATTTAATGAAACATGTGGAGGACCTTTATAATGAAAACTATAATACTTGTTTAAAAAAATTAAAGATATAAAGAATTGGAAAGATTTTTTGTGTTCATGGATTGAAAAAAATTAATAGTTAAAATGACTTTATTACCTAAAGCATTATACAGATTTAATGCAATCCCCATCAAAATCCCATTGGCATTTTTTTAAAGGAATAGAACAAAAAATCATCAGAGTTGTATGGAAGCACAAAAAAATCCCAAATTGCTAAAGCCATACTGAGGAAAAAAAAAAAAAAGAAAAACAAGGCTGGAGGTATCACTCTGCCCAACTTTATGTTATACTACAAGGTGACAGTAATCAAAACAATATGGTATTGGCTGAAAAACAGACACACAGATTAGTGGAACAGAATCTAGAGTCTAGAAGTAAACCTATGTTTATATGGAAAAATAAGTTTTGACAAAAAAAACATACAGTGGAGAAAGGAAAGCCTCTTCAATAAATGGTGCCAGGAAAACTGGAAAGGTATCTGCAAAAGAATGAAACTAGACTGTTGTCTATCACCACACACCTAAACTAACTCAAAATGGATGAATTATCTGAATATAAGACCTGACACAATAAAAAAAAATCATAGAAGCAAACATAGCAACTAAACTCATGGACCTTGGACTTAAGAGGTTTTTATGAATTTCACCTCAAAGGCAAAGAATGTAAAAGCAAAAATAAATGAATGGGATTACATAAAACTAAAAATCTTATGCACAGCAGAAGATACCATCAGGAAGGCAAGTAGACAACCACCCAAGTGGAAAAACATATTTGCAAGCAACACCTCTGATAAGAGCCCAATATCTAAAATATTATAAGAACTCATACAACTCAATAACAATAAAATACCTTAAGAACATGGTATTGTAAACTTAAATATTATGTGATGCTTAAAAGAAATATGAAGAACTTTTAAAAATGAGAATGCAATGATTACTGAAACTCAGATGTAAACCTACAGTGTAAATAAGGATCATTTGACATAACAAAAATAGAAAAGTGTAGGGAGTAAAGCTCTAAATTTGCAAAGGGAAATGGAGATAAGACTCACACAAAAGAAAAAGGGCTACTGTGTGTATGTAACTTTCTTATACATAAACTTAACAGTAACAGCACACACACATACACCCAAAAATCCAGAACTGAGACACAAAATATTAATAAAAGAAAAAAAGAGAAAAGTCCTAGAATATCAACAAACTAATATAACAGTCAGAAATACAAGGGCAAAGAAACAATGTAAACACTGAGCTAGCAGAAGACAAAAGATAAAATGGTTATAGAACAACCTCAGATCAATAATCATTCTAAATTTAAATGAACTAACTCACCAAAAAAAAACACAGAGTAACAAATTGGATCAAAGAAAAAGAAACATTCAAACAAACAAACAAAGATGAACTATATGCTGCCTTCAAAAGATACATCTCAGCTTCAAACATAAATTTAGACGCAAAGGGTGAAAAGTAATACTCCAAGCAAATGACAGCCAGAGCAAATTATCAGGCTGATTGCCAACTTTCATAAACTTATTTGGAAATGGATGCCAAGAGACAAAAAATCTAGGAGTAATTTTCTCTTATGATTATAGAGGCTGAGAAGTCCTGCAATCTGACATCTGCAAGCTGGAGACTAGACACGCCAGTAAGGTAATTCCAGTAAGAATCCACAACTCTGAGCACTAGGAGAACTGATAGAAAAAATCCCAGTCAAAGGGCAGGAGAAGGCTGTCAACCTGGCTCAAGCAGGCAGGCAAGAAGGGCCAAGTTAGTCTTTATAACATAAATCTATCTGGTTCATTCTCTCTGCAGTTTAAATCATTTTTACTTCTAAAAATTTTTGTCCATGCTGCTTTTCCTCATAAGAAAACTTCACTCACTTCCTGTTATCTACAGGCAGGTATCTAAACTTTTAAAAATGCATACTATTCAGATAAAACTTAGCTTCCATACCTTTACTTTTTACCATACCACACAGGGGAGGTTGGCTTTTAATAGGGATATAATATTAAAGAAAGAAAAATATATTTTTATTAATAAAAGAATGGATAGACACAAACTTCTGTTTTGTTTTAGACAACTTCCTTAGTTAAACCTTTGACAAACATCAAGAATATAAATGTTTTCTTTTTTTCTAATATTATGCATATCATATGCACAAAATTGACTCAAAATTTGCTTGGTCTAGAAAAGAACATATGACTAATTTACCTCTGTTGCTCTCAATGACCATTACAATGAAGTGGCTGTAGGTGTGTGTGTGTGTGGGGGGGTGCCATCACTGCAAATGTGGAAGAAATGCAAATCTGAAGAACTGTTCTTAATGGCAAATAACATAGGTGTTGTGCTTGGAGCATAAAGACTGCTTTCAGGTCTTCAAAAGCTCAACTTGCTACAATTTTCAGAGGTTCACAGTGTAGATGTATCAGACAGAACTGGGCCCAAAGTGTTTAGATTAGCAGTAAATCTACTTATCAAGGGGCCTAATATCCAAAGAGTTATTACTATATGGAGAGGGTCATAAATTCGTACCACTCTCATCATTCTGGGTTCCAGATGGCCTTAAATGGATATAAGGAATAAAGAGATCTGGAAAGACATTATTATAATCTTAGGTCAAAATTCAAAACCCATTTTTTTTTTACTAGAAGGGTTCACTTCCTTGAAATGCCAATGTTCAATGTTGATTGACTCTTCAGACTGCCTTAAAAGTTCACAGTATTTATTTGAGATATAAATAGGATTACTGATAGCCAAAAGTCTGCAACAAAGATACCCATTCATGTGGCAATTCACCTCAGCTACTGCAGTAAAAATAATGTCTACTATCTCAATTTATATTTACAGCTTTTAAAAAAAAGCATTTTAGCTATGAAAAATATGAACTCTATATCATAATGGCCATTGAGTGTTGTCACTACATATTCAAACCGACAGTTTTATAAATGGTCCCTTTGACACAAGAAAGTTGTAAGGTAGCAAAATAGAATAAAGTTTGAAATGTGTGCTTGCTTAATATCCCTTCCACCATCTCTAGCTGAGAATACAGGTGGCTGAACAAAAAAGTTCCTGCCAATTTCTAAAGTTACATTCTTACCCACTAAATAAGCATTCTGATCCGGGTTACCAAACAGAGCACTCAACAGGAGCCCTGAGCATGCATATTAAATGTCACTTATGCCTCTGCCTGGGCCATTCACTTTGAGTAATGCTTGATCTCAGTCTGCTTCATCCTTTTCCTGTACTCCTTGGCTTTGGATAGTGAACTTTCCCCAGAGACATTTATCAGAAAGGATCTTCATGCAGAATAGTTGATGCACAAGCTTCTTTTTTTAAAACCACATGTTCAGCACATTTTGCTTTTGTGAAATGGAATATGGTTTAAGTTTGTTTCAATCAAAAAGAAAGTTTTGCTGGAAGGACTTATGTCAAAGTGTACAAGGTTTTAAGCACAATGAAGGTGTTTTTTTTCCTTTTCTTCTTCCTCTTATGACTGAAAAGGAAAAAGTAATAAAACTTATTCTATGCCATAATAATGTTTCTTTTGTACATATGGATAAATTTATAAGACAGCTTGTTATGAAAACATCATTCTTAATATTTACTTTGGATTCAGCTGTTTTATTGTAAGAGTCACATTTAAAAAAAGCAGCTCTTGCCTCTACTATGAAGCTTAATATATATTCATAATAAATAATCTTAATGTCTGAATTTAAGTATCATACTAAAGGCCAATTCTTTGAGTAACTATGTTATTGTATCAACATGGTACTAAGAGCATTTTACTTTAATAACTACCTTTCCTAAAGCAGTATTCACATTAAATAAAATGTGTATTTAAATATAGAAAAACCCTGACCTAGGCAATGAATTATAAACTTAAAATTTAATAGCTTATTTCTCAATCCCATTTCTAAATCATAGGCAATAACAACATTAAAAAAATTTGATTCTGATATTGTTCTATAATGTCTGTGTTATTCAATGTAAGTTTAAGAATTGCTATGTTGTAGGTAGACCTCTTAAGAAAAGAAAATAATTTTGACTCTTTAGATTCAAGAATCCCAATAATTCATATCCATAAGTATACTTGTTGGACTTTTATTTTATTTTTACAAGTTTAAAGTACTTATATTTTAAATCACATCAAGGCAGGGAGCACCAGGGGGAAACTGAGTTGTCAGAGTAAGTAAGGGTCGGCGGTGAGGTTTTCTCCCAGACAGAAGTGCTCACGATATAATTTTTTTCTCTGTTGATCCCTCCCCTGTTCCAGTGTGCAGACTCAGTGGCACCATAGCTGAGAGGTCATCAGACTGGATAACAGAGGTCACTACTCCCAGAGGATTCCCCAAAACTCCATCTCCCCAAACGTACAGCTATACTGAAGCCACATTCAGTTGTATCCTCAGTAAGTCTGAGGCTCTTTGCTGAGCCAGCTCCAAGACTCACTCTAGTGACCACTCACCTCAGTTTCTGGCATGGCCTCATGATGGAACTATAAGTACAGCATCTGTGGATCGCTTGCTGAATCTTAACAAGTGACCCTGAAGGGGCATAGGCTAGGACTAAATTTGACTTCCTAATTTTGAAACCCTCTCAGGACTGTGCCACTGGACACCTAGTACAGAAAGCCATGCTAATGAGACTGGAAGACTTAGGAGCTTTGCCTAGTACATAAAAACAGACACAGAAAGGCAACCAAAGTGGGAAGACAAAGAAGCAGAAGCCATATGAGATAACAGAACAGAGATCCAGGAATAATCGAATCAAGTAATCTAACAGATGCAGAGTTTGAAACACTGGTTATAAAGATGCTCAATGAACTTAGGGAAAGAGTAAATGAATTCAGTGAGAACTTTAACAAAAAGATACAAAAATAACAATGGAAATGAAAATTATAAAAGGAAGCTAGACAGAAATAAAGAACACATTATCTGAGATGAAGAATATATTAGAGGGAATCAACAGAGTGGATAAAGAAGAGGATGGGACCACCAATATAGATAATAGAGAAAGCCAAGGATACCCATTCAGAACAACAAGAAAAAAGAAGCCAAGACTATAATAATGATTTAAGAATCCTATGGGACAAAATTAAATGTAAAAACATCCAGGAGTGCATAAAGAAGAACAGGAAATTGAAGAGCTATTTGAAGAAATAATGATGGAAAACTTTCCTAACTTTATGAAGAAAAGAGACATACAACCCTAGGAAACTCAGAGAGGCCAAAAAAGATGAACCCAAAGGGGCCTACACCAAGACACATCATAATTAAAATTCCAAAGGTCAAATACAAATAGAGTATCTTAAAAAACAGTGTGAGAAAAGCAGTTAGTTACTTACAAGGGAGCATTCATAAGACTAGCAGGTGATTTCTCAAAAGAAAATATATAGGAAAGAAGAGTTTGGCACAAAATATTCAACATGATGAAAAACCAGGATCTATAACCAAGAGTACTTTATCCAGCAAAGCTATTATTTAGAGTCAAAGAACAGATAGTTTCCCAGAAAAAAAAAAAATGAGCTATAGGAATTCATCAACATCAAGCCAGTATCACAGGAAATGATGGAGGGACTTCTTTAAGAAGAAAAAAACATGTATCAAAAACATGAATAAAGAACTGTAATAACAACATTCCTATCAACAAGTACCTCAAATAGAAAAGAATTAAGTGTTCCAACCAAAAAATAAAGTGGCTGAATGGTTAAGAAAACAAGACCTCTACAAATGCTGCCTACAAAAGACTCACCAGATTAAAAGATACATACAGATTGAAAGGAAGGGGATGGAAAAAAGGTATTGCCCTGATGGACCTAGAAGGTATTTTACTAAATAACATTAGTCAGATAGAGAAAGATAAATATCACATTATTTTACATATATGTGGAATCTAAAGAAAAAAACAACAACAATAGAAATAAACTCATAGATACAGAGAATATTTTGTGGGCTACTGTATGGAAGAAGTCTTGGGTAGGAAGGTGAAAAAGGGCAAAGGGATTAAAAAGTACAAATAGAATGTTACAAAATAGACATGAAGATATAAAGTGTAGCATAAGAAAAATAATGTAATAACTATGTAAGGGGTAAGAGGGATACTAGATTTAGTGAGATGATCACTTTGTGAGTTATATAGATCTCTAATCTCTATGCTGTACAACTGAAACTAATATATTATTATGTACCAACTAGTAAAAAAAAGCATCTACAATTTAGAAATGAACTCTGAACTCTTTATAAGAATAATCAGAGTATAGTAATATGTGCATCAACTTTCTTGTTTTTCTAAACCATTAACTCTTGCTGCCATATGACCAGTTTTGGGGGTCTGGAAAGTTCGATTATTAAAACATAAAAAAAAATCACCCTCCCCCCCAAAAATCAGAAGGCCACTAATGGTAAGTTCTATTACGT
Source organism: Macroglossus sobrinus (assembly GCA_004027375.1). NCBI lineage: Eukaryota > Metazoa > Chordata > Mammalia > Chiroptera > Pteropodidae > Macroglossus > Macroglossus sobrinus. The sequence continues at coordinate 100,441 of PVKZ01001296.1, read as the reverse complement.
TTAGATCATTTCTTCTTTTACATTTTTGGGAGATAGAGAGTATAGAGATATTACCTACCTATGTAAGATTCTGATAAAATTCATGGACATTTTCCTGAAAAATATAAAAATATACATATTACAAAAAGTAGAATACTATGGAGAAAGTTTATGGAATCTTTGAAGTTTTTTTGTCAAACACAGATATTTAGAATAACTGGTTCTTTGAGTCATTTCCTTTACGAGCTATGGAGATCCCCAGATAGTTAAGTCAGAAAGAATTAGTAAGCCAGATTTTCAGAGAGCATTTGGTGGTCTTCAGGCTTTTATTACCATTTTTAAGATAATTGCTTTAATTTAAATTAATTGAAATTTTAACACAAAGCTAACATGTACACATGTGACAGTTTTATTATTCAAACTTCATTAAATGTTAGTTTTTATATTTTGTCTGCTTTTGCTTTCAGACCACTTGTTTATCTTTTCTCTTGATTAGTCTGAAAGGGTAAATATATTTTTTTATGAAGGTCCATAAATTAGAGAGTAATTACCAAAAAAAAATCTATCACTGTCTTATCCAGTTAGTTCTAAAGTTATAAAAACTAATTTCTGTTTGGGTTATGGATCAAACTGCAACTTGTCATACATAGTCTGTAAACAAAGTTAGGATAAAATAGGAAAACCAGTTCCTGCTGAATGTATTGGCAAGTTTGCCTGTTGTGCTCCTGGGAAAGGAGGGAGGCAAAGTGTAGAAATAAATATTAATTTAATTAACTAATCTTTCTCAAAAAATGTACAAAGAAAGTTTTGAGATTTTATTGTCCTCATCATGGCATCAATATAGAGTCTTCTGGACTTGCTTTAAACCATTTTACTACATATACTCACCCATGTTTGATCAAGATAACAGCTTAAACATCTTCTTCTCAGATGCATCCATATAATGTTATTGAGATTGACATATTTTTAAAAAAAATCAGGTTGAGTTTATAAACAGACATGTCTTTTAGAAGAACATGTAGAATCCTTTAACTTCAAGTTACCCCCAGATTTATTTTTCATGAAGTCTTTTTAAAAAAGGTTATATACTACAGAATTTAGTACAGAACCCTGTGACTCAACTTTAGAATTCCTTTTAAGTAGCTGTTAAAATGCTACCTGTCAATTACCCAAAACTATATGCATAATCTGCATTTAAATAACTATTTACTAACAGTACCTACCAACATTTTCCATGTGCTATCTCATCTGCCCTTTTGAAGTATCACACAGGGCTCCCTTCTAAAAGTAGTCCTTTCACTCAGATACCATGGAATCTAAGTTAATTTTTTCTGCTTTCATAAATCTATTTCTTTACCTCTTGTACAAGCACATGTTACACTGGTCCTATATATTCTTTATACAATTTCAAAAAAACTATTTTTATCCTATCCCATTTATGCCCTATGCACAATTATTGAAAACTACAAGAACCTCTGATACAATTTATTGTATCTCTTTTTAATTGTGTTGCCCCTTTCAATTTTATAATGATTTCAATAAGAATAATAAATGCATTTTGTTATTGCATTGTTAAAAAACACATAATGTGATTTACCACAGTAACATATTTTAACAGTACAGTAAAGTATTAACAATTTGCACATGTTTTACAGCAGCTCTCTCAAAATTTTCACCTTGTGTGACTGAAAGGCTGTACTTACTGAATAGAAACTCCCTATTCTTATCTACTCAGCCACTGGAAAACAATGATTTCACTACTTTAGATATTTCATATATATAAAATCAAGTAGTATTTGTCTTTATATGACCAGCTTATAAGGAATAGCATAAGTTCCTCGAGGTTTATCCATGTTATGGAATATAACAGAATTTCCTTATTTTGTACGGTTAAGTAATATTACCTTGTATATATATATCACTTTTTTTTAAATTTATTTTTTTCATTTTAGTATTTTATTTTATTATTAGTTTCAAGTCTATGGTACATTAATTAGACATTTATATAGTTTATGAAACAATCCCCCAATTACTCTATCACCCCTCTGGCTCTACACAGAGCCATAACATTACTGCTGACTACATTCCCTATGCTGTGCTCCCCAACACCATGATCTACCTATCAACTACTAATTTGTACTTCTTTAACCCTTTACCTCTTTCACCCAGCCCAACAACCCCTTCCCTTTTTATTCACTTATTTATTCATTCATGTCAATCATGAAAAGTTATGTTGTTTCCAGTTTTTGAATAATGTGAATGGCCATAGAAATACAAACATCTTTTAAAAATTCAGTTTTTAATTCTTTCAGATAAATGCCCAGAAGTGGGATAGTTAAATCATGTGGTAATTTTATTTCTAATTTTTTGAGGAATCTCCATACATTCTTTCATAATTTCTGTCCCATTTTATATAATAAAATAGTGGTGCACAAGTTTTTCAAATTTCTCCACATACTTGACAATACTTGTTATTTATTTATTTATTTATTTAATGGCCATCATAACATAGGTGATGTGATAGTTCGCTGTGTCTTTGATTTGCATTTTGATGATGAGTAATAATGTTAACCATCTTTTCATATAAATATTGACAACATTTGTCCTTTTTTGGATAAATTTTTATTAGATTTCTTTGTTCATTTTTTAAAATTGTAAAGTATTTGTTTGTTTGTTTGTTTAGTATTAATTTATTACTATTGAATTGCAAGTGTTCCTTATAGATTTTGGATATTAACTTCTCGTGAGATATATAATTTCCAAATATTTTGTCTCATTCTGTCAGTTGCCTATTCAATCTGATTGCTTTCCTTTTTACACAGCTGCATAATTCAATGTAGCTTCACTTTTCTATTTTTGCTTTTATTGTTTTGCTTTCATATCACAAAATCATTGTCAAGACCAATGTTATGAAGATTTCCCCCTAAGTTATCTTCAGGTGTTACATTTAAGTCTTTATTCCATATTGATTAGATTTTTGTATATGGCATAAGATAAGGTTAAAATTCCATTCTTTTGTTTCTACATTCCAGTTTTCCCAACACCAAATGACAAGGCTATTCCCTCCCTATTATATGGTCTTACAGCAATGTTAAAGATCATTTGACCAAACATGCATGGGTTTGTTATTGGGTTCTCTATGCTGTTTCAGTGGTCCTTATGTCTATCTTTAAGCCAGTTATACTGTTTTAATTACTGTAACTTCGTAAGATTTTAAATCAGGAAAAATGATACCTCCAGCTTTGTTCTTCTTTCTAATGGTTGTTTTGGCTATTTGGTGTGTGTGTGTGTGTGTGTGTGTGTGTGTGTGTGTGTGTGTGTGTGCTGCCATATGAATTTTAGGATTTTTAAAATATTCTTCTAAAATGTCATTGGAATATTGATGGGGTTACAATGAATCAGTATATCATTTTTGGTAGTACAGACATTTCAACATGAAATTTTCCAAATCATGAAAATGGAATGAATGCTCATATATTTGTGTCTTCTTTAATTTCTTTAGACAATTTTTGTACTTTTAGTGTACAAGCCTTTTAACTTCTTGATTGTTCTTTTTGATACTATTATAAATGAGATTTAAAAAATATATTTTAAATGGTTCATTGTTAGTGTATTGAAATGCAACTAATTTTTGTATGTCGATTTTGTAGCCTGCAAGTTTAATGAAGTTGTTTATTACTTCTAAAAGTTTTTTTTGTGTGTGTGTCTGTGTGTGTGTGCATGTGTAATCTTTGAATGACAAAATCTTGTCATCTCAACCCATAGATTATTTTACTTCTTTTTCAACTTGAATGGCTTTTATTTATTTTTTCTTGCCTAATTGCTCTAACTTAACTAAGACTTCTAGTACTATGAAGAATTCCGGCTCTGAGAGTAGGTATCTTTTCTTATTATTGATGTTAGAGGAAAAAAAACTGTCAATTTTCCACAGCCGAGCATGATGTTAGATGTATGCTTTTTATATATGACCTTTATTATATTAAAGAAATGTCATATTTCTAGATTCTTTTTATTATTAAAGGGTGTTGAAATTTTTCAGATGCATTTTTTGCATATTTCAAGATGATCATGTGATTTTCATCTTTTGTTCTATTAATGTGGTGTATTACATTAATTGAATTGCATATATTAAAATATTCTTATATCCCAGGGATATATCTCACTTGATTATAGTATATAATCCTTTTAATGTTCTCTCATATTTGGTTTGCTAGTATTTTGTTGAGGATATTTCCATTTATATTCATTACTAATATAGGCCTACAGTTTTTTCATACTGCCTTTTTCTGACTTTGGTATCAAGGTAATGCTGGTCTTATGAAAAAATGTTTGGAAGTACCAATTTCCTCAGCTATCTGAAAATATAGCTTTTTTATAAAACCTTTTGTAATCCAAAATGACATAAAGGGAAGAAACAATTACCATTAATTTATATGAGAAAAAAATCAGACATTCCCAGACTCAAAGCTCAACATACACAATATCTTTATTTTGTTCACTACAATGAAAATGCTTAGTTACATGAAGTTTTATGCTAAGTGTAATACTCTTATGAACTCTCTTAGATTTTTTCTAATACCTTAGGACACATGTTGCTAACAGACAAAATATTTCGAGATAGATCACAGATACTCACAGAAACAGTTCAAAGTTACAGCAGTTTGATGCTGAGATGCTAAATATTTCCCAGGGAAGGTGCTTGTGTTCACTTTTCAAATTTATTGGTAAAAGTGAACATCCTCTTTAAATTTTGTTTGGCTAGCATAAACAGATACTAATGTAGATCTTTCATAAAATCAAAGTGGTATAAAAAGAACTTTCAAATAGTGTGGGATACCTGCAATTTCTCCTCTTCATTTTTTTTAAAGGGTTTGAGAAAGATTGATGTTCACATTTCTTTAAATGTATGTCAGAATTCTCCATTTGGTACTAGAATTTTATTTGTTAAATGTTTTTTATTAATGATTCCATTTCCTTACTAGTTATAGGTATATAAAATTTTTCTATTATGAGTCAGTCTTCATAAGTCTGTTTCTAGTAATTTATCAATTTTTTTCTAGTTTATCCAATTTTTTTGGTATATAATTGTTCATGGCACTGTCATAAAAGCCTTATTTTTATTACATTAGTTTTTAATGTCTCTTATTTTTTCTGATTTTTTTCTTAGTCTAGCTAAAGGTTTATTAATAATGTCAATGTTTTTACATAACCATCTCTTAGTTTTGCTGATTTTTGTATTGTTTTTTTCTCTCTTTTGTTTCTCTCTTACCTAATATTTATTCTTTTTTTAGACTAACCTTAGGCTTAGTTTGTTCTCATTTTCTAGTTTCTTGATGTGTACATATAGGTTGTTTATTTAATTTTTCTTCTTTTGTAATCTAAGTATTTACCTATATAAACTTCCCTCTTCGTACTTCTTTTAATGCTTTTTGTAAATTTTTGTATAATTCGTATTTATTTGTTCTTGTCTCAAGATAATTTCTCTTTTAATCTACTCTTTGATACATTTATTTTCAAGAGTGCAATGTTTAATTTTCAAATATATGGGAATTTTCTAATTTTTACTTCTTAATTTCTAGTTTTATTTCATTATGGTTGGAAAAGATACTTAGTGTGATTTCAATCTTCTTAAATTTTTAATACTTGTTTTGTGACTTAATATATCATCTTTCTGGAGAACATTATGTTTGAATTTCTGAAAAAATATGTATTCTGCTGCTATTGGGTGGAATGTTCTTTATATTTATATTCATTTTATATGTTCCACAGCGTTTTTGAAGTCTTGTTTCCCAGTTGATCTTCTATCTGGATCTTCTATATTTTATTGAAAGTGGTGTGTTCAAATCTTGTGCTATTATTGTGTCGCCATCTATTTCTCTGTTCAGTTCTGTAAAAATTTGTTTTATGTATATGGGTGTTCTGATGTCAAGTGCATATATAGTCTTTGCACATATATCTCTATCTATATCTATCTATCTATCTATCTACCTATATCTATATCTATCTATATCTATATCATCTAATCTATATCTATATATAATCTATATCTATATCTAATCCATATATCTATATCCATATCTATCTATATCATTTATCTATCTATATCATTTATCTATCTATATAGTTATATATTCTTGGTGAATTGAACATTATAATGTCTTCCTTTGGCTCTAGTAACATTTTTTTTGTTTTTTATTTTGCTTAAGGTCTGTTTTCCCCAATAAAGCTATGACCACTCCTGCTCTATTTTCTATAATTTGCATGAAATATATTTTTTCTGTTCTGTCACTTTCAGCTTATAAAATGTGTATGGTAGCTAATATGTGAACAGATATCTTTTGTTAAATGTATTGGGGTGACATTGGTTAATAAATCTGTATAGATTTCAGTGTACAATTCAATAATAGATCATCTGTATATTGCATTGTGTGTTCATCACCAAAACTCAAATCTTCTGTTCTCATATGCTTGACCTCTTTTATCCTTATCTTCTTCCCTCTCTCCTTTCCCTCTGGTAACAACTAAACTGTTGTCTGTGTTTATGAGTTTTTGTTTGTCTTGTTCATTTGTTGCTTTTTCCCCACAACCTCTCCAACATTTGTTACTACTTGTCTAATTGATAATAGCCATTCTTACAGGTATGAGGAGGTATCTCACTGTGGTTTTGATGGATTTTTAAAATCTATTCAGCCACTCTATCTTCTGATTATGAAATTTTATTCATTTGAATTAAAGTTATTACTAGCTACAATGTCTTTCTTTAGCCTTTTTGTTAATTTTTGTCTGTGTTGTGTTGTTTTCATCCTTTTCCCTCTTTCTTTATATTTCTTTGAATTTTTATAGTGACGTGCTTTAACTCTTTTTTCATATTTTTGGTGTATCTTCTATAGAAATTTTCTTTGTGATTATGTGGTTTACATAAAACATCATATATTTATAACCGTCTATTTTAAGCTAATAATATAACTTACTTTCAATCTCCCACAAAAACTCTACTCTTTTATTCCCCTCACACTTTATTTTACTGATGTCACAAATGACATATTTTTATTTTGTGTATCTATTAATTGATTGTATATACTTATTAAAATACTTTTTAAATTCTAAAATTTAAAATAATTTACATACCATAATTACAATATTATAAGATTTTGTATTTATTTCTATCTTTAATTTTGATAATGAGCTTTATAATTTCATGGGCTTTCATGATGCTTTTTAGTGCCTTTTAATTTCATCATTTTTATTTTTATTATAATTATTGGGGAGACCATGGTGAATAAAATAAAATAGGTTTCAAGTGAACAATTTAATAATACATCATGTTTATATTGCATTGTGTGTTCACCAAGCAAAGTAAAATTTCTCTCTGTCACCAAATATTTGACCTCATTTATCTCTATCTACCTAAACTGAGAAAAGAACTGATTTAATACAGTAAAAAGCATGAATATTAAGTTTATCATTCCACTAGTATGATACATGATTACGCCTGTATATCTAATACTATCAACCATAGTTGCTACCTTACTTATTCCTTTCAATAGTCATATATATATGAATCTATATATATATATATATATATATATATATATATATATATATATATATATTTCAGAGAATTCTCAGGTTAATATTTGTGTATAATCACTGTATTGATTGAAATTCATTTTACCAATATATAGTATCTTTCTTTTTACATATCTATTTGTTTTGATAAAAATCACTATATTTTAAAATTTCATATCTTTGGTTTGTCTTTCTTCAACTCAATATTTTATCGTATTTTTATATGATATTTTATTTTATTTTAATTAGTTTCAAGTATACAATACATTAGTTAGGCATTTATATAGTTTATAAAATGATCTCTCTGATTGCTTGTTTTCTCCTTTGGCTCTACATCTAACCATTACATTAATGCTAATTGCATTCCCTATGCTGTGCTCCACATCCTTGTGATGACCTATGAACTACTAATTTGCATTTCTTTAACCCTTCACCCCTTTCTACCAGACCCTCAATGCCCCTCAATGCCATCTCCACATTGTCCTCTATATTTGTGAGTCTGTTTATAATTAGTTTGTTCTTTTTGTTCTTTAGATTCTGCATGTAAGTGAAATCTTATGGTATTCATCTTTCTCTGACTTATTTTACTCAGCATAATATCCTCTAGGTCCATCCATGTCATTGCAAATGGTAGGATTTCATTTATTAATGACTAAGTAATATTCCATTGTATATATGAGCCATAACAATTTTATCCAATTGTCTGTTGATGGGCATTTATGTGGATTTCATATCTTGGCTATTATAAATTGTGCAGCCATGAATATAGAGGTGCATAAATCTTTACAAATTATTGTTTTGTTTTGTTTTGTTTTTTTAGAGAAATACCCAGAAGTACAATTCTGAGTCAAAAAGTATATTCATTTTTAATTTTTTGAAAAATTTCCAAATTGTTTTCCATACAGGCTGTACCAATTTACAATCCTACTAACAGTGTATGAGGGTTCCCTTTTCTAAACATCCTTGCCAAGATTTGCTTTTCTTTGATTTATTGATGATGGCTATTCTGACAAGTGTGAGAAGATATATCATAGTGGTTTTAATTTGCATTTCTCTGATGATTAGTGACTTTAAGCATCTTTTCATATGTTTATTGCCCATCTGTATTTCTTCTTTGGAGAAATATCTATTCAGATCTTCTGCCCATTTTTAATTGTATTTTGTTGTTGTTGTTGTTGTTGTTGTTGTTGTTGTTTTTGAGTTGTATGTGTTCTTTATATATTTTGAGTATAACTTTTTATCAGATGTACCATAAGCAAATATTTTCTACCATTCAGTCAGTCATCTTTTCATTTTGTTGATGGTTTCCTTTGCTGTGCAAAAACTTTTTAGTTTGATGTAGTTCCATTTGTTTATTTTTTCTTTTATTTCTCTTGACCAAATAGATATCTTCAAAAAGAAATTACGCTCACAATATCAGAGAGATTACTGACTATCTTTTCTTTTAGAAGTTTTATGGCTTCGGGTCTTACAATTAAGTCTTTAATCCATTTCGAGCCTATTCTTGTATATGGTGTAAAAAGGTAGTCCATTTTCTTTTTCTTTTTTTTTTTTGCATGTACCTGTCTAATTTTCCCAGCACCATTTATTGAAGACTGTCCTTACTCCATTGTATAGTCTTGCCTCTTTTGCCATATGTTAATTGAGTGTGTAGGCATAGATTTATTTCTGGGCTCTCTATTCTGTTCTATTGATCAATGAATCTGTTTTTATGCTGTTTCGATTAATATAGGCTTGTAGTATGGCTTGATATCAGGTAATGTGGTAACTTCAACTCTGTTCTTTCTCAATATCAATGTGGTTATTTGGGGTCTTTTATGGTTCTATATAAATTTTACAATTATTTGTTCTAGGTCTTGAAAAATGGCATTAGTATTTTGATAAGGATTGCATTAAATCTACAGATTGCTTTGGGTAGTATGGCCATTTTAATGATGTTGATTCTTCCCACCCATGAGCATGGTTTTGCTTCCATTTATTTGTATCTTTCTCATTTTCTTTTATCAATGACATACTTTTCTGAGATAGGTCTTTTACCTATTTGGTTAATTTGATTCTCAGGTATTTTTCAGTTTTAGATGAAATTATAAATGGGATTGTTTTCTTAAATTCTTTTTCTGAAAGTTCATCATTGGTATATAAAGATGACACTGACTTCTGAATATTAATTTTGTATCCTATTACTTTACTGAGTTCATTGATCGGTTCTAACAGTTTTTTTGTGCAATATTTAGAGTTCTCTATATATTGTCTCATATCTTCAGCAAATAAAGAGAGTTTTACTTCTTCCTTTTGAATTCATATACCTTTTACTTCTCTTTCTTGTCTGATTGCTGTGACTAAGACTTCCAATATAATGTTGAAGAGGAGTGGTGAAAGTGAGCATCTTTGACTTGTTCCTGATCTTAAGGAAACTGCTTTTAGCCTTTCCCCATTGAGTATGATGTTAGGTGTAGGTTTGTCATATATGGCCTTTATTATGCCGAGATATGTTCCCTCTATTCCCACGTTGCTGACAGTTTTTATCATGAATGGATGCTGGATTCTGTCAAATACTTTTTCTGCATCTATTGACATGGTGATATAGTTTTTGTCTTTTGATTTGTTAATGAAGTGTATCAATTAATTGATTTCTAGACATTGTACCAACCTTACATCTCAGGAATAAATCCATCTTGATCATGGTGTATGATATTTTTAATGTATTACTGAATTTAGTTTGCTAATACCTTGTTGAGGATTTTTGCATCAATGTTCATAAGAGATATTGGCCTATAGCTTTATTTTTTGTAATGTCTTTTTCTGTTTTTGGAATTAAGGTAATGGTGTCCTCATAAAAGGAGTTAGGGGGCCTTCTCTCTTTTTGAACTTTTTGGAATAGTGAGAAGAATAGGTGTTAATTCTTTGAATTTTTCATAAAATTTGCCTATGAAGCCATATGGTCTAGGACTTTTTTGTTTTTTAGACATTTTTGATTACTGATTTTATTTCATTGGTGGTAATCAGTTGGTTCAGATTTTGTTTCTTCTTGACTCAGTTTGGGAGATTGTATTTTTCTAGGAATGTATTTATTTCTTCCATATTGTCCATTTTTTGACATATAATTGCTTGTGGTATTTTCTCATTATTCTTTGTATTTCTGTGGCATCTGTAGTTATTTCTTCTCTTTCAGATTTTATTTATTTGAGCCCTGTATCTTTTTCTTTGATAACTCTTGTTAAGGGTTTTTTCAATTTTTTTTATTCTTTCAAAGAATCAGCTCTTGGTTTCATTAATATATATATATATATATATATATATATATATATATATATATATATATATATATATAAAAGAATATAAGACTATTTCATTTATTTCTGCTCTGATATTTATTCTTTTCTTTCTTCTACTAACTTTGGGCTTTGCCATTCCTTTTCTAGATTGTTTTAAATGTAAAGTTAGCTTGTTTATTTGAGCTGTTTTCTGTTTCTTAAGGGAGGCCTGTATTACTAGGAATTTTCCTCTTAGAACAGCTTCCACTGTGTGCCATAGATTTTGAGTCATATTTTCATTTTCATTTATCTCTAGGTAGTTTTTGATTTATTCCTTAATTTTATTGTTAACTCCTTCATTGTTTAATATCATGTTATTTAGCCTTCATTTGTTTGTGTATTTTCCAGTTTTCTTCTTGTAGTTGATATTTAGTTTCAAACCACTGTGATTGGAGAAGATGTTTGACATTATCAGGTAGTTAGTCAGGCATGAGTAACAGGAGCAAAAGCCCACCTTTGTAACCATAGAAACTTTCCATGAAGACCTTTCTTAAGGACATCCAAGAAATCTCTCCCTTTTAAAATTATAAATTATCTAAAATCCTAGAGCACAAAAGCTATAAAAGCTCCTGGCTAAACCAACTACAAATACATGTGAAGAAAGTACTGCCTATAACTTCATTATACGACCATTATATCATGAGTATGCCTGGAAGTTCATGAATCTAATTATAACAGACTGAATTCTGAGTAAGCACATGCCCAATAGGCAAATGATTATATAGTAACCAGGTGTCAGTTAAAAAAAAAAAAAAACCTCATTTGCTAATCACTTAAGAATGTCTTTGTAACCATCCATCATGGTCCTAATATAAGACAGACATTCCCACTTCTGGGTCCTTTTTTTTTGCTCTTCTGAGTTCTCTCTCTTTTTGGTGGCCACTTGTAGCCTTTTTGCCTTTTTGTAGCATTTGCAAATCTAGAATTTGAGATAATTTATAGCTCTAAAAGGAAGGTATTTCTGGAAGGTCCTTAAGAAGGTCTTCAAGGGAAGTTTCTAGGGTTATAGAGCTAGGCTTTCGCTCCTGTTGCTCATGCCTGCCTAACTACCTAATAATATGATTTCAATCTTTTTAAATTTATTGAGACTTGTTTTGTGTCCTAACATATTGTCTATCCTGAAAAATGTTTCACGTGCACTTGAGAAGAATGTATATTTGGCTGCTTTGGGGTGAAATGCTCTGAAAATTTCTAGTAAATCCATCTGTTCTAGTGTGTCTTTTAGACCCATTGTTTCCTTCTTGATTTTTTGTCTGGAAGATTTGTCCATTAATTTCAATGGGCAACCCTATATTTCTAATATTTTTGTATTCTTTTGCTTTAGTGCTTCTCTTACAGATAATACTATACATTAATCTTACCTGAGTCTTTATAGTCTTATATAAAGTTTTATTCATTTATACTTATTGGAATTAGTCATATATTTATATTCTTAAAAATTATATTAGCCTTCATTGCATGTGTTTTATTCATCACTTTATTTACATTCTTTCTTATGGATTGCTATGTTTGTGTAGTTCATCAACTACCATGAAAATATAATTTAATGTACAATTTTAAGAAAAATAAATTTCAATTTATCTGATCAGCTTTATTGATTGTCATCCTTGTAAAGTTTTGTTCATTTATTTTGTTGTCATGGACACTGAGATTTACAACAGAAAAATTTACCAAAAGTATTTAGTTACCCTTCATTTTTTGGTCACATTCCCCTGGTGATTTTTTCTTGATGAAACACTTCTACTATGAAGGTTTTAAAAGAGGGCCTTTGTATAGTAAATATTATTTTTATTACATTTATTGGAGTGACATTAACTAATGCAATAACATAGGTTGTAAGTGTACAATTCCATAATATGACATATGTATGTTGTATTATGTATTCACCATTCAAGGGTGATTTCCTTTCATTGTCATATATTTGACTCCCTTTGCCCTTTTCAACCTTCTCCCTCCTCCTTTCCCTCTGATAACCACTAAACTGTTGTCCATGTCTGAGTCTCTGTTTGTTTGTTATGTTTGTTGCTTTCACTTTTATATCTGACATATGAGTGAAATCATATGGTTCTCAACTTTTTCTGTCTGGTTTATTTTGCTTAGCATGATAATCTCAAGATTTATCTATGTTGTCACAAATGACAGTATTTCATTTTTCTTAAAGCTGAGTAGTATTCCACTGTATACAAATACCAAATCTTCCTTATCAACATCTATCAATGGATACTTCAATTGGTTTCATATCTTGACTACATTGAAAAGTGCTGCTATAAACATCAGGGTCCATATATATTTAAAAATAAATGTTTTTAAGTTTTGGAGGGTAGATACCTAGAAGAGGGATTGCTGGATCATATGTTAATTAATTCTTAGTTTTTGGAGGAAATTTTATACTGTTTTCCATAGTGATTGTACCAAAATACATTCTCAGTAACAGTGTATGAGTGTTCCTTTTCCCCAACAACCTCTCTAACACTTGTTATTACTTGTCCTGTTGATGATAGCGACTCTAACAATTGCAAAGTGGTATCCTATTGTGGTTTTGATTTGCCTTTCCATAATAGCTAGTGAAATTAAGCATCTCTTAATATTTTTGTTGTCTTCTTGGGAGCAGAATCTCTTCAGGTTTTCTGTCTATTTTTAAATCTGTTTGTTTATTATTTATTTTTTAGTTGTATGATTTAAAAAAAATATTTAGTATGTTAGCCCCTTATCAGAGGTGTTTTTTTGCAAATACCTTCTCCCATTCAGATGGTTGCTTCTTCGTCTTATTGATGGTTTCTTCTGCTGTGTAAAAGTATTTTTGTTTGGCATAATTCCATTTATTTATTTATTTATTTAGGTTATATGCTCTTTGCCTTTGAGGTAATATTTATAAAATCCTCTCTAAATCCAAATTCCATGAGTTTAGTACCTATATTTCTTCTATGCAAGTAATTGTTTCAGGTCTTATATTCAGGTTCTTGATCTATTTAAAGTTAATTTTTTTGTGTGGTGATAGACAACAGTCTACTATCATTCTTTTGCATCTGGCTTTCCCATTTAACAAGAACTGTTTTTTTGAATAGGTTTTCTTTCTTTTTGAATAGGTTTTCTTTCTCTGTATTTTTTGGCTCTTTGTCAAAAATTATTTCTCTCTATATACAGATGTTTATTTCTAGACTCTCAATTCTGTTTTATTGGTCTCTGTGTATGGTTTTCTGCCAATATCATGACAGTTTGATTACTGATAGATTGTAGTGTAATATGATGTCAGGCAATGTGATACCTCTAGACTTGTTCATTTTCCTCAGGAGTGCTTTGGCTGTTCAGAGTCTTTTGTGCTTCCATACAAATCTGATGATCTTTGTTCTATTTCCTTAAAGAATGCTATTGAATTTTTTTTTCATTTTTTGTCTTTATTAAAATATGAGACAATTAGTTGCTTGCATTTACATTATACAATTGAATTAGATTTCTTTTCAATTATATTTGTCATACAATAATATGTCAGTTTCAGTTGCATAGCATAGTGATCAGAGAACCACATAATTCACAAAGTGATGACCCCATTAAATCTAGTATTCTTCTTCCACTTTACATATTTATTACAACATTATCAACCCTCTTTCCTCATGCTACACTCTACATCTCCATGTTTATTTTGCAACTATCCAGTTGTACCTCTTATCCCTTTGCCCTTTTTTTGGTCATTCCCTGACTCCCTTCTCATCTAGTAGCTCTCTAAATAGTCTCTGTATCTATGAGTTTCTTTCCACTTTTGTTGTTGTCATTGTTGGTTTTGTTCTTTGGATTCCATAAGTATATGAAATTATGCTATATTTGTCTTCCTCTATCTGTCCCTTTCTGTTCAGTGCAATATTTTCTAGATCCATCAAGGTAATATATTTTTCCATCCCCTTCCTTTTAGTCTGTGTGTGTCTTTTAATCTGAAGTGAGTCTCTTGTAGACAGCATATGTAGGGATCTTGTTTTCTTATACATTCATCTACTCTATCTTTTAGGTGGAGAACTTAAATGTTTTCCATTTGAGATACTTATTGTTAGGAATGTAGTTGTTACCATTCTTTATTCCTCTTTTTGATATATTTTATTTTTCTTAAAGAAATACTTCCTGTAATACTGGCTTGATGGTGATAAATTCCTTTAGATTATTTTTGTATGGGAAGCTCTTTATCTGTTATGCAAATCTAAATGATATCTTTACTGAATAAAGTATTCTTGGGTTTAGATCTGGGTCTTCATCACATCAAATACTTCATGCTAAGCCCTTCTAACCAGCATAATTTCTTTTGAGAAATCAGCTGTTAGTTTTATGGGTGCTCCCTTGTAGATAACTATCTGCTTTTCTCTTGCTGCTTTTAAGATTCTTTCTTTGTATTTAACCTTTGGCATTTTAATTATGATGTGTCTTGGTGTGGGCCTCTGTGGGTTTCTCTTTCTTGGGGCTCTCTGAGCTTCCTGGGGTTGTATGTCTATTTCCTTCACCAGGTTAGGGAAGTTTTCCAGCATTAATTCTTCAAATAGCTCTTCAACATGTTGTTTTCCTTCCGGTGCCCTGATGAGATGCATATGTTTACCTTTAATAGTGTTCCATAGGCTCATTCAGTTATTACTATATCTTTGGCTTCTTTTTTCTTGCCATTCTGATTGAGTTTTCTTGGCTTTCCCATCCTCTAGATAGGTCATTTGATCCTCTTCTTTATTCACTTTGATTATTCCTTTGTTTATTTTATTTAATATACTTCTTATCTTAGATAATGTGTTATTCATTTTAGACTGGTTTCCTTTTATAATTTACATTTTCATTTTTATGTTTTTTTTAATCTCCTTGTTAAAGTTTTCACTGTATTTATCTACACTTCCAATAAGTTTATTGAGCATCTTTATAATCAGTGTTTTGAAGTCTGCATCTGTTAGATTGCTTGACTTCATTATTTCTGAATCTCTGTTCCATTGTCTCATATGGTTTCTGCTTCTTTGTCTTTCCATTTTAGCTGCCTTTCCATGTCAGTTTCTATATACTAAGCAAAGCTCCTAAGTCTCCTGGTCTTATTAGTGTGGATGTGTGTGGTAGGTCTCCACTAGCACATTCCTGAGAGGGGTACAGCTGCAGGTCAAATTTAGCCAAGCCTGTGCCCCTCCGGGGCCACCTGTTAAGATTCAGCAAGCAATCCACAAATGCTGTGCTTATAGTTGCCTCAAAAGGTCACATCAGAAACCGAGGCCAGTTGCCACCAGTGTGAGTAAAGGTACTCTGAGCAAAAGGCACCTGACTAAGCCAGGACACACCTGGATGTGGCTTGCTTGGGGCCGTGAATTGGGGGAGGTGAAATTTCAGGGAATCCTCTGAGCAGAGCAACCTCTGTTATCCAGTTTTATGATGTCTCCACAATGGTAGTGCTGCTTCTGCACCCTGGAAGGGAGGAGGGCTCAACAGAACAATGGATACTGCTGGTACTTCTGTACAGAGTGAGTCTTGCCTTAGCCCTCACTCTGACTACTCAGTGTCCCTTTGTTAAGACCCTGTGCAGCCTAACCAGCACTGGTGTTCAGAGCAAGCTGGTCCATCACCACAAAAGTCCACTTGTGAGCACAGCTCCTTTAAGAGGGGTTTTTGATGTGCTGCTGCTATTGCCTCTGTCCTACTCAGGTGCTTGAGACTGGGCAGCCTTGTGTACTCCCCACTTCCTACCTTCTGTTGTTGCAGGGTGATTTCTTAGATTTCTCCCTAATTGCATGGCTTGTTCATCTAGATCCCAGGCAATTTTTTTCTTACTGTTTGCTCCTTTTTTCCATCACAACTTTGATTTGGTCGCCAGAGGAATTAACATATCCTCTATCATCTACGCCATTTTCCCTTCTTGCCATTAGCAAGTTGATGGGGATTACATTAAATCTGTATATTGCTTTGGTCAATAAGACCATTTTAACTATCTTGATTCTTTCAAATCATGAACATGGAATATCTTTCCATTTTTTGTGTCTTTGATTTTTTAAAAAAATAATGTGTGGTAGTCTTCAGTATATAGGTTTTCCATGCTTTGTTAGGTTTATTCCTCAATATTTTATTTTGGTTGCAATTGTAAAAGAATTTTTTTTCTTTTTTTGAAAAAAATTTTTTAAACTATAGGAATGATATGAATTTTTGTACTTAAGGATTTTTTATATAGAGAATTATGTCATCTAAAATAAGTGTCAATTTGACCTTTTAATTTTTTATTTATATGTATTTTATTTCTTTCTCTTGCCTGATTGCTCGACTAGAACTTCCAATGTTATATTAAATAATGGTCATGATAGTAGACATCCTTGTCTTATTTCTCATCTTAGAGGAAAGGTTTTTAATTTTTCACCATTAAGTATGATGTTAGCTGAGGTTTTGTAATATACAATTTTTATTATGTTGAGGTCCTTTACATACTCATTTTATTAAGTGTTTTGATCATAAATGGATGATGTATTTTCTCAAATATTTTTGTTTATTTAGTGTATCACATTAATCTATCTGCATATGCTCAACCGTCCTTGTGCTCCTGGGATAAAGTCCTTTTGATCATAGTGTATAATCTTTATGATATGTTGTATTCCATTTGTTACTATTTAGTTTAGGATTTTTGCATTTATCTTCATAAGAGATACATGTCTATAGTTTTATTTTTTTGAGTTTTTATATCAGGTTTTGGTATCAAGGTAATTTTATCCTCATAAAATGAGTTAGGAAGTATTGCTTTTCCTTCATTGTTTAGAATAATTTTGAGAACAGATATTAAATCTTTTTTTTTGAATGTTTGGTAGAATTCATGGCTGAAGCCATCTTGTTTTAAAATTTTACTTTTTGGTAGGTTTTTGATGATTGTTTTCAATTCCCTTAATGTTGATTATTCTATTTAGGTTTTCCTTTTTTTTGTGATTCATTCTAAGAAGGTCGTATATTTCTAAGACCTTGTTTATTTCTTCGAGGTTATTAAATTTAGCGGCATATAATTTTCCATAGTATTTTTGTTTGATCCTTTATATTTAGATGCTATCTATTGTAACTTACCCTCTTTCATTTCTGATTCTGTTCATTTATGTCCTTGGTGAGTCTAGCCAGGCATTAGTCAATTTTATTAATCTCAAAGAACCAGCTCCTTGTTGCATGAATTTTTTCTATTGTCTTTTTGTTCTCATTTTCATTTAATTCTATTTAAATTTGCATCATTTCCTTTTTTCTGATGATTTGGGCTTTATTTGGTTTATTTATGATGTAATGTTAGATTATTTGCGATCTTTTCTGATTTTTGAAATAGGCCTGTATAATATAAACTTTCTTCCTATTACCACTTTTGCTGTGTTCCAAACGTTTAGATATGTTGTACTTTCATTCTCATTTGTTCCTACTGTAGTTGTCTTTTGTATGTTTCTCCCTTATTTTTTATTAGTAGTTGCTTTATAGATATTGATGCCTCCTGATTGGGAGCATAAATATTAATGTGTTATGTCTTCTTGATGTATGGACCCCTTTATCATTATGACGTGTTCATCATTGTCTTTCATTACCTTTTGACTCTTAAAATCTTTTTTGTCAGGTATAAGTTTGAATAAACTTGCTTTTCTCTGGATGTCAGTCACTTGGAGCAACATTGTCCACCCTTTTAATATAGGGTGGAGGCAAGAGAATTAAAATGTTAAGCCACAATCAGATACTGCAATATGCTGATCAACCCTGCATCCAGGCCAAGAGAACACCTTCAGAACAAAGCAAAAAATCTGTTAGGATTACTAACAACCCATTCCTCACACCTGTGAAGGGGAAACAGGAACCAAGAATAATTTCTTATGGTTAAAATCATGGGGAACCTATGAATTAGAGGCTTGCAACTGCCAACAGACCTTTCACTCTACATATTCTTACCTTTGCATGCTACATACTCTTCACCTTCCTCATTGTATGCCCATATTAAATAAAATAGAAACTAAAGGATAATATATAAACTGAATTCCCTGAACACTCAGAGTCCCTCTCAGTACCTTTACTCTGTCTCTCTCTCTCTCTCTCTCTCTCATTCTCTCTCATTCTCTCTCTCTCTCTCTCTCTCTCTCTCTCTCTCTCTCTCTCTCTCTCTCTCTCTCTCTCTCATTGTCCCTCTCATACTCTGTCTCTGAAAGGAGACCACATTTTGTCTGGGAAGTGTTATCCTTTTCTAATAAACTTTCCTTTTGACTCTAAGTTTGGTATTCCATAATCTCTTCCAAAAGACCCTCTTCTCTTGGTGCAGGGATTGGTCTTCCCCACCAACTGGGGAAAATTTTCCCTGTCCTGCATCACTTTCACCTTGAGTCTACATTTGTCTTTGTGACTAGGATGTATTCTTGAAGGCCACATATGACTATGTTTTTGTATCTTCTACTCTGTGCCTTTTTATTAGTAAATTCAGTCAATTTACATTTAGGGTGATTATTGAAATATGAGTTTTTTTATAATTATTTTACCTTTGTTTTCTGGTAGCTTGGTGTTTCTTCATTGCTTCTTTGTCTTTGTATTACTGTTATTTTAATTTGGTGGTGTTTATGATTTTCCTTTGTTTTCTCTGTTGTTTTATGTTATGTGACTCAGTTCTAGATTTATTATGTGCGGTTACTATTAATTTTATGTAAAAGAATGTTACATTATCTATCTATCTATCTATCTATCTATCTATCTATCTATCTATCTATCTATCATTATAGTCCATTTTCTTCTGCATGTACCTTATCTTCTTTCCCCTTTGCAGAATCAGATCTATAAAAAATTTCCTTTCCTTTTCTGTTTTTGTTGTCTCAAATTATCTCTATTTATGCTGTACATTCATTTCTAAGTTGCAGTAGCTATCATCTTCTCTTTTTAGAGTATCTTTTTTTTTTTTAACCTTTAACCATTATGTAATATTTAAGTTGATAAAAGCCTTTCTCAATAAAGGTTACACTTTTCTGTTTCTGGATGCCTGTTAGTTATTCTACTCATAGTTATGCATTTTTTCCTTTTTGTTTCTGGTAGAATGACTCAGTTCAATATTTTCTGTAATGGAGGCCTTGTGGTAAAAAATTTCCTCAGCTTTTGTATGTCTGTAAAATACTTTATTCCTTCTTCATATCTAAAGATCTTTGCTAGATATATTATTTTTTGGCTGATAATTTCTTCTTTCAATCATTTAAATACCTGGTTCCATTCACCCCTAGCTTGTACAATTTGTGCTGAGAAGTTTAATGATAATCTAATGGGTTTTCATTGATAGGTTACTGTCTTCCCTTACTTCCATGATAATTCTTACTTTATCTTTAATTTTTAAAAGTTTTAATATGATGTGTCTTGAAGAAGGCCTTTTTGAATTCAGATAAGTAGGAGTTCTGTTCTGCTTGCTTCTTGGATTTGAGGATCCAGTTTTTTTCATAGGTTTGTGAAATTCTTGTTGACTATTTGTTTAAATATGCACTCTGTTCCTTTCTCCCTCTTGTCTTCTTCTGGTAAACCCAACATTCCTATGTTGCTTTTTCTGATGGTGTCAGATAATTCTTGTAGACTTTTTTATTTTTATTTTTTATTTTTTAGTATCAAGTCTTTCTCTCATCCTTCTGCCTCATTTCCAGATTTCTGTCTTTGATATCACAAATTCTTTCTTTAATCTGGTCATCTCTACTTTCTAACTACTACTTCATTCTTCATTTATTTTAATAAGTCCCTCATCTCTAAAAGTTCTATTTGGATCTTTTTTAGAATTTCAATCTCCATGGTAAAGTATTCTCATTGTTAGTTGATTTTGTTTCTAAGTTCTTTGACCTGTCAGAGTTTTCCTACAACTCATTGAGTCCAGAAGTACAATCTTGTATTCTCTGCCATTTCAATCACATATTTTTATATTTTAAAGTTTATCTTCTGGAGACTTTTAAGTTTCTGAGTTGCCTTCTCACTTTGGTTGTTTATTGTGTTTGATGTTTCTCCTAGGCATTAATAAGAATATAATCTGTATTTTATTTTTTTAAATTAAAATTGATTATGGAGTTATCTTTATATTTTTCTTAATTAATTAATTAATTTTATGAACGTTATAACAGTAAGATATATGTGTATTTACATTGAATGTTCACCTCCCATAGTCATATTTCATTCTGTCATCAGATATTTGACCCCTTTTACCCATCTACTTCTCTCCACTCACCTCCCCCCTGCCCTCTGGTAACCACTAGACTATTGTTCATTTCTATGAGTCTCTATTTGTTTTTCCTGTTCGTTTGTTGCTTTTAGGTTTATATCCCATATATATCATGTGATATATGTGATTTTGATCATGGTCTGACTTACTTTGCTTAGCATGATAATCTCAAAGCCCATCCATGTTATAGCAAATGGCAGTATTTCATTTCTTCTTATGGCTGAGTAATATTCCATTGTATATTTGTACCACAGTTTCTTTATCCAGTTATCAATATTAGGACATTTATATTGCTTCCATGTCCTGGCCACTGTGAATAATGTTGCTATGAACATTGGTGTGCAAATATCTTTTTAGATATAAGTTTTCAAGTCTTTGGGGTAAATACCCAGTAGAAGGATTGCTGGATCATACGATAGATCAATTTTTAGTTTCTTGAGGAACCTCCATACTGTTTTCCATAGTGGTTGTACTAACTTGCTGTTCCACCATCACTGTGTAAGGGGTCTTTTTTTCTCTGCATCTTCTCTAACATTTGTTATTACTTTTTTTTCTGTTGATTATAGCAATTTTAACAAGTATGAGATGATATCTCATTGTGATTTTGATTTGTATTTCCCTAATAACTAGTAATGTTGAGCATCTTTTCATATGTTTGTAGGCCACTTGTATGTCCTTTAGGGAGAAGTGTCTGTTCAGGTCTTCTACTCATTTTTTGACTGCATCATTTGTTTTATTTGTTGTTATTGAATCATATGAGTTCTTTGTATATTTTAGATATTAGACCTTTATTGGAGGTGTTACTTGCAAATATATTTACTTATTCAGATGTTGTCTTTTTATCTTATTGACAGTTTCTTTTGCTGTGGAGCTTTTTTGTTTTGATGTAGTTTCATTCATTCATTTTTGTTCTTGTACTTTCCTTGCCTTTAAAAAAATGTTAATTCCAAGGTCCTTGAATTTAGTTGTTTTCTTCTATGCAATTTACTGTTTCAGGTCTTATATGAAGGCCCTTAATCCATTTTGAGTTAATTTTAGTAATAGAAAACAGTTGTTTTATTCTTTTGCAGGTACTGTTCCAGTTTTCCCAACACTAATTATTGAAGATGTCTTTCTTTCTCCACTGTAAGCTTTTAGTTATTTGTCAAAAATTATATTTATCATAGAACCATGGGTTTAGTTCTGGATTCTCAATTCTGTTAAACTGGTTCATGTGTCTGTTTTTCTGCCTATACCATACTATTTTGATTATTGTCACCTTGTATTATAATATGAAGTTGAGCTGAGTGATGCCTTCAGCCTTGTCCTTTTTTCTCAAGATGGCTTTGGCAATTTGGGGTCTTTTATGCTTCCATACAAATCTGATGATTTTTTGTTCTATTTCTTTAAAAGCTGCCAATGGAATATTGATGGGAACTGCTTTAAATCGGCATGCTGCTTTAGGTAATAAGGTCATTTTAGCTATATTGACTCTTCCAAGTTAAGAACATGAAATATCTTTTCATTTTTTGTATCTTCTTTGATTTCTTTTAAAAGGGTCTTATAGGTTTTATTATATAGGTCCTTCACATATTTGATTAGATTTATCCCCAGGTATTATTTTCTAGCAATTGCAAAAAAAATATTTTTTATACTTCTTTTTCTGACACTTCATTATGACAGTATAGGGACAGTATGGATTTTTGAACATTGGTTTTGTATCCAGAAACTTTACTGTATTTGTTTGTTGTTTCTAGTTGTGTTCTTGTGGAATCCTTAGAGTTTTTAATAGAGAATCATGTCATCTGCAAATAGCGACAGTATGACTTCTTTATTTCCTATTTGGATGCCTTTTATATCTTTCTCTTTCCTGATTGCAGTCATTGGACCTCCGATGTTATATTGAATAACAGTGGTGATAGCGGATAAACTTGCCTTATTCTTAATCTTAGAGGAAAGATTTTTTTTTTTAGTATTTTTTACCATTAAATATAATGCTGGCTGAAGGTTTCTCATAGATGGCCATTATTATGTTAAGGAATATTTCTTCTATACCAATTTTGTTAAGTGTTTTGGATAATAAATGGATTCTGTATCTTGTCCAAGGCTTTTTCTGCATCTATTGATATGATAATATGAGTCTTATTTTTAAATGTGTTTATGTGATGTATCACATTAACTGATTTGTATGCATTGAAACTTCCCTGTGCCCATAATATGATCACGGTGTATAATCTTTTAAATATGTTGATGTATTCATTTCTCTAGTATCTTATTTAGGATTTTTGAATTTGTGTTCATGAGAAATATCGGTTTGTAGTTTTATTTTTGTGTGTATCTTTACCAGGTTTTGGTATGAGGTTAATATTCACCTCATAAAATGAATTAGAAAGCAGTACTTCCTTTTTATTTTTTGGAAGAATTTGAAGAGAATAGGTATTAAATCTTCTTTGAATATTTGGTAGAATTCACTGGTGAAGCCATCTGGTTTTGGACTTTTACTTTTTGGTAGGTTTTTGATGATTGTTTCAATTTCCATACTGTTAATCAGTCTATTTAGATTTCCCAATTCTTTCTGATTCAATCTAGGAAGGTTCCATCTTTCTAAGTACATGTCCATTTCTTCTAATTTATTAAATGTGTTGTTATGTACTTTTTCATTGTATTCTTAAAAAATATTTTGCATTTCTGTAGTGTCTGTTATAATTTCCCCTCCTTCATCCCTAATTTTGTTTATTTGTGTCCTTTCTCTTTTTTCTTTAGTCAGTCTAGCCAGGAGTTTGTCAATTTTATTAACCTTCTCAAAGAACCAGCTCTTCTTTGCATTCTTTTTTCTATTTCATTTTGTTGTTGTTGTTGTTTCAATTTCATTTATTTTTCTAATTGTGATTATTTCTTTCTTTCTGCTTACTTTAGGCTTCATTTATTTTTCCTTTTCTAGTTTTTTAGATGAAGCTTTAAGTTGTTTATTTGGACTCATTCTTGTTTTTGGAGATAGGCCTATAATAATATGAACTTTTCTTTTGTGATCACTTTTGCCATGTCCCAAAAGTTTTGATACGTTATACTATCATTATCATTAATTTCTATGTATCTCTTGATCTCTCTTTTTATTTATTCCCTGACCCAGTTATTTTTCAGTAGCGTGTTGATTAATCTCCATGTACTCATGGTTCTTCTTGCTTTCTGTTGATAGTTGATCTCCAGCTTCAAAGCATTATGATCAGAGAATAAAATATGTTTGGTATGATTTCAAACTTTTAATATGTATTTAGGGTATCTCTGTGTCCCAGCATGTGATCAATCCTTGAGAGTATTCTATTTGTACTGGAGAAGAATGTATAAGCAGCTGCTTTGGAATGAAAGGCTCTGTAAATGTCAATTGTGTCCATTTGGTCTAATGTGTTATTTAAGGATGTTATTTTCTTATTGATTTTCTGTTTAAATTATCTGTCCATATTCAACAGTAGGGTAGTTAGGTCCCTTATTATGATAATGTTTTTGTCTCCTTTTCCCATTAGTTCTGTAAGTAATTGCTTTATAAATTTTTGGGGGTCCCTGATTGGGAGTATAGGTAACACTGATCCCTTTCAGTATTTCCTGTAATGCAGGCCATGTAGAAAAGAATTCTTCAATTTCTGTGCATCTGGAAAGGTCTTTTTTATTTTCTCCTTCATATATGATAGAGAGCTTTTCTGGGTACATTATTTTTGTCTGGTAGTTTTTTTTTTCATTTAGTAGTATGACTTTCATTCCACTTTTTTGTTTTTTAATGTTTGTGATGAGAAGTCTGACAATAATCTAATTGATTTTTCTTTATAGGTTACCTTCTTTTCACTGGTTGCCTGAGAATTCTTTCTTTGTCATTGATTTTTTAGTAATTTTAATATCATGTGTCTTAGAGAAGGCCTTTTTGGGTTGAGATAATTGGGTGTTTTCTTTACTTCTTGAATTCCAAGCTCCAGCTCATTCCTTAAATTTGGGTAGTTCTCATCAACTATTTTTCTGAAAATGCTTTCTAGTCCCTGTTTCTTTTTCTTTCTTTGAAGAAAGCTCATTATTTTTACTTTCCCCACCTGATGGTATCAGCTAGTTCTTGTAGTTATTTCATTATTTTTCCTCTTCCTTTTCTCTCTTCTTCCAATTCATTTCTATATTTCTGTCTTCAACATCACTGGTGCTTTCCTCCATTTGGTCTACTCTATTTCCCACCTTGCTGTTTCATTTTTCATCTCTTTCAGTGTGTTCATCTCCAGAAGTTCTATTTGCTTATTTTTGAGGGTTTCAATCTCCTTTCTAAATAACTTATTATGCTTATCCAGTGTTTTTTCATTTCCTGAAAGTTTTGATAATAATTGCTTTGAATCTTATTGATTTTTTTTCAAAAGTATCATCCTTAATTCTGTCATCGAAGTCACATATTTCTGTCTGTGAGCTTATTTTCTGGAAATGTTTCTCTGTCTTTCTGAGATGCCTTGTCACCTTGTTTTTTTATGGTGTTTAATTAACTATTTCTCTGCTTGGGCATTAATGGAAGTGTATTTACTTCCCCCCTCCCACCCCTCAGAAGAAAGATGTATTATATAAAGGTCTCTCTTTAACCTATTGCAAAGAAGGTGTTTTTCTTTTGGTTTCTGATAGGTGGCATCTAAGCCTCTCGGATCCTTGCTTTATACAAAGTCTTAATAATGACTTTTTTTTTCCTTACAGATATTCAATCATGCTGACTACCCTCAGTCTCAGTCCCTTTCAGTGTTATTGACAGTTTTGGTAGCATTTGCTCAGATTCCTCTCATGCTCTGTGATGTTCAATCTCAGAAGATATTGAGGAAGGGACCCTGTGGGTTGGAGAATGTGTACTGTGGCTCAGTCTTGCTTTTTGCCACTGTGGCTGGTAATAACCATCTGTTTTATCTCTGATGTCCCTGCTTCTCTGCTGTTCCCACCGCTCTGCTTTCTGATCTGATCCCTGGGCACTGCCTGGACTGTGTGGAGCTCACAGCTCTGTCAGCCAGTGCTCTTCAGGGAACCCGCTGCACCTTCTCCCCTTCCCTTTCTTCTACAGGGAACTGGGGCTGAAAGAGGAAGCTTCTTTCTTGCTCTCAGTCTACCTCCTGACTCCCAGTGTTCTGACCTGTGGTAGCTCTTATGTGCAGATCCCATGCCTAGATGTTCTATGTGTAGCTTGCGTGTTTTGTTGTTGTTGTTGTTAAGTTTTAGATGTTCAGCTTATTGTTGTTTCAAGGGGAAAGATCTGGAGACATCTCTCATTCTTCCATGTTTCTTGCAATATCTGGTGTTTTCTTTCATCAGAATGTTGATAAGACTATTTTTGATTTTCAGTAGGTGGCATCAAATGCTTCTGCATTGTCTACACTTCCTGGATTTTTGCTGTGAGGTTACAAATGCCCTTTATTCTCTGGAAAGGTGTGTATCTCCCCTGTGATCAGGTTGCTTCTGTCCCTGGGCTTCATCCCTGTGGGAGAATGTGAAGGGCATTTGAGACTGTTTAAAAGCCCTGGAGTCTCAGTACTACTGTGAGTGTCAGGTGCAGTGCTCCGCTGCTTCTTTCTGAATTAGCCTGAGTGGATAGGGGTGGGTAAATTCGGAGAAAATAGCTTTGTGTATGACTGTTTTTCTTCCAATAGTGTTGGCTATCAAGCTTCAGCTGCTTTGCCTTTATATTTCCTCCCTTATCTCTAGGACAGACTGAAGTGTAAATTTCAGTTCTGTATTCTGCAAAATTCTCTGTGGCTTTGGTGTTATCACTGAGAAGGTATAGGTTGGGGAGGGCACACTCTGAGATGGTGGGAGGAGGTAGCCAAGCTTCATGGCTTAGCTGTCTGCCTGGTAAAAGTAGTCACCCCTTCATACTCAGTCTCTTCCCTGCTCATTGGGCTCTGCTGTGTGGAATATGTTTATCCCTCAGCAGGACTGTTCAAGTCTTCAAAGAACATATTGTTTCCCTCTCCCCCTCACCCTATTGGGAGATCTGGGCTGTTTCCTCAAGCACCTTTGTCTCTCTCTGCCTTCCTGTCTCGTATGCCTAAATAGCTCTCCTTTCAATTCTCTTCTGTGCAGATCTCTAGAACATGCTCCTGTGTAGGTTTGTGTTATTTGTTGAAATGTATGTGTTCAGCTCATTATAATTTAAAAGGGAGAGATCAGGGGAGATACCTGATACTGCCATGCTTCTGATGTCACTTCTTAATTTTATCTTAAAAGTATCTAGCATTTCTTGTAAAGGCAAATAAATCTATTGGTGAGGTTTCCTTAGCCCTTGTTTATTGAAGAAAACTTTTTCTTCTCCATTTTTTGAAGAACAGTTTTGCTAGATATAGTATTCTTAGATGGGCATGCTTTTTTTTCAGCACTTTGAATACATTCCACTCTCTCCCTGCCTTCAAGGTTTCTATAGATAAATTCCTTGTATGTGAACAATCACTTTTATATTGATGCCCTCAAATTCTCTTTTTGTCTTTGTTCTTTGATAATTTGATTCTAACATATCTCATGTGGACTTCTTTGGGCTAGTTTTGGTTAGAGGTATTTACAAATTTTGAATCTGGATATCCACTTTCTTGCCCACATTTGGGAAGTTCTGGGCCATTATATTTTTATTTATTTGTTTTGTGGAGGTCATTATATTTTTAAGTAACTATTCTGCCTCTTTCTCTTTTTCTTTTTTATATGAGACTCTCATAACACATACATTGACCCAATTGATGCTTCTCCATAAGTCCCTCAGACTATCTTCACAATTTTCTTTGTTGTTCATCAAACTGATCATTTCAAATAGCTTATTTTCAATTAGCTGAGCCTTTTTTTCCTGCTTGATCAAATTTACTGTTAAACATTCTAGTAAATTTTGCAATTCAATTATTGTATGCTTAAGTTATAAAGGTTCATTTGTTCATACATTATTTTCTTGAGGTCATTGAACAATTTTATGATGGTTATTTTGAATGCTTTATCAGATCATTTATATACCTCCTTTTTTAAAGGTTGATTTCTGAATTTACTTTGTTTCCATTATTGGTCCATGTTTTCCTATTACTAGGTATACCTTATAACTTTTTCTTGAGATCTACAAATCTGAAAAAAAAATCAGGTGAAAAAAACCTTATCAATTATTTCTATTAGAAATTCTGATGTCCTTTCAAATATATTCTATGCATATATCTTCTGTGGACTTGTGTATGTAAATTCCTGATCAGAGTGATTTGGTGGTTCTCTTATTCTGGAAGTCATAATCTCATATTTCCTATTGTTTGTCTATGGTACTGAAGTTTTTCTAAAGCTATAGTAATATTCTTACTCTCATCTGTTCTCAGCAGCTTCCAGACTTTAGGAGTATGCCAAGTCCCAATAGTGGTTCCAGTCAGACAGATCTTTGATAATCTATAATGCTTTGCTTTTCTCTTTGTCATTTGAAGAGAAGTCATCAAGCTCTATTGATTTCTAACTGCTATATCATAGGTCCTCTAGACCAGCAGCAAGCCATCTAGCTTTCTTGTGTTCTCAATTTCCCCCAGGAGTCTTGAGTATGGTGCATTTCATTAGTGCTCTGAAACTGGTAAAACAGAAATTAGTTCCTTAAGCATCTCCCTAAGCAGCTGGTATAATGGATGCATGCTTCAATTCTATTCCTCCTTTAGGAATAGCCAGTAGTTGGAGAACTTATTCCACTAAACTGGGGGATGAACTATGTTGAATGTGTTCATAGCAAAGCCATTGTCTTTATTCTCAGTGATCCTTAATATGGCACCTTTTTCTGTTAGCACTTAGATCCAGGCAAATCAAAAACAAGTCACATGAAAATTTTGAACACTGGATGTATTTTTAGTCTCCTTTTTTGATCCCCAAGGAGAAGCTGGAAGCTGGAAATTTCCTCCTGATCATGTCACTCTGAACCAGGCATAGGAATCATGGTATGTGAGTTTCCACCAATTTTATTCTGCTCATTTATTTTTTGCCTGAGATGCAGGAGCCTATTAACTTGTTTCTGAATTTCTTGCAGAGAAAGTTGTTTCATGTGCTGTTTTCCAATTAATGTATCTGTGGCAGGATGGAACTTCTGGAGCTTCTAATTCTGCCATCTTGCTGACAACATGCTCTCAGAACCCCTCACTCATTTTAATTTTTACTTTCTTTGTTACCTAGATTAGATTCTATGATCTATCATGAAAGGCAAAACTCATAATTTCCTAGACTCTATCTTTCCCTCTCACAATTGTGTGACAGAATACAACCCTGGTTAAATTTAATTTTTTTCAACTTTATAACTTCTCCTGAGCAACTCAGTGAGGATTAAAGAACATATACAATCATCTTGACTAATCCCACCTTAGGGAACACTTCAGGATTCTAAAACCTAACTTTAGGTCAAAAAACTTAAAATGGGTCCTCTACACTGCTAAGTGATTATAGTACAAATCTATAGTCCAAGAATTGGCAAACATTTTCTCTATACTCTAAATACTCTAAATATTTTAGGATTTGTAGGCCACGTGGTCTCTTTTGAAAATATTCACCTTTGCTACTGTAAAATAGTCATAGATAATATATAAAAAATTACCATGTCTGTGTCCCAATAAAATTTTATTTACAAAAGCAGTCAGTAGCCAGACTTGTTTCATAGGCCATAATTTTCTGACCCTCTAACCTGGTCAATTTACTCATTTATTTCCAGGGATAACTATTTCACATTTTATTTTCTCTATTTAATCCCTCAACCCCTACTTTTCTCTTCCCTACTCCGAGCTAATGAGATTTTTATTGTTATTATTTGTTTCATTGAAAGGGTATAATGCATTAAAACAGTGCTATTGGATGACATGATACTATGTACAGAGAACTCTAAAGATTCCATAAAAAACTGTAAAAACTAATAAATGAATTCAGTAAAGTAGCAGAATACAAAATTAATATTCAAAATTGATTGCATTTTTATACACCAATAATGAACTAACAGAAATAAAAATTAAGAATACAATCTCATTTATAATTGCATCAAAAACAATAAAATGCCTTGGAATAAATTTAACCAAATAAGTAAAAAACTTGTGTTCAGAAAATTATAAAATATTTAAAAAATTAAAGCAGATACAAATAAACAAAAGCATATATCATGCTCACAGTTAGGAAAAATTAACATTGTTAAAATATCCATACTACCAAAAGCGATCTATAGATTCAGTGCAATTTCTATCAAAATACCAATGATATTTTTCACAGAACTTAAATTAAAAAACAAAAACAAAAACAAAAAGTTAACTGGAACCATAAAAAAATAGTCATAGCAATCTTGAGAAAGGAGAACAGAGTTTGAGTTATCGCACTATCTGATATCAAAGTGTACTAGAAAACTATAGGAATCAAAACAACATGGCACTGCATAAAAATAGACTCATAGATCAGTGGAACAGAATAGAGAACCCAGAAATAAATTCATACCTATATGGTCATTTAATCTATAACAAAGGCAAGAATATACAATGGTGTAAAGACTATCTCTTCAATAAATGGTGCTGGTTAAATTGGACAGACACATGCAAAAACAATCTAATTAAAAAGTGGGCAGAGTACCTGAATAGATATTTCTCCAAAGAGGACATGCAGATAGTCAATAGACATGAAAAGATGCTCAATATTACTAATCACCAAAGAAATGCAAATTAAAACCACAATGAGCTATCACCTTACATCTGTCAGAATGGCTATCATCACTAAATCAAAAAGCAGAAAGTGTTGGTGAAGATGTGAAGAAAAGGGAATCTTGGGAATTACTGGGGAATTACAAATTGGTACACCCATTATGGAAAGCAGTTTCAAAATATTAACAACAAAATTACCTTATGATCCAATAATTCTACTTCTGGATACTTATTTAAAAAATACTAATTTAAAAAGATATACATACACGTATATTCACAGTAGCACTATTTATAATAGCTAAGATATGAAAGCAACTTACATAAACTTTAATAAATGATTAAATAAAGTAGTCATGGTACAGATGTACAACTGAATATTTGTCAGCCATAAAAAATTGAATTTGTTCCACTTGCAACAACATGCATGAACCCAGAGATTATTATGCTAAGTGAAATAAGGCAGATAGAGAAAGACAAATATCATCCGATTTTACCTACATGTGAAATCTAAAGAAAAAAATAAATAAATAAACAAAATCAAGACAGACTCATAGATACAGAGAACAAACTGCTGATTGCCAGATGAGAGGGGGATTGTGGGCTGGGTGAAGATGTTTGGAAGAATTAAGAAGTACAAACTGATAGTTATAAAATAGTCATGGGGTTATACATTATAGCATAGGAAAATAGTCAATAATATTGTAATAATTATGTACAGTGCTAGGTGGGTACTAGACTAATCAGGAGGAATAACTTCATAAATTATATAAATATCTAACCACTATGCTATACACCTAAAAGTAATATAACATAATATTAAATGTCAACTGTAATTGGGAACTACAGAAAATAAAAATTAAAAGAAAAAGATGAGCACTGCTTGATTTTACCTTTGAGTATAAAATCTTATTTGCATATATAAACATTACTCTGTGTTTCTTTCTTGTGGCTGGGGTTAGACTATGTTTCTACCTAAAGCCAACCCTTTCCACCTGAAAACTGCTTAAGAACATCACTATTAGACTTGTTTTCACTTCTGTATCATGTTTTTGTCCCTTGTTAAAGAATCTTTCTCATAAACAAATAAAGTGTTATACCTTCTTCTATTGGAAAAGAATATCCATCTGTCTCTTAACCTCTTAGCATCTTCCAACTTAATTTTTCTTCTCTTTACAGCAAAACTTCTCAGAGTGTGGTTTATATTTAAAGTATCCACTTTTTCACCTTCTCATCTATTTCAATAAGGATCTTGTTCCCACTTCACAATTACATCTCAAAATCTAAGAGATTTCATGTTACTAGATGGTTAATGC
This sequence comes from Macroglossus sobrinus, assembly GCA_004027375.1. Taxonomy (NCBI): domain Eukaryota; kingdom Metazoa; phylum Chordata; class Mammalia; order Chiroptera; family Pteropodidae; genus Macroglossus; species Macroglossus sobrinus. The sequence goes on along the minus strand of PVKZ01001296.1, from coordinate 68,463 downwards.
TCAATCCTTATCTCCTTTTATGTCTCAGTACTATTTGTCACCACAAATTAATTATGTCTCTTTAAAGAACTTTGAGTAGTATTTTGAAAAAAATAAGTTTTTCTTGTTTTCTTCTTACCTCATGTCATTATTTACCCTGTATTCTTTGCTGATTTATCTTTACCTTTCTGACTTTTAAATATTAAAATATTTCAAGAATTAGTTCTTGAATCTCTTCTCTATATCTTCTTCTTAGGGAATTTCATCCAATTCCATGGTGTTTAAATTCTACTTATATATTAATGACTAAGAAATGTATATTTCCAGCTTCAACTCTCTTCTGACCTTCAGACACATTTCATACTGCCTATTTGACATTTCCATCTGGATGTTTAACAAGTGCCTTAAATTTAACATGTTCAAAAGTAAAATTCTGATTCAAACTTCAGCTTCTAATAAAACTCCCGTATCTGTTCTTGTAGTCCCTGTTTCAGTAACATCACCATTCACCGATTGTTTAGGTCCAAAACCTAATAAGTCTTCTTGAATTCTCTCTGCCTACCCTGTGTCTGGTCTGTTAGCAAATTTTGTTGGCTTTAACTTCAAAATATAGCTAGAATCTGACTACTACTTAACATTTCTATTGTCATTAACTTAATGTAAACCAGTATCTGTTAACTACACTATTGCAATATCTTCTTAATCCCTTACTTAAATCTCTCTGCTTAAAACTCTCTATATTATATACCATGACCCTTCTAATAATAAACAGAATCCATACTATAATAGGTCTTACTTTATCTGGATTATGACAATTTAATGCACATTTCTTTGATAAAACCATAATAAAACTTGTTAACATTTTTTTTTAATTTAACATGTCTAACATGTATTTGGCCATTAAAAAACTTCTTACACAAAGAATACTGATTGACTTATCATAGAATTACAGTTCTGCATAAGTCAATTTGGAAAACACTGGGGTAGGCATTTAAGTTGTACTAGAATGTGAATATGTTATCTTTTCCTCGGGTTAATTGGCTCTGACAATGTGGTTTTCTACTATTTAATTACTGTATTATTTAACAGAAAATGTCTGAATTAGAAAAATTCAACAACAGCCTAAATGTTGGTTTTGCCAACTAAAGTATTTTTAACAAATTAAGATTTGGGAGAAGTCCAAGATGGTGATGGCATAGAAGGATGTTGAGCTCATTCCCTCCCATGAGCAAACTGAGATATATACCTATGTAAAGAGCAATTACTCCTAAGAGACAACTGAGGGCTAATTGAACAGCTTTTGAATAACAAATAAGAAAAAAGACGCCAAATAGAGAAGGCTCTGAAATTGTGGAAGGTCTGTGGAATCTACAGAAACTTCTCAAAATTGAAAGTGCTGGTGAGAATCATCATTTACTCCTCCCTCCACCTGCCACCTCAGTAGGGTAGGAGCTCTATTCAGGTGCTTTGATCTGCCTGCAATATCATTATGTTTCCAACCTCACTGGCTAGACCCCATTTCTACCCCTAACAAAGAGAGCAAGCAGGATAAACAAGAATTTACCATACACACTAGTCCTCACTTCCTGAAGCTGCTCTACACTGGCAAGTTAGCTCCTAAAGCAATGGAAGTACCTATTCAGATCCAATGGCCTGCCAAATCTATCTAGTACCCACAGTCTACACAGAGGTTGCTTCTATACAAGACTACTTTCTGTACAAAAAACAAAATAGTAGTAATAATAATAATAATAATAATAATAATAACAATAATAAAGTTTCAATGATTGATCTATAATGCCAAACATAAATATGTCCCAGGGAATTAAAAACTCAACTTCACCTCAGTTTCTAAGTATGTTGCTACGCCCATGTTACATAGAATTCACCTTAAATTTCATCTTAAACATACAATTTTTTTTTTACTTTTAGAAACTAAAGTTACACATTCAAGACTTTTAATCATTCAGTCATCATTTATTAACTTGAAGAAACTGTGATATCTTATGATAGTAGGAAGACAAAATGGTAGAGTTATTATTGCTTTCAATGAGTGTTGGGGACATCTAAGTTTTAGACCTAGCTTTGTCATTCAATAAATGTAAAAGTTGAATAAGTCAATTCTTCTCTCAAGTTCTCAGTTTCTGTATTTGATAAAAAAATTGAAGTGTAGGGTTGGTCTTCAAGTCCCTTTTCTTCTGATTGTAAAGGATTCTAGCTAAAAGAATTAGAATTTCTCATGTTCAAGTTTATAATACAGAGAATTTCCAAAAATTTAAAGTTTCTCAAGGGAGCAATAGTAACAACAAAATCCCTTTGACATTCTGGCAAATTTCACTGGGCTCCATATGGTAATCTTCTTTGATTTTTACTTGGACATTAGTTTTACTTTTATTATATCTTTTTATATTTAATTTTTAAGTCCAGTCATAATAATATTAATCCTAGTCCAATGTTATTATATACCATAGGTGACAGTTTTATTATTTCACCAATTATGGATGAATGTACAGTTGATCTGGCTGGGACATCTGCCTCTACGCTGATCTCCAGAGGCTGATGAAGCAGGTAGCCTCTCCCTACTTTACTGCCCAGAGTACATAACCTCTCAAAGCTTTCACTATACAAAAAGGATAACAACTCTGGTAAAGGAGAGACATTCTCTAATCAGAAGTAGTGAGACAGAGATATGCAATTAGGGTTTGTTTTCTTGTTCTAACTTCTACATAAGCTCTTGAGTTCAAATATCCATGACTGCTATTTATTCTGCATTCAATCACTCATTCTCTCCACAGCTTGAGGTTATGCTAGGGGATAAGTGGGGAAAAAAAGAGAAAAGAGGGCTTTTCAGAAATATAGAAAAATACATTTATTGGGCCTCACCTATCTTTTGATAGTGAATTAGTTATATTACTAAAAAACACATTAAATTAAATTAACTTCTGAAGGAAAATAAGGTTTAGTCTAGATATACACTGTGTTAACTTGCAGCTATCAAATTAAATATTTGGTCAAAGTTTCATCTAAACATCAGATTGATTTTACCATTGACATGTCAATTTAGTCAGAAATTAAACTAATGTGTGCCTATATACACAGCTTGCATCAAATTATCAAATAATAAAACAAAATAATAAGTAAGCATGCTACATTTTCAATGACTTGATTAGTTATTTGACTATACTAATGAAATTAACCTAGCTTTTTGAAATCATATATTGGAAGTTGATCAAACCTCCAATAGATTCATGTGGGAGTTGCCAAGCAGCTTGTAAATATGAAACTAATTCTATGTGCCATAGAATTCAATTCATATGAGTGACATTAATTTTCATCAGCATTTCTAAATAAACGTGGTTTCTTCAATGTTAAGGGGCACAGCAAAGGTATATGTTTACTAAATGGAGAGGATAAAAATATTCTTGGTGACCTACAGGAATTCATTATATTTTAAGGAGATACATTAAAGAAAATTTTTATAGCCTAGGGTTAGGCAAAGATTCATAAACACAACATCAAAAGCAGAATTCCATAAAAGAAAAAAGTCAATAGGACTTAATAAAAAATGTTTTTTTCTCAATACAAGACACTATTAAGATAATAACAATAACAATAACCAAACACACTGAAAAATATATCGCCAAACTTATATTTGACAAAGTACTTATATCCAGAATATGTAAAGAACACTCAGACCTCAACAATAAGAAAGCAAACAACTCAATTTATAAAAGGGTGAGGTGAGTATGCTCAGATACTTTCCAAGGGGAAAATAAAACTCATAAATAGTCACATTAAAATTGAAATAATTAAGGAATTTCAAGTTAAAACCACAATGAGACACCAACAACTAACATAACATTGTATTTCAACTTTGATTTTTTAAGTTAAAAAAAAAACAGAACCAAAATGAAATACCTGTATATACCTATCAGAATGGCTACAGAAAAAAAAACAACTGACAATATCAAGTGCTGTAAAGGATGCAGAAAAAAACTAGTATTCTTATGTATCACTGAAGGAAATGCAAAGTAGTAAGCCACTGTGGAAAACAATTTAGACACTTTTTATAACCTTCGATACATACTTTCATACAACTCTGCAATTATATTCCGAGGTATATACTCAAGTGATGTAAAAACTTATGTTCACTTGAATATACACAAATGATGATAGCAGCTCTATCCATAATTGCTCGAAAATATGAAAAGCAAAAATGTTCCCCTTTTTCATGCATCCCCCAATTAAGAAGTACAAATTGGTAGTTAAAAAATAGTCCTGGGGATGTAAAGTAAAGCATAGAAAATATAGTCAATAGTATTATGATAACTATGTATGGTGTCATTTCAGCACTAGATTTATCAGGGTGATCATTTTGTAGATTCTATAGATGTCTAATCACTTTGTCATATACCTGAAACTAATATAAACTAGGGAAAAATCTTTAACTGGTGAATAGAAAAAAAATGTATTATGTATACATGAAAATACTACTCAACAATAAAATAAATGAAATATATATGCATATAATATGAATAAATCACAAATGCATTATACTAATTGAAAAAAGCCATAATCAAAATAATATATACTGCATGATTCCATTTATATGAGAAAAAAAGGCAAAATTATAGCAATGAAGAACATATGAGTACTTGCCAAGGGATGTGAAAAGAGAGAAGGTTGACTGCAAAAGGCAGTATGTGAGACTTTTTTTATGGTTATAGAAATTTTTAATATCTTGATGTAGATAGTTGGTTATACAACTGTATTTGTGAGAATTCATAGAACTAAATAGCAAAAGGGATACATTTTACTTCATGTTATATATAATTCATTTCAAAAAAGACTTTGAAAAATATGGGGCTACAGAATATAAACTTTCAGAGGTGAATTACTTGCAAGTATTTCTTTTTTGTCCTCATGGACATTTAATGACATAGTAGCCATGAGGAGTGGACGGGAACTAGTATCTGAGTTTTAAGTCTTTCTTTGTTACTATGTATCCTTAGGAAAACATCATGTAATAATTATGTTCCTTAAATTTTCTCATCTGTAAAGTGGGAGTAATAATTACTTCCCTCCTTGCCTCATAGGCTTGCTTTGAGAAATGAATTAGTTAATGGATTTAAAAGTGTGTAGAAAACTATAAACATCAACATTTTATAAAGTGAGCAATTTTTACTAGAGTACCTGGCATTAGGTAGGTATGTCATAAATGATTATTGAATTAAAGGGGATGGAACCTTAATTAGCTTTTTCTTTTAATAATTTCCATTGTTTATTTAAAGGTCTGTGTTTTTCTGTTATAAAGCATAAACACAGAATGCTTACTCAGTGCCAAAAAATAAATTTGTGGCTGGAGATGTATACATGAATTAAGCACACACTCTGCTCTCAAAGAACTCAGTCTAGTTAATGCAGAAACTATAGTTAAAACCAATATTCGTTGAGCACTTTTTCTCAATCAGGAAGTTTTAAAAATATTTGTATTAACTAATTTAATCATACCAATGATACTTTGTATTTTTATTATACTTTTAGAGATAAGAACAGAGGCAGAAGTTACTTAACAAAGATTTTAAGTTAGAAATGTTAAAACTTGAAATTTAACTCATACATTCTGCTTCCATAGACAGTATTTTAGACAGCCTCCATACACACACTGTCAAGTACATTTATTCCTAAATAACTTTTCTGAGATGGAGCTGAAGAAGACCCAATAAAAGAAATAAAATCTGAGCTTAACTACAAGAGCCAGATAGGCATTAAATAAATAGAAGGGGAAAATTAGCCCAGATGCCAAAAAATTAAATTTGTTGTGGATCTGACTAACAAGTATGTTTTGAGGCACAAAGTTTCTTTAATCAGATATGGTTGCATTTTAATGCTATACTGACTTTCTATCTTACATAAGGCAGTAAAATATAGTGATTAATGATGGGCTTTGACGTTAGAAACACTGTAGTGGGAGTTCTCATTGAAGAGTTAAAAGTAACACTTTGAAAACAATTTACCTCTTTACATATTTCTTTTTTTCAACCACAAAATAAGGACACTAAAGCACTTACATCATAAAGTTAAGAAAGATAATAAATGTAAACAACTGAATATAATATCTAGTGCAAAAGAAATCTCAATAAATTTTAATAATTGTGATGATTATAAAGCCTTTGTAGTTCAGTTACCCAGTAATTGCATTACATAATATATTTCCAAACCTTCCAAAACCTGCTCCTTCCAAACTTGGTGGTTTGGAGACATTTTATTGCCAGATTGAGAAAACAAGACTCCCTGGAGAATGTTATAACTCATTAAGCCAAAATTTTCCTATTTTAGCTGTTTCTTAAGCTTCTTTTTATTAAGTTTGTTGGGGTAACATTGGTTAATACAATTATATAATTTTCAGGTGTACATTATCATTTGACATCGGTATGTGCTATTATGTATTTACCACCGAAAGTCCAGGTTCCTTCAGCTACCATATATTTGATCCCCTTTACCCACTTCACCCTCCGCCTACCCGCTATATTTGACCCCTTTTACCCCACCTACCGTCCCTTCCTCCCTCACTCCACTAGTAACCACTACACTAACCATTTCATTGTAGTTTTGATTTGCATTTCTCTAATAGCTAGCAATGTTGAGCATCTTTTTTGTATGTTTGTAGGCCATTTTTATGTCCTCTAGGGAGAAGTGTCTGTTCAGTTCCTCTGCCCATTTTATGATTGGATCATTTTGTTGCTGTTGTTGTTGTTGTTGTTGTTGTTGTTGTTGTTGTTATTGAGTCATATGAGTTTTTTGTCTATTTTGGATATTAGGGACTTATTGGAAATGTTGCTTGCAAATATATTTTTCCATTTAGAGGGTTGTCCCTTTGCATTGTTGAAAATTTATTTTTTTGAGCAGAAGCATTTTAGTTTGATATAGTTCTATTCATATGCTTTAGCTTTTACTTCCCTTGCCTTTGAGAACAAATTCATGAAATCCTCTTTAAGTCCAAAGTCCTTGAGTTTAGTTCCTATATTTTCTTCTATGCATTTTATTGTTTCAGGTCTTATATTTAGGTGCTTAATCCATTTTGAGTTAATTTTGGTGTGTGGTGATTGAAAACAGTTTAGTTTCATTCTTTTGTGGGTGGCTTTCCAGTTTTTCCTGCTCTGTTTATTGAAACTTTTCTTTCTCCATTGTATGTTTTTGACTTTTTTGTCGAAAATTATTTGCCCATATAAATATTTGCTTCTAGACTTTCTATTCTGTTTCACTAGTCTGTGTGTCTGTTTTGCTGCCAATACCATGCCGTCTTGATTACTATCACTTTGTAGTATAATTTGAAGTCAGACAGTAATGCCTCCAGCTTTGTTTTTGTTTTTATTTGTTTGTTTGTTTGTTTGTTTGTTTGTTTGTTTTCCCTCAGGATGGCTTTGGCAGTTTGGGATCTTTTGCACTTCTGTATAAATCTGATAATTTTTGTTCTATTTCTTTAAAAAATGCCAATGGGATTTTAATGGGGATTGAATTAAATCTGTATAATGCTTTAGATAATATGATCATTTTAACTATGCTGATTTTTCCAATCCAAGAATAGGGAACATCTTTTCATTTCTTTGTATCTTCTTTGATTTCCTTTAATAGGGTCTTGTAGTTTGCATTAATATAGGTTCCTTCACTTGTTTTGTTACATTTATTCATAGGTATTTTATTCTTTTTGTTGCAGTTGCAAAAGAAATTATTTTTTCACTTCTTTTTATGATGCTTTATTATTAAAGTATAGGAAGGCTATGGACTTTCAAACATTGATTTTGTATCCAGAGACTTGACTTTATTTGCTTACTGTTTCTAGTAGTGTTCTTACGGAGTCTTTAGGGTTTTCTGTATAGAGAGTATGTCATCTACAAATAGTGAGAGTTTGACTTCATTTCCTATTTAGATGCTTTTTATATCTTTCTCTTGTCCGATTGAACGAATAAGACATTTAATGTTATATTGAATAACACTGGCGATAGAGAACAGCCTTGCCTTCTTCCTGATCTTAGAAGGAAGATTTTTAGTTTTTCAGCATTAAGCATAATGTTGACTGAGGGTTTGTCATAGATGGACTTTTTTATGTTAAGGTACTTTCCTTCTATACCAATTTTATTAAGTATTTTGATCATAAATGGGTGCTTTATTTTGTCAAAGACTTTTTCTGCATCTATTGATATGATCATGCGATTCTTATTTTTTAATTTGTTTATGTGGTGTATCACATTAATTGATTTGTGTATGTTGAACCATCCCTGTGCCTCAGGGATGAAGCCCACTTGATCGTGGTGTATAATATTTTTAATATGTTGCTGCATTTGGTTCACTAGTATCTAATTCAAGATTTTTGCATCTGTGTTCATGAGAGATATTAGCCTGTAGTTTTATTTTTTTATCTGTTATCTTTACCAGGTTTTGGTATCATAGTAAAATTGGCCTCATAAAATTAGATGGGAAGTATTGCCTCCTTTTCGATTTTTTGGAAACTTTTAAGGACAATAGCTATTAAATCTTCTTTGAATGTTTGGTAGAATTCACTGCTAAAGCCATCTGGTCTTGAACTTTTACTTTTGAGAGGATTTTTATGGTTGTTTCAGTTTTTGTACTGCTGATACATTATTTAGAATTTCCAGATTTTCTTGATTTAGTTTAGAAAGGTTGTATTTTTCTAAGTATTGGTCCATTTCTCCTAGGTTATCAGATTTGTTGTTATATACTTTTTCATAATATTTTTGTATGATCCTTTGTATTTCTGTGGTGTCTGTTATAATTTCCCCTCTTTCATCCCTAATTTGGTTTATTTATGTCCTTTCTCTTTTTCCTTTAGTGAGTCTAGCCAGGAGTTTGTCAATTTTATTAACTTTTGCAAAGAACCAACAATTTGTTGTATTTATTTTTTCTATAGTTTTTTGTTTTGTTTTGTTTTCAACTTCACTTATTTCTGCTCTAATTTTGATTTTTTCTTTCCATCTGCTGATTTTAGGCTTCATTTGTTCTTCCTTTTCTAGTTTTTTAAAATGAAGCATTAGATTGTTCATTTGGGCTTGTTCTTGTTTTTGGAAATAAGAGTGTAATGATATAAACTTTCCTCTTATGACTGCTTTTCCCATGTTTCAAATGTTTTGATATGTTGTACTATCATTATCATTTGTTTCTATGTATCTTTTGATCACTCTTTTTATTTCTTCTCTGACCCAGTTATTTTTCAGTAGCATGTTTAGTCTTTATGTATTTGTGGTTCTTCTTGCTTTCTTTTTACAGTTGATCTCCAGCCTCAAGGCATTTTGATCAGAGAATATGGTTGGTAGGATTTCAACTCTCTTATATTTGTTGAGGCTATCTCTATGTCCCAGTATGTGGTCGATTCTTGAGAATGTTTCATGTATACTAGAGAAGAATGCATAAGTAGCTCTTTTGAGATGGAAAGCTCGGTATATGTCAATTATGTCTATTTGGTCTAATGTGTCATTTAAGGATGTTATTTCCTTATTTTACAGAAAATTTCTGTTTGGATGATTTGCCATATTCGATTGTTGAGTATTTTAGTTTCTGACTACAATATTGTTTTGGTCTGTTTCTTCCTTTAATTCTGTTAGTAATTGCTTTATATATTTCTGGGCTCCCTGATTGGGAGCATAGATATTAATAATTGTTATGTCTTCTTGGTGCATGATTCCTGTATCATTATGAGGTGTCCCTCAGTACATTTCTTTACCTTTTTTTTTAATTCTGAAGTCTATTTTGTCTGATATTAGTACTTCTACTCCTGCTTTTCTCTGAATGCCATTTGCTTAAAACATTATTTTCCACTCTTTTATTTTGAGTCTATATTTGTCTTTGGATCTGAGATGTGTCTCCTGAAGGCGCTATATGGTTGCGTATTTTTTTTTTGAGCCATTCTGCAACTCTGTGGCTTTTTATTGGTGAGTTTAATCCATTTATTTTTAGGGTGATTATTGAAATATGAGGTCCTTTTATAGCCATTTTATCTTTTACTATCTTGTTATAACAATTCTCTTGTAATTATTTAAGCTTATAAAGCCCTGTTCTTGTAAGGATTTCACTCCTCTGCTTCTATTTGCCTGATAGTCACTTTACTCTATGTAATTTTTTTGGTCATTTTGTTTTAGATGAGCTGATCCTTTCAGTATTTCCTGTAGTGCAGGACTCATAGTGGAGAATTCCCTCAATTTTTTTTATGTCTGGAAAAGTCTTAATTTCTCCTTTATGTCTAAAGGAGGGCTTAGGTGGATACATTATTCTAGGCTGGTAGTTTCTTTCACTTAAAAGTTTAAATATTTGATTCCATTCCTTTCTGGCTTGTAATGTTTGTGCTGAGAAATTCAAGGATAATCTAATGGGTTTACCTTTATAAGTTACTATTTTTTTTTCTCCCTGGCTGCCTTGAGAATTCTGCCTTTGTCATTGATTTTTGATAATTTTAACATAATGTGTCTTGGTGAAGGCCTTTTGGGGTTGAGATAACTGGGTAATCTGTTGATTTCTTAAGTTCTAAGCTCCAGCTCATTCCTTATATTTGGGAAATTCTTGTCAACTATTTGTCTGAAAATGCTCTCTAATCACTGTTCCTTTTCCTTGTCTTCAAAAATGCTCATTATTCTTATATTTCCTCTCTTGATGGTATCAGCTAGTTCTTTAATTTCTCCTTCATTATTTTTCATTTTTTGGTTTCTCTGTTCTTCCTTCTGATTTATTTTTAGATTTCTGTCTTTGATATCACTGATCCTTTCCCCCATTTGGTTGACTCTATTTCCCAACTTGCTATTACATTTTTCAACTCTTGCTGTGTGTTTTTTGTTTCTAGAAAATCTATTCTGTTCTTCTTAAGGGTTTCACTTTTCTTGCTCTGCTAATCTAGTTTTTTTTTTATTTAAGTACTGAAATTGTTGATAAGATTTGTTTCAGAAGTCACTGAGATTTTTCAGTAGTATCATCCTGAATTCTCTGTCATTTAAGGTGCATATTTCTACATGTGTAAGCTTATTTTCTTGAGAGTTTTATCTTTCCTTCTGAATTAACTTTGTCAACTTGGTTGTTCATGATGTTTAATAGACTAATTCTCCACTTGAAAATTAATGGAAGTCATTTTCTGTTTTCCAGAAAGAAGATTTATTATATAAAGTTCTCTCTTTAAACTATTGCAAAGAAAGTGCTTTTCTTTTGGTTTCCCATAGGTAGCATCTAAGCCTATTTGATCCCTGCTTCATATAAAGACTTAAAATGCCTTTAAATTTTTTTCTGTTATGTATTTAATCATGCACACTACCCTCAGTTTCAGTCCCTGTCAGTGTCAGCGACAGGCTCAGTAGTGTTTACTCAAATTCCCCTGGGGCTCTATGGTGATCGGTCTTGGAGGGTAAAGGGAGAGGGCTTCTCTGGGTTTGGAGTTGGGGGCTGCAACTCATCCTTGGTTTTACAACCAGGGCCTGGAAAAATCAACTATTGTTTCTCTGTGGTCTCGTCTGCTTCTCTGTCAACTGCCCTGATGACTTGGACCTTCCGCCCACAGCAAAGAGCTCACAGCAGTCCCAGGTAGGGCTTTTCAGGGAAATTCTCACACCTTCACCCCTCTCTCTCCTCCTGCAGGGAGCTCCAGGAGCTGCAAGAGGTATCTTCTTTATTCTTCCCAGTCCACTGCCCGCCACCTGGGGTTCTGACTTATGGTAGCTCTTATGCATAGATAACATGCTCAGGCATACTGCTGTGCAATTTGGGTGCTTTTTGTTGAGTTTTAGATGTTCAGCTTATTGTTGTTTCAAGGAGAGAGATCTGGAGACATCTCTCGCTCCACCATGTTTTGCCAGAATTCTACCAATAGTTTGTTAAAACTGGATACCACCCATAATTCAGCAATAGTGGTTAAAATCATCTTAGTCTACTGGAATCCAACACTTTAGGGGATCTTTTTATTTTCACTACCAACCTTTGGTATTTTGCGTACTTTGGTTTATGTGTTTGGTAATAAGGGAATAAGCATGGGTATAAAAACGCAGTCTGTGAATGGTTTGGGAACTGATTTTGACTGTCATGTCTAAGAATTATAATTCAATATAACTTTTGTTTCATTTAAATTTTAGTCTTTAAACTTGCTAATTAATATTTAAAATTACAGAGGCCAGAGACTTCCATTTATTTTATCATTGGAAAATCTATATTAGAATAATCTTTCTAATTAGAATAACTAAAATAATTTTAAAAATATATAAACAAATAAAGCCACTTGTTCAAAATCAAGAGAAAACAAGGCAGCCATATCTTGAAAGATCAAGATTTCAAGGACAAAAGGAAAACATTAAAAAACATCTTACATTCTCTACCACTTTTCATTTTAGGGCATTTTTTGATTCCTAGATGAGCATGGACTAGAGACTAAATAGAAAGCAACATCTCAAAACTGTTGACAGCTTAATAAGCCTGAAGAGACAAAAACATTTTTAGGACAATTAAGAAAACCGAACTTGAAGTGCAAGGTTTTGAAAATATTAAGAACTTTTTAGATGGGTTTAATAGAACATTAAACAAAGCATAAGACAGGAGTAGTATCCTAGAAAGTAGATTACTCCACTAGGGTTTAGTATGAATATTAAAACACAAAGAGAAGAAAATTACGCAAAACCCCCTGAAATGTTAGAGTTAGATGAAATATTATATACAAAAAGTAACATATATGTAATTGGAGTTCAGACAGGAAAACAACAATGGAGTTGAAATAATATCAGAATTACATTTCTAGTCACATATGTAAATGAGAAATTCAAAAATAAAATAGATTAAGCTGCAAATCAAGAAGCATTGTGAATATCAATCGAGAAAAATATAAAGAGCATGCCTAAGCACATCGAATTAAACTGATAAAAACCAAATACAATGAGAAAATGTCAAAAATAGAATAATAAATGCAAAATTTTAGGATGAGAACAAACAATAAGACATTTAAAAAGAAACTATGCAAGTCAGATGTAGAATAGAATCTTTAAATAGCTAAAAAGATGCTAACCAAGAATTCTATATCTAGTAGAATTTTTTAAATGACATTAAAACAAAGACGTTTTAAGACAAAAGTAACATTAACATAATCTATTTCACACAAGGCTACACCACATAAAACATTAAAGTTTCTCAAATCTAAAAAAAATTGGTCTTGGATTGAAATATAGAATATTAGGAAAGAGTGAAGAGTATTGAAAATATAAATAAATAATTAAAAGTAAATTGAGCATAATTGTGGCATGTAATCATCCTTCCTGCCCCCCATTTTAAAAGCAACCAATTAGGTATCCATTCATAAATAAAGTTGCATTTTAGGAAGTTGTGAGATTCAGCACCACCTGCGCATCCAGAAATAGACAGGCATCAGTAAGGGCTGCAGAATAAATAGGAGCCAGTAAACCTGCCCCAATACTTCTCTGATAAACAGAGAAAACCTGGTGAATGCTGACTTGGGAAGACACTCACAGATTAGAGAGACTTTGAAGAAGTTTAGCCTTGCTGAGGAGAAATTTCAGTGTGGCATTGGAGCAACACATAAATACAAGTGTGGATACATTAGACATGGTAAGAGGAACTTTGCTAATGCTGCCTTTCCCCAAAGGTGACACAAAGCAGGGCTGAAGTAAGCAGCAGAGACCTCTCCATAGGGGATAATGCAAGCAGTGAGAGAGTGCCAAGCTATTCAGGCTGTGTAGGACACTCCTGAAGAAATCTATTTTGCTCCAGCAGTACCTGAGTACTAAGAGAAAGGAGGATATTGGGGAAAAGTCAGATAAGAATAACAAAGGGCTTTGAAAAGATATCTTTAAGGCTCATGGTATCAACTTAAAATAGACTGTTTTACTTATATGATACTTCATGTAAGCCTAATGGTAACCACAAAGCAAAAACCTAGATTCTAAAAGATTTACAAAGGGGGTGACTAGCATACCACTATGGAAAATAAGTAATATGCAAAAATAGGCAGTAACAGAAGAAAAAATAACTCTAGAATCACAAAGCAGCCAAGAAAGCAATTTAAAAATGGTATTGCTAAGTCCTTACATATTAAAAATTACTCTAAATGTAATGTTTTGAATTTACCCATCAAAAGGCATAAAGTGGCTAAATGGATGAATAAAAGAAAAAACAAAACGAACCATATGCTGCCCATAACAGACTCACTTCAAAGTTACACAAAAAAGAGACTCACTTCAGATTTAAGCATACTCATAGGCTTGAAGTGAAAGGATGAAAAAGAAATTTTATTTAAGTGAAAACCAAAATAAAAAGGGGGTAGCTATACTTATATCATACAGAATAGACTTTAATAAAAAAAACTAATGAGATACAAATATTGTCATATAATGACAAAAGTATTAATTCATCTAAAGGTGTAACAATTTTACACACACACACACACACACACACACACACACATTCAATATGGGAGCACCTTAAAATATTAAGCAAATTCTAACTGCAGACTAATTAAGCTAGAAATTAATAATAAGAAATTTGAAAATACCCCACATCACTGCAAATAAATACATACATTTCTAAATAATCCATAAGTTGAAGAATAAATTACATTGGAAATTAGAAAATATTTTGAGCTGATAAGAACTAAGAAATCTATAACAAAACTGATAAAAGAAATAAAAATAACAATAATAATGTCAATAATAACACCTAAAACATCAGTTAATGTCACCTAACACATTAAGCATTTAATATATACTAGGCTCTGTACTAAAATATTTACATGGATTATATCAGTGGCCCTCAGCACTGGCTACCCATTAGAATTCACATAGTGAGATTTTATAAAGTGATCTTCAGACTACATCTAGATTAATTAAATAAAATTTCTGCAAGTGCATAAAAGTTATTGACATTTTTGTAAAAGGTCCTTAGGTGATCTTAATATACAGCCTAGATAAAGAACTATTGCATTATATCATTTAATCATTACAATAACCTTATGAGTTATTACTATTATTAATCCTTTTATTTTTGTAAGTAAAAACTGAAAGAAAAGAGACTAAAAAACATACTCTGGGTCAGACAATTAGATGAGATAATTAGTCAGTCATTTCTTTCCACAACTATTGGAAAATGCTGTATTTTCTTCACCCTCTGATAGCCACGTTGTACTGGAATGTGGGTTGCCCTACGACTGAGTCACACCAGAGTTGCCTGAGTGACACTTAAAAAACTTCTCTGGAGTTTAAGATAAAAGCCAGAATTTTAGTCAAGTCAAGCCATACCATATACCTAACCCACCTCTCAACAATCCTTCTTCTGTGTACATTTTTGCTAAAATAAAAATTTCCTCTATTCAATGAAAACTTTCCTGGCCATGTCCCTGGATATAACTACACAGTCCCTCATTTGCAATATGCAGTGTTAAGACTTCTGTGATATGATCTTGAGAGCAGAGACTGCAAGTTATTTTCTTCAGTATCTCCAGAAGTTAGCTCAGTGATTGCCACATAGAATGTGCTTAGTAATGAAGAATAGATGAATGAATTAATTAAGTAATTAATTAAAGAAGTAGATGGATTGGTAGGGACTTTCTCTTACAACTATCAATGTAATTATTTCTCCTTCAGTCTGGAGCCTTCCAACATATTATCCTCTTCATCCTTGATAAAAGCTAAATAAGTCAGCCCCACAATTTTTCTCAAGTTCAAAGTGAAGGGAAATTGTGTTGAAGAGTAAAGTTGTCCTTCTAAATATATATCTCAAAGTTAGAAATGCTCTCCAAAGTCTTTCATTTGGCTGCTGGTTTCCTATAATAGTTAACATTTATTTGATACTTAGTATTTGCTAGATTATTTTATCTAAATTCAGCCTCAAAATGAACCCACAAGGTAGACACTATTACTATTCTTATTTTACAGGTGAGAGAAACTGAGTTTAAAGAGGTTAAATTATTTACACAACATTACCTAAGGATAGATCCAGATTCATTTCCATTTAAGCTTCAGTAAAAAGATGTAACTACTGGCTACATTGCTTCTCAAATAATGATAATAATAGCTAAATTTAACATATCCTGATCACTCATTTGCCAGGCACTCTAAAAAGTACTTCATGTACATTATTTTATTCAATTCACATAAACAACTATGAAGGTTAAGTATTATTATTATCCTCAGTTTTAATTAATAAAAAAAATCTGAGTGATATTTTTTGAACAATGCTTGGCCTGTTGTAAGTACTATGAAAGTGTAAACTATTATTTTTCACCCTTACCCTCACCCTTTTCCCCTTTTGTAACCATCAGCTTGTTCTCTATATCTATGGGTCTATTTCTGTTTTGTGTTTTTTTATTTGCTTTTTTTTAGATTCCACATATAAGCAAAATTAAGTAGTTTTTGTTGTCCATTGTCTGACTTATTCCACTTAGTGTAATATCCTCCTGGTCCACTCATATTATTGCAAATGTCAAGATTTCATTCTTTTTTTATTACTGAGTAATATTCCATTGCATACATGCCATGCCTTCTTTATCCATTCATCTATTGATAGACACTTAATGTTGCTTCCATATCTTGGCTATTGTAAATAACGTCACAGTAAATATAAAGGTATGTGTACACACACACACACACACACACACACACACACACATATATGTTTTTGAATTAGTGTTTTGGATTTCTTTGGAAAAAATATTCAGTAATGTAATGACTGCACCAATTTCTAATCCCACCGACAGTGTATGAAGATTTCCTTTTCTTCACACCCTCACCAGCCCCTCATATTTGTTGATTTTTTCATGATAGACAATCTGACAAGTGTGAGGTGATATCTCATTGTAACTTTGATTTGCACTTCCCTGATGAATAGTGATGTTGAACATCTTTTCATGTCTGGTGAACATCTTTTATGTCCTAATTAGAGACATGTCTATTCAGGTCCTCTGCCCATTTTTTAAACTGGATTTTTTTGGGAATATTTGTGTTAAATTGTATGAGTTCCTTATATATTTTGGATATTAATCCCTTATGGGTTGTATTATTTTCAAGTATCTTCTCCCATTCATTAGATTGTCTTTTTATTTTGTTGATGGTTTCATTCACTGTCCAAAAAAGATTTAAGTTGATGTAATCCCAGCTATTTACTTTTTGTTGTTCTTTCCCAAGGAGATATATCCAAGAAGATATTGCTAAGACCAATATCAAAGACTTTACTTCCTATGAAAAAAACTGAGATTTAAAGTGCTTAAATACCCTATCCAAATTAATTAATACCACTTCTGCATCCTTCTCTCATTTCATTCATCCACTCTTTAACCTCAAGTTACAGTGGCTTTCTTTTAAGCCCACCAGAAAACTAACTCCTTTTTTTATCTTAGGACATCACACACATTTCTCTATGCCTGCACTGCTTTCCCTGACTACTCTGCTTAAATTACTCATACTTATTTTTTCAAGACTCATCTTAAAAACTATTTTCTCAGAAAGAGCTTTTATTAACCCAACCTTCAGGTTTAATTCATCACCACTATTTTACCATCTCATAATCATTTGTACTTTTTATTCAAAAGACTTAAAACAACTTGAATTTTTAAATTTACATTAAGTCAGCGACCCTGTTAAATGTCTGTCTCTTCTAATAAATAGTAAGTTCCATAAAGATGGGTACCATATGTTTCAATTATTATTAAGTGCCTGGCACATAGAAACCATCCAGAAAATACATGTTGAAGGAATAAATAAAACAAGGTCTTGAACAATAGATTCCTGATTTCTGGACATGCACTCCTAACCATTAGTTAACTAAAACTTTTTTTTAAATTATATTCTCAGCATACGACTACCTCTCGTGACAGTGGTTCTCATAAAATACATTCTATTAAGTAAAATAACATTTTTAAAACTTTTTCAAGATATCTCATTTTCAAGCAGAAAATGAGGTCTTTTTATTCTACTTTAACAAGATCTGGTTGGGGAAATCATCTGTTTTTCTTGTCTGTATCTTTTGTGGTTTTGTGCACTTTGATCACTTTTCTTATCAGCAATCACCTTTCCAGATTGAAGAATCCTAGTCTTTTAAATTTGTCTTTTTTGTTTAAGTGCACCCCTCAGATCCTGTTCTTTTGATCCTTTTATAACAGTATTTTATTTTAAAAAGTTTCAATAAATAAACCAAATAATTACATTGACATTCTAACAGATGCTATCAACAGTAAATTCTTAGAGAATAGTGAAAAAACAAAAACAAAACATAAACAAAAGTACTTTGACCAAAAAATACATGTTGATTTGTGGAATACACACACACATACAGATATACATGTGTGTGTGTGCGTGTGTGCATGTGTGCGTGTGTGTATCCATCCTTGATTAGAAATTCTTTCAGAGAAAAGTTGTGCCAGTTATCAAAATAACATCAGAAATGTGCTTTTTACCCAATTATTAGGTCATATTACTGCACTCCATCATTTTAAGCATTTAATATAGTTTGGAATTTATCAAAAATACTTTTAATTCTTTATAAAATGTATTTATCTGTTTAAAAATATGCTTAATGAGAATGTATAAAGAACATATAGGCATTGCATACTAAGAACAAGAAGATTTAGGTCATCACATTCTAAAAAAGGGGTCAGATTAGTAGAAATTACTATTTCCTCATGTTTCAAAGGAAATGTTGAAGCTAAGATGACATTGACAAATTGCTACTATTTATTTAAATGGTGTAATGCAATCTACCATTAGTTCTATAATCTGTGTTTTTTAAGCAGTTGACTTGACTAACTAATGCAGACAAATTAGTCTCCTGGGCACTAGCTGTATTTTATAAGCAATCAAATATCATAATCTACCATTATGTGATATAAAAACTATACTATTTAAAACATTTTGTTGAATGTGAATGATAAAATTATAACACATATGTGTATATTAAACTCAGTGATGATCATTACTATAGATTGCATGTTCAAAATATATTTAAAGTTTAAACCAAAAAGAAGGTGAATCAGTATAATGACTGTCCTAGATGCTAATCAAAGTCATTTCCATTGCCTAGAACTAATTTTCCTTTTAGGCTCAAGTTTGAGTCCTTAGTCTCTATTGTGATATATTTTGTCTTTTTAGTTACTATTTTATAAATTAGGTAAATTTAATTTTAAGAAGAAAATTTGTAAGCTAAACAGAGACTGTGAGTGATAATCATTCTTTACTTATATGAGGTTTATCTAAAATTGAAACAAATGCTATTTCTGTATAGCATGCTGAAGTGACCAAAATCAATCTAAATGTATGTATCTTTTCTTCCTAGATGTCAAAAGGTCAATTACCAAATAGTAACTTGTCCACTGAAAGGTCAGTTTTACTCAGTTATTATGTTGATCTCAACAATCAGTCCCAGTTATATCTGGCTGCTCAGTGATCAACCTATAAATGATTGATCAAAATGGTAACGATGAAAGTCTGAAAATCAATTATTTAAAGGCCCAGTTTTCAAAATACTTTATGTGACCATGACTCATCTATAAACTATAAATTTAACAAGGCTGTTAAGGCCTCTACAGAAAAAGCTTATGAAGAAAAAAAAATCTCTTTATGAAGAAAAATAAACTTTATTGCTTATACAAATCCAGCAATATGAATCAACATATTATTTCAAAATGTTTTTGTTTTTGACGGTAAGATTATTTTTGCAGAAAATCACGTGCTTATTGATAAATGGGAATATTCTTTATTTTAACAGTAATTATTATATGTTGATATAATTGCTTCTATTAAAATAAGACTTAATTGTACTTTTCCATGGGCTTGAATGCAATAGATTTTATTCCTTTTACTCCTCCATGATTATTCAAATTTGTTTTAACTTGTAATTGATAACACACAGTTATTAAACATTAATTGTGTGCAAATAACTGTATTAGAAGTAATAAAGAAAGGAAAACTTCCCAATGTCTACCCAGCAAAAATTTACAAATATACAGGAGGTGCAAAGTGTATATACATATGTTTATGTGCAACTTTAATGTATGGCTAAATTAAAATATCTTAAACAAATAGCCAATATATTTTATTATTAATGTTGATAGCTTACTATATACCAGCCACATCGCTAAACTTTTTACAGATATTCCCTCATTTTATCCTTGCAGTTACCTTGTAAATCAGATTCTAATTTTAAGAAAGTAAGACATAGAAAAGTTATATCCAAGTCTTAATTATGCACTGTGATTATAGAAAGCAAGGAGAAATGAGATATCATTCAAGTATCTAAGTCATTTGTCAATTTTTAGAAGACCCTTGAAGAAACAGTTTGATATCTCTGAAAGAGAATATGGTGAAGATGAGCCTTAAAAATGATTTTTGAAAATTTTTTAAACCAATAAGTTTATAATTTGTTTATAGAATGTCAAATATAAGTAAAATATAGTGGCTAAGATGTGGGCCCTGGATTCAAAATTCTTCCATTATCTTTGTGACACTGGGAAGTTACTTAACTTTTCTGTGCATCATTTGACTCACCTATAAATGTAACTTATAACTGTACTTTCTATATATGGTCTTTTTAGAATTAAATAAGGTAATTTATATAAAATGATTAAAATAAAACCTGGCACACCATAAGAAATTAATATATTGTTTTTTTTTATTATCAATAATGGTAAACAGCCTAAAGAGAATGACAATAATATACTAAACATCAAAATCCTACTTTCTTTTGTACTCCATCTACTGCATAGCACAGAACTGGCATATCTCACATTGACCTTTGTTTCCTTTGAACTCTTTTTATTTTGGTTTCCCATATAAAATACACTCAAATACTTAACTTTTTTCATGGTTAACCCATTTAAAAATGGACTATCTTCTCTGAACTCCTACTCCAAGAATTATGTGGGTCATTCCTTTTCCCACTTAGAAAAAGAAAGTGCAGCTCACTGCCAGCATTCATTTAATATCACAAGTAGGAATACTATGTTTTCAGTGATCGAGAATTGCTATATTTCATAAATGGA
The DNA here is from genome assembly GCA_004027375.1 of Macroglossus sobrinus. NCBI lineage: Eukaryota > Metazoa > Chordata > Mammalia > Chiroptera > Pteropodidae > Macroglossus > Macroglossus sobrinus. The sequence continues at coordinate 47,468 of PVKZ01001296.1, read as the reverse complement.
AATAACACTACTATAGAGAGAATGCTATAAATAGAATGATGTCATTTGTTTTCAAAGACTATTGCTATACTAGAATGATGCAATAATAATAATAAAATTGATTTATTTCATGGCAAACTTTGAAGGTAAGGTTGGGGCTATAATCAGCGAATTATCTCAGGGTAAATGCTTCAGATGCAAGCACTACTACACTACTACTCACTAGCGAGTATTCTTGGTGCAAATGGAAAAAGATTAAGGCTTACTCTACTGTAGTTACATTTTTAACTTTGTGCATGGCTTATTACTCCAAAGAGACTTTAAACTCCTAGAAAGTAAAGAACATGTTTTACATAACTACGTAGCCCCTTCAGCACCCAACATCTTATATAGTCACAGTTATTTCTTAAGCAAGCCAGTTTCCAATGGGTAAATTATATGGTGATAATGGTTTATTGGTTGATACTAATAGAAGTACTTTTTGAGTACCTACTATATACATATCAGGCACAATGCTTTATTCATAGGTTACCAATTTTTGAAACAATTCTGATTACAGTCATAAAAATCTAGATGAGGGTCATACATAAATAAATTATAATACATTTAAGAAATAAAAATAAAATTGTAATGTAATCAGAAGAGTTATCTGAAATAATGATATGCTCATATCTTGAAGAATCAGACATGCAAAGACCCTAGTTGAGATAGTTTACTGCTTCCTCTACCAAGTAGGTAATTACTCTCATTTTGTTTTGCTAAACATCTTTGACTGTCAATTTAATCACTGTACAGTATCTAAGCTCCTGCAGCTTTCTGAGTTTTTGTTAACTACCCCATATTACTTACACACCATGGAATATTACACATACACACCATGGAATATTACTCAGCCATAAGAAGAGATGAAATTCTACCATTTGTGAAAACATGGATGGATCTCAAGATATAATCATGTTAAGTGAAATAAGCCAGACATAAAAAATTGAAAAATCACATGATATCACTTATATGTGAGATATAAACCTCAAAGCAACAAAAGAACAATACAAACGAACAGAAACTCATGGACATGGACTAAAGACTAGTGGTTACCCCAGGGTAATGGGTGGGGATACAGGGAGGCAGACAGGGTAAAGGAGGTAAAATATTTAGTGACAAAAATAAATCTAACTATGGGAGATGAACACACAATGTGTGTGTGTGTGTGTGTGTGTGTGTGTGTGTGTATCTTACTGTTAAAGTGTACAGCTGAAACTTACTGGATTTTGTTAACCAATGTCACCATAAAAATAAATAAAAACTACTCCAAGTCAAAAAAAAAAAAAGATGAGTGCTTCTTAATATCATGTATCTAGCTAAGACTGCCTTTGTAATATTGGTCTGCTATGTACTGTCATTGCTATTGCCAGCTTTTACCCTCAATCCCAAAGAGCCTCCTTTTACTCCTCAGAGCCTCATCAAATTTTTAACCAAATTTTTAAATCTTATTTATATAACCTTTTTCATGACCACTCCCCTGTTTATTATAGGGGTATTTGCATTTTAGTAAAGAAATCTGAATGATTTTGAAAGCCTTATAAAGCCTAGTCTCCTAAATGGTGACAATGTCATGTCATTTGGAAGAAATTCTTTCAGGCAGGGAACATGTATATCATGCCTAGAACCTAAAAAGCCTCAAATTGGATCTTGTAAGCAGCCACTTTTCTGATGATTTGATTAATTCTGTTTCACCTCCCTCCTTATCCAACGTTCCCTTCACTTGATAAGGTTTTCATTTTCTTCACTGCTATTCTCTAATATTGCCTCTAGTCTTGGACACCCTCTTCATTTATGCCCTCTTTATTTTTATTTCTGTTACCAAACACCATTTCCCATCTATTTATTTTTTAATATTATTTCTTCCTATACATTTGCCAGGAGTAATCCTATTACTCTTATCTCCTGCTTAAAAAAACAAACAAACAAACAAAAAACAAAACAAAACAGCAGCCCTTATAATTATACCACAGTTTAGATGTTGAGCTTTATTTTACTGATGTTCTATATCCCACATTAAATTTGCATCATATACAAAGTCAATCAGTGATGAGGACTTACTTAGTATATTAGATAGGTGAGATGTCTTAATGGTAGTGTAAGAACCTGTGAAAATCCATTTTACCATTAAAACAATGAGCACACTGAAAAAAACTGTCAAATGAACTGTTTCAGAACTTAGAAAACTAACTGAAGGCTTGGAACAATCAAAGGAGCATAAACTCAGGAAAAACTGCCTAATATCAATAATAACAACACACTTTTCCCAGTTCCACGGTAGTCTTAAGACCAGCAGTCTCTTAATTATGGTATATGGTTGGTCAAATTAGTAACTGGTAAACCTACCTAGCAGCCACCAAAAACAGACAAATAACACTTTGATCTCCTCAAATACCCCATTCTCTGATCATTGCAATTATTTGACCTGTTTGGGAGCTCCCTAGGTAAGCTCCATTCACAGGTCCCATAAATATTTTATCTGACTTAGAGCTCACTCAGTGAGAAAAGCCATACTCCAAGAGAATATTTGAAAACTAATCAGTGATAATTATTTAACATTGTAGCTGCTAGTGGTAACAATATGAGTTTATTTGATTTTAATTCTCATATACCTATAAATTTGTAGTTTATAGAAATATGAGTTGGGGCAAACAAAGATGTGCTTTGGAAGTTTCCAAAGCACTGACACAGTTCTGAGAATCTAGAAGTCATAAGTATGTGAAGAACTATGTACATGCCCAGAAAAGATCTGAAAAGGCCATAATTTCTCTTCCCTGGTTGACTTTGAGGCCCTGTGTGAACAGGAAGTGATAGCTAAGACAGTGTTGTCTACTCCCTGAGCATCAAAGTTGTGCCCAGCGCATACAAAGTCCTTCAGCAACGGATAACTGATTTATTGGTTCAAGGCAGTCAAAAAATTTCTGAATAGTCATTAGACAACAACTGAACTAATGAAAATATTTCAGTCACCAAAGAAGCAAAAACCAACAATGACATCTATAAAACATCAATTATAGAGAAATCTGGGTGAAGAAAATCTGATTTATAAAGTTCCTATATTATATTATTTTAAAAATTCACTTTTCAGAATAACTTATGAGACACTCAAGAAAATGAGAAAAAAACAGTCAATAGAAATTCCCTGAAGAAGGCCATATATTGGATATATCATATATAAATTTTCAATTAACTATTATAAACATGTTATAAAAACTAAAGAGAACTATGTCAAAGAAGTAAAGGAAGGCATAAAAACAATATCTCAAGTAGAGAAAATCATTAAAAATAAATATTTAAAAAATAGATATTTCTGGAGTTGAAAAGTACAATAACAAAAATTTTCTATAAGGGATTATTAGCAGATGTAGACTGTTATAAAGAAAGAATCAGTGAAATTGCAAATAGGTCAATAGAGATTATCTAGTCTTAGGACCAGAAAGAACCAAAAAAGAAGAAAAAGAAAAATGGTCATCAGTGACCTCTGGGGTGCAATCAAATATACCAGCACATGTATAATGGAAATCTCAGAGGAGAGGAAAGAAAGAAGTAGAAAGAATATTTAAATAAAACATGATTGGAAACTAAAATTTTATGAAAGACATTAATCTACACATTCAAGAAATTTGAAAACTTCTAAGTAAAAGAAACTCAAAGGCAATTCATACCTAGACACATCATAATCAAATTGTCAACAGCCAAAGACAAATAAGGTAATAAAAGCAACAAGAGAGGTGTCTCATCACATACACATGATTCTCAATAAGAATAACTGTTGATCTCTCATCAGATATCATGGATGCAAGAAGGCAGTGGTTTGATACAACTAAATTTCTGAAAAGAAAAGACTCATTCCCAAAATTATCCTTCAACAATGAGGAAGAAACTAAAACCACCCTAGGTATATAAAACAAAAGATAATAATGCAAGAATAGAAGAACAAAAATGATCAGAAATATTAAAAATAAATAACAAAATAGCAGATGTAATCGTACCTTATTCATAATTACATTAAATGTAAATAAATTAAACACTGCAATTAAAAGGCAGGAATTGCCAGAATGAATTAAATATGTTATTTAATTTTATGCTTTCTACAAGAGACACACTTTAGATTCAAAAATACAAATAGGTTGAAAGTAGTTATATCATTAAAATAGTAACCAAAACAGTTGGAGTAGCTATAGTCATATCAGACAATATATACACTAAGACAAACAATATTACTGCAAAAGACATTTTATAATGATAAGAGGTCACACCATCAGGAATACACAGTTATAAACATATATGCACCAAAATTCATGAACAAAAAAAGAATCAAAGGAAAAGATAGACAATTCAACAATAATAGTAGGAGACTTTAATACTCCACTTTCAATAATAAATAGTAAAACTACGTAGAAAATTAGCAAGGGAACAGAAGACTTGAAATAGTGAATTATCTTAAAGTGTTAAATACTAGGTAAAATGTCAAGGTTTCATGTGTTCAATTATAAATTAGATTTGACACACTTTAGGACATTTTCTAGTTTTCTCTTTTGCTGCTCCTCTATAATTGTCTACTACAGTCAAATTTGACAACTTTCTCCATCCCAAACCAACCTCTAACTTTTCTACCATAGCATCTTGATTTATGCTGAACCCAGTGCATGCACTGCTTTCCACTCCAAAACTGTTGGTTGAAATAATATACACATTTCCAGGAACAACTCAAAAGCCCTCTCATGTTAGTGCCTTTTCTAAGTAATGGTGAAATTATTTACCTCAACTAAATAGTTGTGAAATCAAAGGTTTGGTGTGGACATTGGATGTCAAATTTTTTGTTATCTTAATTAAACATTTTTTTTATTGAGTCACTTTCAGTTTTTTATATTCTTATTACATCTCCCATACTAAATCATGTGCTAAATATTTGAGATGTGCCCTGTTCATTTCTATATTCTCCTTAACACTGAACATGGTCTCTTCTGCTTAATAGATACCAAAAAAAATTGGTAAAATGAGTGAGTGAATAAATAATTGACTTAATGTGAACATTGTAGATTGGAATAGCAAGAGATTGTAAGAAGATAGAATAGTATAGTGGCTAGTAAAGTTTGATCACATAATGACAAAATCTGAAATACAGTTTAATATACTTTCTTTGATTTAAATTCTTATATTCCTATAAAATTGTAACATAGCACAATTTCACCTGATATATAAATAAAATATGTTATAATATTATTATTGGTAGTATCATCATCTCATCATTATCATTATCAATGATCACTCAGTGCCTTAGTATTGTAAAAATGCATTCACATGTTATTCCTTAATGAATTTTTATTTCATTGTCAAACAGAAGAACATAAAATTTAAGTAGATTTACAAAGAATCAAATCTACATTAACTTGAATGATAACTTTTGAGATGTTTTAAATTAGCACTTAAGTAAAATTTAATCATAATATGTTAATTAAATATCCATTATTTACATTAGACCACTCATTTAGTTCAATAAGTATATTGAAGATAGAAATCCGATTTCATAAGCTTCCTGCATGAAGAAACAGGCTGTATTAAGAAATCCAATTGATTAATAAGGCAACATTAGGTTACGACCTATGCTAATCTAGTCCACTGTATTCTTTTCACAAGACAAACATCCTCTATTTTAGAATTATAAAATGAAACTCTGGCATTCTAGCTATTTGACACTTTCATACAGTTCTTGTTTTATTAGGGGTTCTCAGAATAACTAAAAACTGAAAACACAAATGAACTGTGTCTCTACTGCTCCAAAGACAGGACCATTTTGGAACAAATTAAACATCTATAAAATTTGATGATTGAGCTCTTTCTTCCAATTTTTATCCCATATCCTCAGCTTCATTACCTCCTAAGCAAATTTCTACTCAGGTGCTCAGAGTCATTATTTATTTTTTTTCTCTCCAAGTCATATTCATGGTCAGTATCTTCATTTATATTAAGGTTACAAGGAACTGAGAACTAGGTAACTAACATTTGAATGGGAATCCTCTTAAATTAAATGATAAAATAATTTTGATAATTTTTTTCAATTTATTTTATTATTAGTTTCAAGTATATAGTACTTTGCTCAGACACTTATATAGTTTATGAAATGATCCCCCTGATTAGTCTTTCTCTCCTATGACTTTACACCTAGCTGTTACATTAGTGCTGACTGTGTTCTCTATGTTGTGCTCCCCATCTCTGTGACCATATATAAACTATCAATTTGTACTTTTTTAACCTTTCAGTGCTTTCTCCCAGACCCCCAACCTCCCTATCCTCTAGCCATTACCAGATTATCCTCTGTATTTATGAGTCTGTTTTCAATTAGTTTGTTCTTTTTGTTCCTTAGATTCCACATATTAGTAAAATCGTATGGCATTTATCTTTCTCTGTCAGACTTATTTCACTCAGCATAATAACTTCTTTAACCAAACCTCTGGTAGCATTTCAAATATCATTCAATGGAAGTAGTAAGAAGTTGGGCATTGGTAAATTCATCATTGCCCTTCTATTGATAGTAATTATGTCACTGCTTACTTTGTCACTACAATATGAGAATTTTTTTTTTTTTCATATCATACTGCCCTTGAAATCTTGTGGTGCTCAGCATTCTGAAAAATAGGCAGCCTATTCCAGGTAACTCAAACAATTTAACTCTTTTTATTTAACAAAATAATTTTATAGATCTGAAATTTAAAGTTATCAATTGTAATGCTTTGACATGAGGAAGAGAAATAGAGGAAAAACATAGAATGATTATTGTGGGGAGTGTTCTCATGCCTGAAAATAATATTATAAACATAATAAAATTAACTCAAAAGAAAAAGTCAAGATATTATTGTCTCAATAATGCTCTTCCTACAACAGAAAATTCTGGATCATCTGTTGTTTTCAGTTGTCAGTAACTCTTTAAAAAATTTATATAGAACATTAGCCTTTTTTTGTTTTATAACATTGACATTAAAAAAGATCAGGATTTTTTTTTTTTTTGTAGAAAGTCTTTCAAGTTGGGTTCATCTGAGATTTCCTCTTGGTGAGATTCAAGCTTAAATTTGTTTGTTAGTTTAGTTTTGTTTTGTTTTGTAAGAATATCACAAAAAAGATGGTGTGTCCTAAGTACATCCTATAGAGGACATATGGCATCTACGTATCCTGTTTATTTCTATTACCAGTGATCGTAATTTTCATCACTTGGTTAAACTGATTTCTTCAGGGATTCTCAATCGTAATTACATTTTATAACTTTCTTGTCAGGGTCTTATGTAGAGAAACTTTGAGAACATGTAAATATTCTATTTCTCATCATACTTTTACTTAATAATTTGAACATCTATTGAAATCCATGACTCAAAACACGTATTGCTATGGTGAATGCCGAATGATGTTTTTCGTTGTTTTTTTTTTTTTGCATACTGTAATTTTTCTTTATTCCAAATAATGAGTATTTTTCACCATACATAAACTCATGTTACTTATTTACATAAAGGCATTTATCTATCTATCTATCTATCTATCTATCTATCTATCTATCTATCTATCTATCACCTATCTATTTTATCTATTTATCTATTCATTTATTTATTTATTTTGGTGACATTGAGAAAATCTAATGTTTCAGCTGTACTCTCTAACAGTAAGGCATATATGCGCGTGCGCGCGCGCGCACACACACACACACACACACACACACACACACATACTTACATTGTGTGTTCACCTCCCATAGTTGGATTTCTTTCTGTCACTACATATTTGACCCCCTTTACCCTGTCTACTTCCTTCCTCCTCCCACTCCCTACTCTCTGGTAACCACTAGTCTATAGTCCATGTCCATGAGTCTCTGTTTGTCTTGTTGATTTGTTGCTTTCAGGTTTATATCCCACATATATCATGTTATATATGTGATTTTCAACTTTCTCTGTCTGGCTTATTTTGCTTAGCATGATTATCTCGAGGTTCATCCAAGTTCTCGCAAAAGGCAGAATTTCATCTCTTCTGATGGCTGAGTAATATTCCATTGTAAATTTGTACTACTGCTTTTTTATCAAATCATATATCGTAGGACACTTCAGTTGCTTCCATGTCATGGCCACTGTGAATAATGCTGCTATGTACATCGGTGTGCAAATATCTTTCTGAAAATGGGCTTTCAAATTTTGGGGATAATTACCCAGTAGAGAGATTGTTAGATCATATGGTAGATCAATTCTTAGTTTCTTGAGGAACCTCTATACTGTTTTCCATAGTGGCTGTACCAATTTGCAGTCCCGCCAGCAGTGTAGGAGGGTTCTTTTTTCTCCTCGTCCTCTCCAACATTTGTTATTAATTGTACTGTTGATTATAGCTATTCTAACTGGTATGAGATGGTAGCTCATTGTGGTTTTGATTTGCATTTTTATAATAGCTGTCAATGTAGAGTATCTTTTCAAACATTTGTTGACCACTTGTATGCCCTCTAGGGAGAAGTGTCTGTTCAGGGCCTCTGTCCATTTTTTGATTGGATCATTTGTTTTACTTGTTGATATTGAGTCATATGAATTCTTTGTATATTTTGGATATTAGGCCCCTATCAGAGGTGTTGCTTGCAAATAATTTTTTCCACTCAGATGATTCTCTATTTACCTTGTCAATGGTTTCTTTTGCTGAGCAGAAGCTTTTTGGGTTTGATGTAGGCCCATTTATTTATTTTAGCTTTTACTTCCCTTGCTTTTGAGGTCAAACTTATTAAATTCTCTTTAAGTTCAAGGTCCTTGAGTTTAGTTCTTATGTTTTCTTCTATGTGTTTTATTGTTTCAGGTCTTATATCCAGATTCTTAATCCATTCTGAGTTAATTTTGGAGTGTGGTGATGGACAACAATTTAGTTTCATTCTTTTGTAGGTGGTTATCCAGTTTTAGCAGCACCTTTTATTAAAGAGGATTTTCTTTCTCCATGGTATGTTTTTGGCTTTTTTGTTGAAAATTATTAGCCCATATAAATATGAGTTTACTTCTGGACTCTTGATTCTGTTCCACTGATTTGTGTCTGTTTTGCTGTCAATACCATGTCATTTTGTTTACTGTTGCTTTGTAGTATAATTTGAAGTCAGGCAGAGTGGAGCCTCCAGCCTCATTCAATTTTTTCAGAATGGCTTTGGCAATTCAGGGTCTTTTGTGCTTTCATACAAATCTGATAATTTTTGTTCTATTTCTTTAAAAAATAAATGCTGATTGTTTAATTCCCTTATTCCTTTTATAACTATTTAGTGGGATTCTACTATAATGATAAGTTTCTCTTTCTACCTGACTTTCATGCTTATTTATTCTTTTATTTATTTATATAATTAGAGAATATGTCAATATTATTTTCTTAATTTTTGTAATTATAATATTATTTTTAAATTTTATTAAATGTATTGAAGTGACATTGATTAATAGAATTATATAGATTTCAAGTGTGTAAATTTATAATAGTTTCCATTGTGTGTTCACAGCTCAAAGTCAAATATCTTTCCATCATCATACGTTTTAGTGCCTTTACCCTTTTCTACATCTTCCATATCCCTCTTTCCCTCTGGTAACCACCATACTATTGTCTGAGTCTATGAGTTTTTGTTTTTTGGTTTGTTAGTCTTATTTTTTATTGATTGATTTCAGTTTTATATACTGCATATGAGTGAAATTATGTGGTTCTTGATATTTTCTGTCTGAATTATTTTGCTTAGTATAATATTCTTAAGATACATCCATGTTCTTGCAAATGGCAGTATTTAATTTTCTCCTATGGCTGAGTAGTATATACAGTTGAATACTACTCAACAATAATTGTGATATTCTTATGTAGGAAAATCTTTTTGGTTTTAGTTAAACAATTCTACTCTAGGAACTATGAATTTAGCTTCTTTAAAGATTCCATAAAAAGTGAGATCATATAGTGTCTGTCTTCTCTGTCCGACTTATTTCACTCAGCATAATACTTTTGAGGTCCATCCATGTTGTCATAAATGAGGAGATTTTCTTCTTTTTATGGCCGAATAATATTCCATTTATAATAGCTATCTATTTCTCTGGCAGAAGAGATGGTGGACTAAATAAAAGCAGGGTTCAACTCCTCTGAGGCTTGAATTGAAATTACAACCAAATTATAAAATAATCAACATGGATTATTGAATTCTAGCTTATCATAACACCTATGTCTGATAATATAAAGAAGGAGCCACATTGAAGCCAGTAGAGGGGGCAAAGTGGCGAATCCAGCTGGACCTGCACCTGTGGGTGGTAGAGGATCATTGAGAGTGAGAGAGAGGCTGCAGAGGCTCCCCTGAAGGAGAGGGAAGTCCTGGCCTCATTTGGGGGCTCCCCAGCTCAGACTCCAGCCTGGAGAAGAGGAGATTCCAATAACTCTGACTACAAAACAGAGGATATTCCAGCCCTCTCAGTGAAATGGAAGAAGACTAAAACCTTGGACACCCATTTGAAGGACTCACACACAGGTTTTCTGACCTGCAGACACTCACTTGGGACACCGGTGGTGGGTAAGACGCTCACATGGGATTACTACCAAGAAAGTCTGCATTACCTGGCACCAGAACAAAGGCTGGGAAGGCAACCACCATTGTACCTTAGTCCATCCCCCCTACCTTGAAATCTATATATAACACCAGCTTCACTGCACAGATCCCTCTCATAGGGCCATTAAGGAGTTCTGTCCTGAGGAGATCAGCCAGCCTCATCCAATCTGAAGATTGCCCAGGGCTTTTGTTGCTGAATGATTGCCATATTGTGCACCTATTAAGGGCTAAGCATTCACAGCTGATGGCAAGCATTGGGAGCATGCATTTTCAAGATAGTTTCAGACACATCCTTGCTACCAATACAAACTTCAGTGAATATTGGGGACCTAGGGCTAGTACCATACATCAGCTGTTTTTGCTGTGAACTGAGGCTTCTGCAGGAATGCACAAATGGTTACGGAAGTTACAGCAAGACTGAGGCTGTACTGATGTGATTGTCATTGTCTCTCTGAGACCTCGACCCACCACAGCCAAAAATTGCCCCAAGGAACCCATTCTCAGTGGACACCTATTGCCTTGTTCCACCCCTAGGTCACACAATCCACACAGGAAAGAAACTGGCTAGCACAAGGAAGGCAATGTGTGTAAATCAGTTGCAGGCAGACCTCTGATGACTGTGAGAGTTGCACTATTGCATCCAGGGAGCTCAGGGTTCTGTGAGAAGACCACAGATGATAATTGTTTTTACTGTGATCTGTGACTACACTGGGAAAGCCCAGGCACAGAAGTTGCAGCAAAACTGAGGCTGCGTTGGCCTGACAGACCTTGTATCTCTGAGATCCCACTTCACCCAAGCCACAAAGTGCCTGCAACCCATTTAAAGGCAGCCTGCTCTGCCCTGCCCTGCCCTACTTGGATCTAGAGTTGTGCAGTTAGTGCAGGCAACAGACCTTGGCTAACACGGTGAATGCATTTTGGGGAAAAGAGTTGTGGGCAGACTACTGCTGCCTGTATGACCTGTATGAGCTGTAATATCTCTTGAGGGGATCACAAGGTCTGTATTGGCCTGACAGCCCTTGTCTCCCTGAGCTCCTGCCCCATCCAATACATAAAGTGCTAGCCCCATGTTGATAGACAGCTGTCCCTGCCCTGGTGTGGTGCATTCAGGCCCAAGGTGGGCAGCAGTGGATCTTGCTATGCTTGGATACTTATACAGGGAACCACAGAGACAGTTCTAGCATGTAAATTGATGTGGCAGTGTCAGGGGAAATTTACTCAACAGACGCAGAATACACCCAGGGTTCCTATGCCACTTAACATACATATCACCCAGAGGCTTTTACAGTTTCAGAAACTCATGCACAATTGACAGGAAGTGTCACACTTGGAGGAGCACAGGTCCCTCTACTAAATAGGCCTAGGTCAGGGATGGGGGATAACAAGACTGCTGCCTATAGCATTGTCTCTTCCATATACCTGTAGTTCCAGCATAGGTAACAACTATCTGCAGATCATTTTGTAGTTCCAACCATGTAGCCCTGAGCAATCAAAGGAAGTGGTGACCTTGACCTACTGAAGATCCCCTCTCAAGGGGCCACAAAATCAATCCATCTGGAGGCTGACATCAGACCACAACAGAGAAACTCCTGACAAGACTCATTAGTGGTACACACAAAGGGTGGTACAATAAGTACACAAGCCTCTTAGGGCAAATTCCTCAATGGGGTCAGCCCCCATACAGCAATTTTTACCCTGTACGTGCAGCCAATTCCCATAATTAGCCTGAGTTTTAATCTTTTCTAATAATGTACTAATAACAATAAAGTATTGATGACAACAGAAGATCACACACAACCCACACAAATATTATGTCCAGAGAACCCAGCATACGGGATCAGAGAGAGTGCACAGCTGGGCCATACATGACACCTTCACATTAGGCCATCTGGCCAAGGCTGAAAGACAAAACATATATTCCTGGCACATAAAAACAAATGCAAAGAGGCTAATAAGGTGAGAAAACAAAGAAACATGACACAAATGAAACAACAGGAGAAAACTCCCAAAAATCGAAGCAAACAACCTACTAAAGACAGAGTTCAAAATAATGGTTATAAGGATGCTTAACAAACTTAGAGAGAGAATGGATAAGCACAATGAGAACTTTAACAGAGAGCTAGTGAGCATAAAAAAGGAAACAGAAACCATAAAAAAGTACCAGACAGAAATGAAGAATGCAATAACTAAAATGAAGAATACACTAGAAGGATTCAACAGTAGACTGGTTGAAGCCAAAGATCAAATTAGTGAACTGGAAAACAAGGTAGCAGAATACACCCAATCATAAACTACAAAAGAAAAAAAGTATTTAAAACAACGAGGACAGTTTAAAAGACCTTTGGGACAACATGAAGCATAACAATATCTGGATATAGTGTACCTGAAGGAGAAGGGAGAGAGCAAGGGATCAAGAATCTATCTGAAGAAATAATGACAGAAAATTTCCATAACCTGACAAAAAAAAATAGACATACCGATCAGGAAGCACAAAGAGTCCCAAACTAGAGGAGTTCAAACAGACCCACACCAAGACACATTTTAATTTAAATGTCAAAGGTCAAAGACAAAGAGAGAATTTTAAAAGCAGCAAGAGAAAGGCAGCTACTTGCTTACAAGGGTACCCCCATAAGAATGGCTGCTGATTTTTCAATGGAAACTTTGCAGACAAGAAGGAACTGGCAAGAGATGTTCAAAGATATGAAGCAAAAATAGAATCTACAACCACGAATACTCTACCTGGCAAGGCTTTTGATTAAAATGGAAGGTGAGATAAAGATCTTCTCAGGCAAGAAAAAGCTTAAGAAATTCATCATTAATAAGCCAGTATTACCAGAAATGTTAAAGGGACTTCATAATAAAGAAATAGTAAAAAATAAAAAAATAGAAATAACAAATAGAAATAATAAAATGACAATAACTATGTACCTATCAGGAATCACTTTAAATGTACAAAGATTAAATGTTCCAATCAAAGGACATCAGGTAGCAATACTTATAGCAGATAAAAAATAGATTTTATACAAAGGCTATAGTAAGAGACAAAGAAGGGCATTACATAATAATAAAGGGATCGATAAATCAAGAAGACATCAACCTAGTAAATATATATGCATCCAACATAAGAGTACCTATATACATAAAGCAATTATTGACTGAGATAAAAGGAGAGATCAACAGTAACACACTTATAGTAGGAGACTTTACCACCCAATTGACACCAATGGACAGATCTTCTAGACAAAGAATCAACAAGGAAACAATGGGCCTACATGACACATTAGACCAGATGGATTTAATAAATATTTTCCAAGCATTTTACCCTAAAGCAACAAAATATACATTGTTCTCAAGTGCACATGGAACATTTTTAATGATAGACCACATGTTAAGACACAAAACAAGTCTCAATAAATTTAAGAAGATTGAAATTATATCAACAATCTTCTCTGATCACAATGTTATGAAACTAGAAATCAACTAAAAAACCTGGGAAATTCACATACAAATGGAGACTAAATATCATGGTACTATACAATGAATGGGTTATTAATAAAACAAAAGAAGAAATCAAAAGATAACAAGAGACAAATGAAAATAAAAACACAATCACTCAAAATCTATAGGACACAGTGAAAGCAGTTCTAAGAGGGAAATTCATAGCAATACAGGCCTACCTCAAGAAATGAGAAAAAGCTTGAATAATCAATTGAATCTTACATTTTAAAGAACTAGAAAAAGAACAGCAATAAAAGCCCAAAGTGAATAAAAGGAAGGAAATAATAAAGACAAGAGCGGAGATGAACAAAATGGAGTCTAGGAAAACAATACAAAAAATCAATAAAACCAAGAGTTGTTTCTTTAAAAAGATAAACAAAATTGACTGACCTTAGCCAGACTCATCAAGAAAAAAAGAGAGAGGACTCAAATAAATAAAATCAAAAATGAAGGAAGAGAATTAACTACAAACTCCACAGAAATACAAAGGATCATAAGAAAATACTATGAGTAATGATAGGCCAACAAATTGAACAATCTGGAAGAAATGGACACATTCCTAAAAACATACAGTCTTCTAAACTTAGAAGAAGAAAAAGTAATTATATATATATATATATATATATATATATATATATATATATATATATATAAAAGCTGAGCGAATTCTTCACCATAAGACTTGCATTATAGAAAATTCTGAAGGGGATCTTCTACTTGAAACAAAGACCTAAAATACTCAACTATAAGTAAGATAACTAGAAAGCAGACAGAAGCAAGAAAATGCAATCCTTATTAAGAACAGGGTATTATAAAGGCCCCCCCAAAAGGCACTAAAAAAAGAGTAAAAGATAACAGCTATTGCAACTTAAAAAAGAATGCTCAGGGTATATAATGATATTTAGAGCCAACAAAAATAGTGTAGGAGAAGATGTAAACATCCAAATCCACTAAGGGAAATGGAGATAAAGTACACTTATAAAAAATAAGCTACTATATGTATACATATTGTTTACATAAACTTAATGGTAACCACACTCCATAAATCCAAAACTGAGATACATAGCATAAGATATGGGAAAATAGAGGCAGAATTCACTCAGCACTACAAATTAAAATAACATTCAGAAGCACATGAACAAAGAAATAACGCTGATACTAAACTACTAGAAAAATAAAGATAAAATAGGTATAGGAATTACTACACTAAATGTAAATGGACTGAACTCACCAATAAAAAGGCACAGTGGATTGTATCAAAAAACAAAGCCCAAGAATATTCTGCCTTTAAGAAACACATCTCAGCTACAAAGACAAAGATAGACTCAAAGTTAAATGTGGAAAACAATAATCCGAGCAAATGGCATCCAGATGAAATGGATGTAGCTGTACTTATAATTGACGAAATGGATTTCAAAATAATAAAAAAAAAGGTAAGGAGAGATACTGAGGTAAACATTATAATGATAAAGAAACCATACATCAAGAAGACCTAATACTTATTATTGGCTATGTTCCCAAACAGGGAGCCCCTGAAAATATAAAGCATCTACTAAGAGAAATAATGGGAGAACCTGGTGAACACAATCATAGTAGGGGGACTAAATACCCCATTGACATCTATGGTTATATCATCCAAACAGAAAATCAAGAAGAAAATAATATCTTTAAATGATACATTAGACATATTGGATATAATCAACATTTACAGAGCCTTTAATACCAAAACAGCTACTTATACATTCTTCTCTAGTGCACATGAAACATTCTCGAGGATAGACCATATGTGGGACACAAAACTAGTCTCAACAAATTTAAGAAGATAGAAACCATAGCAAGTATATTCTCTGATCATAATGCTTTGAAACTGGAGATCAACTTTAAAAAGAAAGTGAGAAGAACCACAAATACATGAAGGCTAAATAACATGATTCTAAAGAATGACAGAGTCAGAGAAAAATAAAAGTAGAGATCAAGAAATACATAGAAACAAATAAGAATGAAACTACAACATATCAAATTTTTGGGATACAGCAAAAGCTGCAATAAAAGAAAGGTGTGTGTGTGTGTGTGTGTGTGTGTGTGTGTGTGTGCAGAATGATACACTTGAAACTTATTTGATTTTGTTAATCAATAACACTCCAATAATTTTTAATAAAAAAGAAAGAAATGTGAATCAAAATGGTAAATTTTAAAAGGTTCAAATGGTGCACATATAAGGATAAAAAGTAGGTATATGATAACACCAAACCCACAATTTTAAAAGATATATATAACATTGTCCCTCCTATTGATGTATTTTGGAAAATTCAGCAAGTTCAGGTAAGTATCAAGTACAAAGAAGTGCATAAAAGTACTCAATGTTTATGATTTGGTGTCTAACTTTCTAATCTCTCTCTCTCTCTCTCTCTCTCTCTCTCTCTCTCTCTCTCTCTCTCTCTCTCTCTCTCTCTCTGAACAGGCAGTAACTTTGAGAAGAAATGCTCAGAAATATTTCTATCATTTTAAGTGGAATAAATTTGACTCTCTCAATGGATTTACTATTTATTTGATTTTTAGTAGAGTGAAGGGTTCTTGAGTTTGTAACTAGAAATATAATGACTATATTCTCATACTCTTACATAGAAATATCTACTACTTTTACATCACTAAAATTAATTAGATCTTCAGAGGAGAAAAGGCTGAAAGTTGTATTTTTCCTTACTATTGATGGTATAGAGAATAATTAAATATGAAATTTTCTCCCACTCCAACCCCCACAAGAAAGTAAAAAACAATCTTAAATTTTACATACAGATTGACTTTGGCAGATTTCTCAGGGATGTTTTAAATGGACAGTAATATTTTTTATTTTCTTGTTATTTTCTACTTTAAAAAGAAGAAAGTTAAATTTTCCACATGGATTCAGATTGACAACTATTACTAAAGTAAAAAAAAAACAGAATTTATTATTTTAAAAGTTCCTTTAGTGCTGCTTTAATTGAGTTATTTGACTTTGTCTCTTTAAGAACTTTGCACAACATTTTATTCTCCCAAATAAGAAAGAATGTTTTCCCTCCTCAGTCACTCTTGTGGCATACTTGTCAGACACCTTCAGTACAGAGTAAAAGGACACTGGGGTTGGAGTTAAATTGTTTCTTTGCTTCTGTCTATATAAAGAAATTGCTTCCCTTCCCTTTTCCCTGTTTCTAATATATAATAAACTTTCTTTTCATTCCAAATCCCAAAATAAAAAGTTAGCATCAATTTACTCCATTTAATAAATATCCCCTTGTTTTTCTCATATTGAATTTCACATTAGTTTTAAGTTCTTCTGAGGTCTTAAAAAATAATTTTCTTGAAAAATGAGCAGCAATCTTGAACAATGACACAGCTATAATTTCAAGGTTATTGCTGGCAGAGGTAAATGAAAAGAATACCATGGTTTACAATATTAGCATATATGCTATCACCAAATTATAGATTTGTCTTCAGTGAAGGGGTATTCATTATAGTTATTGACAACTGTTAAAATACTCTTACATTTTGTCAAAGAATTTGAATCACATATATGACATAGAAGGCAAGCATTTATTCAGTGCAATGATATGATGGTTCATTTGCAAATAATGTGTGTTTTGGGTAGGTTTGTCCTTTAGATTTCAAGACTGTCTTCTTCTTCCCACTTGAATAATAAATCAGTATTACTATAAGAGGCAGGGGATGAATAGAAACAAAGTTTCTCTGTTGCAGTTCAACTACAAGAGAAAAATTCTTTTAATTTATGAGAAAATTGTATTGAATATTATTTAAATAAAACATTTTTCCTCAGCATAGCATGGGACTCGGATGACATCTTATTGTATTGAAATAAGGGGGTTAAAGTTATTTATTTTAAATGTCTCATGCTAGGTGAAGCTTTCCTCTAAAATCTTACATTATGTCAAATTAAAAAAAAATGTCTTCCATAAGCTGCTACACTTTCCTGAACCTTTTGTTAAAACTTTAGAAATTTAAATTTATGGTTAACTCAAGATTTATAGTTAAATCAAGCCAGGAAGAACAGAAAATGTTCTCACAATCTGGACAGTTTCTTTCCTGGACCACGATGTGTAAAGTATTGGGAGCAAACACATATAATACATTTTACATAAGTATATTCATTTGATGAGCACATATATGGCTTCAAAATTAAATCCTTCCTCTGTGCAGTCTAAGTCCAAAATTCTTTTGTGAACAGACCTTATCATGAAATAATGTTTCTGCTTCCTTAATATTGTGTGACTGTGCTGGCCTGCAATTATAATAAATAATGATATGTGGCCAATTTATTGAAGGTCTTTGAGATAGAGACCAAATGATAAGGTTCCGTTTTTTGATATTTCTATATAAAAAGTTTAGGTTTCAAATTCCTATTTTTATGGATACTAGTATGCTTTCTGGGGAAAACAAACTTTGAAGTTATCAGAACATTTTTTTAATCTAAATGATCTAGAGTAAAGTAGATCTGTCTGTTAGTTTTACCTAGGGTACTTAGCTATTCTGTTGTCCTTGTGGGTCAAACTTCAGTGTAAATAACTTTATCCAGGAACAACTTCTTGGATGTGCCCCACATCTGTCAGTGAAGCATTTAGATCCAATCTAAACACAAGCTTGAAACAAAGTAGCTGAAGCACACATGAAACTTAACAAATTCTCCTATTTTGAATGCCCAGTTTTTTATTTAAAATATACATGTGAAAGAAAAAAGCAGGCATTTGACATTTTAGACTCTGTGTTGTTTTTCTTCTCTTTGATCTGCTAAGTGACCAGAAGTACTCTGGTGTCACATGTCCCTGTAGGTGAAAACCAAGTCATTATATAGTAAAGTAAACTGCATGGAAATATATTTTTCTCAGTGTCTATTTGACTCTCATACTCACACATACACATATGAAATGTAGACCAGTCTTATATGCTTTTGGTGATAATTTTTGCAGGGAGGATTGGGAGTTAAACTAACTAAATAATTCTTAGAACCTAAAAATCTAATAGCTTGCAATTTCTTTTTCATTTTATTATTTTGTTAAGTAATCAAGTTATCTATGTTACTTTCATAATCTTCCACTTTTCTCCTCTGGTTCCCTATGCTCAGTGATATGCAGGACTGTAGTGTTTTGAAATAATAATGCAGAAGTATCTATAAATCTGATGTACATTTAAAAATACAGCTCAAAAATCATTTCTAATGATAATAATGCCCCACTCAAGGGAGAATCAAACATTTTTTAAACATTCGAATATGTAATTTTATGATACAAACATGTATATAAAAGCTAATATTAAAGATTCATATTTTCTGACCCCTACCAAGTAGCTACTAAAATATGTATTATAGGGTTGAGAAGTTCATCCTAACCTTAAAGTCCATGGCCCTTAAAAGTAAGAATTGATACTAAGTGTTACAGCTCTGAGTTCTTTTATGTTCTCAAAATTATCCATTTTAACAGGCAGCTGCTAATGATTGGGTCCTTAGAATTTTTTTCAATCTGTAAGTCTCTTTATATGCATCATGCAATTTATGATAACTGTAAGTAAGTGTAAGTTACCTGATCAAGTAAGTACTAGAGCCAGCATTTGATCTTAGTAATGTGTGATTTAAAATGCAGGTTCTAAAACACTACTCAATAGTGATATAGATATCTAACACATCCTATGATATACTAAGTATATGAGGCTTATACACTAGACTAAGCATTTTAATATTAAAAACAAGATAATGCTTGGAAAAGTCCAAGCTTACAATGTCAAAAGCACATAGTGAGCATTCCCAAAATGTTAAAATTCTAGTACTAAATTTTCTAAGTAAATAATGGCCCCCTTTACAAAAAACAGTTTGCAGGCTAATGAGGGCAGAATACAAATAAAACTTTACATAACAGGATTTAAATTATAGTTCAATGTAACAATAGAGATGTGATAAGGAAGTACAAAGTTACTTATATAGACTAAGGGTCCCCAACCCTTGGGTCAATAACCAGTACTGGTTAGGAACTGGGCTGAAGCAAGGAGGTAAGTGGCAGGAATGAGCAAAACCTGAGCTGTATTTGCAGCCACTCCCCAGTGCTAGCATCACTGCCTCAGCTCTACCTCAGATCATTGGGCATTAGATGCTCATAGGAACACCAGTCCCCGATGCCAAAAAAAAAAAAAAAAAAAAAGGTTTGGGAGCACTGATATAGACTATACTTTTCTAAAATAGAGTATTTTAAAATAAAAATCTAAAAATACTCAAGGAATAAGTGGAACTTGAGATTTTCTTGAGTAATAGTTAGAATTTGCATAGGAAAGAAGAAAAGATTCTAGATGGATGAAATTGTATGAGCAAAAGGAAGGAAGCTGGATTGTTAAAATATTAAATTATGGTGATTACATTCTGAGAATTTTTATTCTCTCTCTTATGATCCATGACTCATTTATTATTTTTAACCATTGACTGAACACACTTTTCAGTTCATTTAAGAGATCAGGCAGTATAATAACTGGAACATCAATACTGGGGTCAGAAGAGCTTTTCCTAAATGTTTAATATAAAAAAATATAATATTCTTTTTACAATACAAAAAAGTTGAACATATGTTTGGAGGTGGATGCTTTTCACCAACAAATACACAATCTACACAGACAAACGATGATCATACATCTTGAAAAGCATTGTCTACTAGGCTATAAAGATACACAATTTATTTGTGTATGACACATTACATTTTAAGGTATAATAATGTTTAATAACTATAAATCTGAAATTAATAACTAATATAACATTGTATATCAACTAAACTTAAAAGAGAAAGAGAAGGAAGGTTATACCAGATGAAAGGTCACATTTCTTTTTATTTATAACAAATATTATGAAGCTATTATAAATGCAGGGTAGAATCAGAAACATGGAGTGAAAGATATCCCCAGATCTCTCCCCTTGAAACAACAATGAGCTTAACATCTAAAAGAACAACAACAACAACAACATACTCAACCAGCACACAAGCATTTCTGAGCAAGGGATCTTTGCATAAGAGCTACCACAGGTCAGAGCATCAGGAGTCAGGCATCAGACTGGTAGAAACAAAGAAGCTGCCTCTCCAAGCTGTAGCTCCTTGAAGGAGAAAGTGGAGGGGAGAAGGTGTGACAGATTCCCTGAACATCACAGACTGAGATGCTGTGAGCAGTGCCAAGGGATGAGGACAGAAAGCAGAGGAATAAGGACAACAGAAAAGCAACAATTGATTATTACCAGCTGCAGTGGCAAAACGCAAGGCTGAGGCATGGCCTACATTTCCCAGCCCAGAGAGACCTTCCCCCCATATCCTCCAAGAACAAACACCGTAGAGACCCAGGGAAATCTCAGCAAGCACTATCAAAACTAACACTAACACTGACAGGGACTGAGAATGAGGGTAGTGAGAGTGATGAATATCTATAATGAAAAAAAGGTACTATTAGGACGTTATATAAAGCAAACAAACATATAAAAAACTGTTTCTTAGCAACAGGACAAAGAGAAAAAAATATATATCTACTATCTGGAACAAAAAGCAGATACACTTCCATTAATTCCAGGGTGGAGAAATAATCCATTAAACATAATGACAACAAAGGTGACAGGGCCACTCAAAAAGAAAAAAAATAAAATTTTTCAGAAAAATAGCTTATAGACATAGAAATATATGACTTAAGTAACAGAATTCAGGACAGTATCTCTGAAAAAACAATGAGATCCAAAACAATTCATATAAACAATTTAAGGAATTTTTTAAAAAAGACTAGATCAGCAAGCTGACTTTTTAGGAAAGAGACTGAAAGCCTCAAAAATAACTAAATAGAATTCTGGAAATAAAGAACACACTGAAAGAGATGAAAAATGAAACAACAAGCTTGGGAAATAGAGTTGACCAAATGAAGGAAAGGATCAGTGATAGACAGAAATTTAAAAATCAATCATAAGGAAGATGAGAAAAACTCCAAGACATATTGTATGAAAATTATCAAAAATCAATGACAAAGAAAGAATTCTCAGGACAGCCAGGGAAAAGAAGATAGTAACCTATAAAGGAAAACCAATGAGATGATCGTTGGACTTCTCAGCAAAAATCTTAAAGCCAAAAAGGAGTGGAATCAAATATTTAAATTATTAAATAAAAGTGAAACAATCCAAAAATAATGTATCCAGTAAAGTTCTCTTTTAGATATGAAGGAGAAATAAAGACCTTTTCTAGACAAAAAATTGAGGGAATTCTGCACTACAAGGCCTTCCTTACAGGAAATACTGAAAGGGGTCAGCTCACCTAAAACAAACTGTCAAAAAATGCATAACTATAAGTAAGGTAACTAGCAAGTACTTAAAAGTAGAAGAGTGCAACCTTTACTAAGAACAGGGCATTATAACTTGAACAATAAGAAAAAAATTGCTATTGCAAGATAATAATAAACGTTCAGCACATACAGGAACAAATTGAGACAACAATAACAGAAAGGGGGAGGATTCAAATATCCAAACATGCAAAGGGGAATAGAAATAAGGTGCACACAGAAGAAAATGGAATATTACATATATGTATCCCTCCTCTACATATTTGTAACAGAAAACACATGCCCAAATTTCAGAACTGAAGTGTATAACATTAAAAAAAGAAGGAAGAGAGGGAAAATCCACAAACATGCCCCCAAAACAACAAGAACAAGAACAAGAACAAGAACAACAACAACAACAACAACAACAACAACAACAACAACATAAACAGACACACAAGGACAAGGAAGCAAAGGAAATACTAAGCTACCAAAAAGCAAAACATAAAAATGGTTACAGAAAAACTTCGTATTTCAATAATTACCCTAAATGCAAATGGACTGAACTCACCAATAAAAAAGCACAGAGTTGCGGATTGCATCAAAAAACAAAACCCAACCCTATTCTACCTCTAGGATACACATCTCAGTTCCAAAGACAAATATAGACTCAAAGGAAAGGAGTGAAAAATATTTCAGGCAAATGACATTCAGAGAAACATGGGAGTAGTGGTACTAATAGAAAATAAAATAGACTTCAAAATAAAATACGTAAAGAAAGATACCAAGGGAAACTTTATAATGATAAAGGGAATCATATACCAAGAAGCTATAACATATATTAATATTTATGTTCCCATTTAGGGAGCCCCCAAATATATAAGTCAGTTACAAACAGAACCAAACAGAGAAACAGACCAAAATGGTATCTTACCAGGGGACCTAAATATCTCACTGTCAGATATGAACAAGTCATCCAAACAGAAAATCAATAAGGAGATAATATCTTTAAATGACACATGAGAACAACTGTATATAATTGACATTCACACGTACTTTCATCACAAAACTGCTGCTTATATATTCTTCTCTAGTGCACATGGAACATTGTAAAGGATTAAAAAAATACTGGGAGATAGATATAGGCTCAAAAAATATAAGAGGGTTTAAATCATACCAACTATATACTCTGTTAATAATGCTTTGAAGCTGGAGATTAACTGTGAAAAGAAAGCAAGAAGAACCACAAACACATGGAGAATAAATAACATGCTATTAAGGAATGACTGAATCAGAGAAGAAATAAAAAGAGAGATCAAGGGGTACATAGAAACAAAGGATAATGATAGTACACCATATCAAAACTTTTGGGACGTGGCAAAGGTGGTCATAAGAGGAAAGTTCATATCATTACAGGCCTACATCTAAAAACAAGAACTAGCCCAAATAAACAACTTAATGGTTCATCTTAAAAAACTAGAAAAAAGAAAAAATAAAACCTAAAATCAGCAGAAGGAAAGACATAATCAAAATTAGAGCATAATTAAAGGAAATTTAAAAAATTAAAAAAAACAATAGAATAAGTAAAATTAACAAAAAGCTGGTTCTTTGAGAAGGTTGATAAATTTGGAAAACCCCTGGCTAGACTCACTAAAGAATAAAGAGAAAGGACACGTTGTCTCCCTTTGTGTCTAAATCACCCCTGCTTGTAAAGATAACAGTGAGATTGGATTAGGTCTCATTTTAGCCTTATTTTAATTCAATTGCATCTTTAAAAGTCCTATCTCCAAATACAGTCACATTCTGAGACATTGTGGATGAGGGCTTCAATGTGTGAATTGTGGGGAGACAAGATTCAGCCCACTGAAAGGACAATTCATTGGAGTATACTTCCTAGTGCTCTACATTACTCAGAAGACAAAAACATAGTTTAGCTGTAGGAGATTTTTTAGCTTCTTGGCAAAAACATATGCTATCCTCTCCAAACATAATGCTGGTTATTACTGTATGGAAAAAGTCATTGGACTGAAAAAATTAATGCAGAATAAATAACCCATGTTTGATTTGTTTTAGAACGTCATTGACCAAACTAATTTTTAAAAATTATTATTTGTTTTGTTTTGTTTTAAATAGACTTTACTTTTCTGAATAATTTTATTTTTACAGAAAATATGAGTAGAAAGTATAGAATTTACACATGTTCCTCTCCACCCCACCTCCCACATAGCTTCCCCACTATCAACACCCTGCATTAGAAAGGTGCATTTTTTACAATTAATCATCCTACATGAACATATAAACATCACCCAAAATTCAAAGTTTACATAGGATGTATTATTGGTGTTGAATATTCTAAAGGTTTCAACAATTGCATAATGTCAGGTATCCACCATTATTAGAATATCATAGAGAACAATTTCACTGCCCTAAAAATCCTCTTTGTTTTCTATTCATCTCTCCCTCTCCCTAATCAGTTAAGCACTTATTTTTTTACAATCTCCATAAATTTTGACTTTTTCAGAATGTCATGTAATTGAAATTATATAGTATATAGACTTTAAAATTGGCTTCTTTCACTTAGCAACATGCATTTAAAGTTCCTCCATGTTTTTTCTTAGCTTGATAGATCATTTCATTTTATCCCTGAATAATATTCCATTGTCTAGATGTACCAATGTTTATTTTTCCATTTATCAACTGAATGATATCTTGTTGTTTCCAAGTTTTAGCAATTATAAATAAAGCTGCTATAAACATCCATGTGCAGATTTGTTATGGGCATTAGATTTTAATTAATTTAGGTGAACACCAAAGATTTTAATTGCTGATTTTGTGGTAAGAATATGTTTATTTTTGTAAGACACTGCCAGACAGTCATATTATTTATTTTATTTTACATTTTTTTCTAAAGACACGTTAGAATATAAAGACGAACTATGAAATAACAAACATCATGCTCAGAATGCATCCATAACATATATGTTTAAAGTCTAAAGTAATTGTAAAATTTGGACAGAACAATATATTAAATCTATGTAATTTTAACATAAATCACCACAGATTACCTCATTAATAAAAAGAGATCATAATAATGTGGGTATGATGAGTGGATACAATATAGGTGTTAAAATAGTTTTAGAGTTAAAATTAAAATGAATTCAATTATTAGGTAATTTAAATTATTCATGTAAACATCTTTATATATGTCAGTTTGAAAATTTTCAAATTCTTTCCCTTTGGTCTTTACATTTTTGATAGCTAAAAAATCTCATAGGTAAATCAAGTCACTTTTTCCTACGGTAGCTCTTCTATTTTGAGACCAAACTGGAGCTGGAATCTAGATCCCTTTACAAGTCAGCCCTATAGTTTTAGATGCTCACTTATGATTTCTCTATTATGAGAAAACTTAATTCCCAAGAACTATAAATCTTAGCAGATGTTCTCATTCTAAATTCATGCAACATGAAAACGGGGTTGGTATATGATTTTCCCATGGATATATAGCAGTTAAAGGAACTCAAAGTATTTTAGGGGCTTGTCTTTCCTTTGGAGAAAAAAATAAATTATTTTTCTCAAAATAAAAAGAAGCAATGATGTATTCCTTTGATTTGATATGAGATGTTAACTCATTACTTTACTTGTTTTCCATGTCAAAGATATAGACATTTTTGGTATATAATTGAAATGCTGTGAAATGTAATAGCTTTTAAACTAAGTAAATAAGTTTACATTTACTTAGGTTTAAAAAGGTTTATAGTGCCAATGTTACATGGGATAATACATTTCTTTAAAACTTTATTCTTTTCATTAAAGGTACTTATTAGAGTTACCAATGGCAAATTAATTTACCCAAAAGAAAATATCTAAAATAAATTGTAATTAGACCACAATGAATAAAATGATGACGGCCTTACAATTTTTACTATAGCAGTAAAATTGTCCACAATGCTGATATAATCAGATGATAAAACAATTATCATTAGTAAACTATTGTCTGTGTGAAGGATATACTATTAAATGTTTATAATTATTTTTTATGAAATGCCTTAAGGTGTTATTGGTAAATAAAATTACATAGGTTTTAAATATACAATTCTATAATACATCATCTGTATATTGCATTGTGTTCACCACCAGAAATCGAGTCTCCTTTCATCACCATATATTTGGCCCTCTTTACTTTTTTGTACCTACCTACTTTTCTTCTAGTAACCACCATACCATTATTTGTGTCTATGAGTTTCTATTTGTTTGTTTGTCTTGTTTGTTTGTTGCTTTCAGTTTTATATCCCACATATGAGTGAAATCATATGATTCTTGATTTTTTTACATCTGACATATTTTAGATGAAATATCTGAAATATTCCATCTGAATATCTTGAGAATATCTATCCATGTTGTTGCAAATGGTAGTATTTCATCTTTTATTATGGCTGAGTAGTACTGCATTGTATATATACATCACATCTTTTTTATCCAATCATCTACAAAAGGACACTTTGGTTGTTAAAAATAAAACATAGATGCCTCTTTTTAGTGCATGTAGTTAAAGGACATACATATTGTTGTTCACCTCATTGTGATATTCTTTATTTCTTGATTTTGAGTATACAGTTGCATGAACATGTGTGCATGCATGCACACAGACACAAATGCATGCTCATGCTGTCATTAAGATATATCCAATAAAAGACTACTGCATGCATACACCTGGAATTTAGGAGACAGAATGATAGTACTTGGGATGCAGTAGTTTATGGCTTTTGAAAAGTTGAATCTGTTAACAAATAGATCAGTAAAATATCTTGTTTGAAATAACTAATGAAGAGGACATTTTTCTTTAAGGTGTTTTGTTTAATTCCTGTTAATGTTAAGAACTCACTAGACAAATAAATGATTTTATCACGAAAATGATATAGATTTGTGTTTCTTGGCTAAAAGTTGGTGAACTACTTAAACATGTTCTTAATAAACAACTTCAGAAATAAATTATTTTATTTTTCTCAAAGGAACCAAATAAGTATGTGTTTTAGAAGAGACAGAGCTAAACATATAATTCATTTTTCTTATGCAATGAGACTAGATATCATTTGTAGAGGTAATAAAGTTATACTTTTGTTTTGTTTTGTTTTGTTTTGTTCTACCTTGAGCCTGAACTTCAGTCTAGGTAATATTTTTTTAATGTGGTTTAAGGGGCCAGTCTAAGGCAACAACGATGTAGAAAAATGAATTAGGAGTCAGTTGTGAGTTTTCACCACAGCTTAGAAATTTATAGGATAAGAGATATTTGACAAGTTACATTGATTCTGAGTTTCTTCTTGTTCATACTTTGGTGACAATGATATCTGTTCTGCAGGACTATTGTAATGATGTAAAATAAGATGTAAAGTCTTAAGTTTATAGATATGAAAGGCCTCATTTTTAAAATAATATTTAGTCCAGTTTGAAAAATAAGCAATAGTAAATTAAGCAAAACAACAATTTTGATTATTCTAGCTAAATAATAAAGTTAGTATGCATATGAGAAGATTTTTGAGCCTTGTCTGTACTTACATCTCAATTAGGAAAAAAATTTTACCAGAGCAATTTATTTCAGACCTGAAAGTCTATTTTGTCCACAATATTGTCTCATGGATTCCAGTATAATCACATCTCCTCTTAACTATTGCTACCTTCTTCCTCTTTCACCAAGCTTTGAGAATATAAACATGTGTCTACAGTATGCAGACACTTGCATGTTCCTAGAAAAAAATGTACATCAATGGAAAATAAATTTAAAATGAAAGGCGAAAATCATGAAATTTATTTTTTTCTGACTACCTGCTTCATTTATTTTGCTCTTGATATTGAATAAATAGAGACTAGATCTTATTAAGCCTGCTATAGGAGATATGGGTTAATTCATGTGAGAAGTACATTTCTTCATTCTTACAAGTTTCTAATTATGCAAGTTATTGTAATGGTGTGTGTGTGTGTGTGTGTGTGTGTGTGTGTGTGTGTGTGTGTGCATGCACGTTGACACACATCTCTGTTGCAATATCAAGTTCTGAACGCAACTTAAAAGACTTAGATTAAGCTCAGAAATCATAAGAAATATTTAAGTCACTAGAAAAGAAATGTTGAAATTGGGATCCACCCATTATTTTAAAAATGGGTGCATGCCACTGTGGCCTTTCATTTGTGGGAAAGCTCACATCTGATTGGGGAGGAGTGAAACTTTAAGTTTTCTCTTTGAATACTAGAAGTTATATCTCTCTTAGTAGGTATTGCAAACTTTCCTATAAGTCCAGAGATCAAATTTTAAATTGTCATTTCATTGAGAGTAACTTGTACTGTTCGACTTTTCGCTTTTATAATAACTAGCCACATTTCCCCCAGGCATCGTTACTGTGAAAGATTCTGTAAAAATAGAGAACTTTAACAAAAGTTTCATTAAGTCAAAGGACCATAAACAAACTAAACCAAATGACAAGTCAGAGAGATAAAATGAGTTTTATCTTTCACACTTTTCTCCCGTGCTCTTGTTGCACTGGCACAGTACTTAGGTATAATAAACCAATTGATCAGCAGGAAGCTGTTACTTTAATTATAAAATGAAACAACCCTTCTAATGTAGGATGGAAAGCCTTGTTAGTTTCCACTCCAGACACATAGTTCTGAATGGGCTCCAAATTCAAATACTTAGAAAGGCTGTTGTCTGATTGTTATGTGAAGGCTTGAAACAGCCCTACTGATTTGAGCCACCCTGGTTTTGTTTCTGTGTTTTATTTTATTTTATTTATCTGGAATGTCATCCTTTGCCCTTAGGTGGAGATAAAATGCTAATACTCCTTGGGTCCCAACCATCAGGCACTTTTGAATAGTTCATTTATGGGAAATCATTTTTTAGATAGCTTTTTGTCTGATTATTGGCCCTGGCCATTAGGGCTCAGGCATAGACACGATGAGCCTTTCAGAAAAAATTAAAGAAGATGTAAAGAGTAAATGCAGATATTTTGCAACATAGTTAAAAATAAATTGCACTACAGGCAATTATGCAAGTTTTACTAGATACATTAAAAAGACATCAAATGCACAGCTGTTTTAAGTGTCTTTTAAGCTGACAAATTAACTGTCTAAAAAATTGTAAGATTTGTCAGCTAATAATGCTGTTTTATCTGCTTTAACATATGCCTTCCTAGTTCATGAAGCATTACTGTAAGTGCCAAAAGGAGATAATGTGCATTTTACAACATTATGTCTTAAGTGGAATGGATCATTGGCCATGAAGAAGTGTGTTAATAAATCTCCTAGGCTTTGTTAATTGCACTCAATGAAGTGTCACTGTTAAAACACAAAAGATGTGATAGAGAAAGCTGAACATAATGTCTTTCAGTTTTACAATTATCAGTTCACTAGGAAAATCGACCAAAAAGTCCATAATTTGTTGAAGCCTTATTCACTTACATTTTCCTAGTCAAGGTCATAATTGTGGATGCCTTCAAAGCTATTTTTTAAATGTTCATCACAAAAAAACTAACTTTGCTGGAGAGAAGAAACATTTTTCCTCTGAATGACATTATATGCCTACCAGGTTCAAGAGAAATAAAGTAGCATTGAATTAAACAGTAGTCTTTTTTATATATTAATTTCAGGTGTACAGCATAGTAATTAGACATTTATATAACTTATGAAGTGATTCCCCTGGTTAGTACCTGCCTGGCACTATACATAAACAATAGTCTTTTAGAATCACTCACAATCAAGCACATGAGTTGAGAAAAATACTATTTTGTATGGCTTGTCCCAAAATAGTAGGTAAAAGAAGGTAGTGCACACTATGAAATTAAAAGACACTACTTCAGAGGCCAATTGAAATAAGCCCTGACCTTAAAATAAGTAATAATAAAATTATAAAGTTTAGTTTATTTGAAATTTGGTATGTTTTTCCTTTTAAATTTAGACACAAGTCACCAGTATAGTCAATCTAAAAACTTGATATGAACATTTCTTTTCTCTAAGTTTTAACAAACTTACAATGAGAGTAATGTCGTTTACATGTTAGAGCAAGAAGTGTTTGTGTGTTTTTTTTCCTTTATTGTTGAGAGTTTACCCTTAATCAGTTTTGATTAACCTGTCAGCTTTCAATTCTGGTCCTGAAGAAGCAGGAGTTCTGACTTTAATAATGCTTTAAAAATGACTTTCACAAATCATGTGTAGGTAAAGAGAGGGGAAACAATGAAACTACATACTACCTTTGAAACTAGGTGGAGAATTTCATGTTTTATGTGTTTATTTGAGTATAAGATTCAATAAAATAGTTAACCAAAGGTAAATATGAGGCAATTCCAGAAATCCTGCATTAGACCCTCTGTTGAATTCCTGACTAGTTGAATGATCCACTAAGCCCAATTTAATTATCTATAAACTAAAATAAGAACATCCACTTCATAGGATCATTGTCAGGATCAAGGAATAAAATTTATGTGAAAAGTACTTTAAAAGCCAAATTAGTATTAGGCATTCTTAATTATGGGTTAAATATCAAAGATATAATTCTTATTATTCAAACACTTTATATCTAGTACCTCAATTTATCTTTACAACAATCTTTTGAGGAAAGTAGTAGAAATATATCTAAGTCAAATATTTTATTTTGGCCTGCTCAGTATAAGGTGTTATACTAGAGGTTATAATTGTATAACTAAGTATGATGCAGAGTTCATCTCTCTTAAAGTTTATCATCTATTCATGTAAGCATACTGGTATTTCTGTAGAGGCAATTGGAGCTCAAAGAAGTAAAGATATCTTTTTAAATCAGCACGGTTAGGTTAGGAAAAACAAAACTAAACTAAATTAAACTAAACTAAACTAAGCTTTCAAGTGTATTTCAGCTCTAAATACGCCTTGCGTCTAGAAAACAAATCTAATTGTCTGTCTAATGCTCTTTCACATGCTCACAGTACTCATTTAGATTACATAGAAAATGAAAATAAAATAGGTCACATGTTAGAAACTATTTTGGGAGTTCTAAAATTCATGTTGATATTTGGACTAGGTGCAATAGAAGGACTAGAGTGAAAGAACTTCAGCTCTGTCGTACTACATTCAGTAAACTACTTGAGTTACTTCATTTCTGGCCAGACCACCCCAAAGGATTAGGAAGTCCTAATTATCCTAACCACCAATCCTCTTTTTGATTGAGCATGAATGGGATGATTTGATCTTAAGTGTAGGTTATAAACAGCTATGCCAGCCAGTCTTAAATGAGCTTTTAAATAATATATATCATAATTAGTGGAAACTAGATTAGGAGTATTTTTTCCTTAAACTTTAAAATGTTTTGATCACTTTTCTCTTTGAACTGCTGCTTCTACTTAAAGTTAGAAACCACAAGGAAAGAAATACCATCAATTCATTGATGTCTCAATATGCATAAGTAGAAAAGAAAAAAATATCAAAAGATACTCAATTTGGATGATTTTTTTTAAGTTCATGACTGGTGTGCATACAGTTGAGAAAGTTAGAAGTATCTAAACTTCTGAGTGCAGTCAAATAAAAATGTATGTCATATTGATCTCAAGGTAAGAATTACGTGTTTAAAACAAGACAAATTAGACAAAAATAAATCAAGAAACTGAGAAAGATAGAAAGGAGAGGAAGGAAGGAAGGAAGGAAGGAAGGAAGGAAGGAAGGGAGAAAATGTAGTTATATTAAGAGATGAGAAGTGCATATATATGGAGTCCTTCTCTATGGCCAGTGTGTATATTCTTATAAACATGTAAAATATGTTAGATCTTAGTAAATTCAAAAGTTGAATCTTTCACTATACACCAGTTCAAGTTGTTGTGGTATAATAATAATAATAATAATAATAATAATAATAATAATAAATATTTGTTGAGCACTTACTATGTTATAGGCACTAGCTTAAGAACTTTGTATTAAGTCATTTAGTATTGACAATAACTTTATGAGGCAGGTTATATAAATATTTTCCACTTAACAGATGAAAAATATAGGCAGAGAGACATTAAATAATTTGATCTGGATTACAAAGCTAGTGACTTGTTGAGTCAGGCTATCTGATTCTAGAGCCCAAGATATTAGTCACTATAGTTTATTCACTAAGTAGTATGCTCTCTTTCTGTTATCTTTCTTGGAAAGATAAAAACATCTGCCATCTGATGGCTGGCTCGCTTCCTTGTTGGAAGAAAAGATGAGCTAGGATCTAGATACTTATCAGGGCTGTACTGAGTAAGTCAATTCAAATATCCTTGCCTCCCTCAAAAGATAATCTGTCTGATTGGTTATAATAACTTTCATTATTTCTATTATTTCAAGCAAGGTATATATTTTTCTCAAACAACTTAGAAAATAGATATAAAAAATTATAAAAAAAAACTATGTGTACACACACACACACACACACACACACACACATGCATGTGGGAAAAAACTCAAGTGTGTTTATTAACAGTAACTACAATGTGAAAAAGCAGAAAGGTATGTCTTGGCTTCTAAGATGCTAAGGCACTCTTAAAATTTTCTAGAAGAAAGAAGCTGATACTCCACCTATGCCTGGAAAACTATGTTTAGTTTTGTACACTACACAAGATATTGACAAGAGTCCATCAATAAGAAAATATCTGGAATAGTGTAGGGATGTAAAAGCATGTCAGAATAAGAAAAAGTGATAGAACTTGGAACTAAAAATACTAAGAAATGCAAGTACCTTTAATTTCTGCATTTAGATAGCTGAAGAGCTATTATATGAAATAGTAATAAAACCTATATTACTACAAATTAAGAAAAAAAACATTCAAATTTTTATGAGGAGAAAAAAGTAGAATTTATTTTCTGGGAAATTTGTGATTCTCTGTTAATGAAGCTGATCAAGCAGAGATACTGTACATGCTTAAAATGGTCTAGAGGGGATATAGGCTTTGGAGGAAGGAAATGAAGGATCTTGTCTTAGTCCAGTTCAGGCTGGTATAACAAACATACCACAGTCCAGGTGGCTTAAACAATAAAAAAAATATATTTCTCACAGCTATGGAGGCTATAAGTCTGAGATTAAGGCCCTGACATATTCAGTGTCTAGTGAAGGTCCACTTTTGGTTCATAGATAGTGCCTTCTCACCGTACTCTCACATAGCAGAAGGGGAAATGGAGCTCTCTGGGTCTTTTTTATAAGGACATTACTCACTTTCATCATGAACATTCTGCCCTCATGACCTAAATACCTCCAAAGGCCCCACCTCCAAGTACAGTCGTATTGGGGATTAAGTTTCAATTTACCAATTTTCAGAGGAAACAAACATTCATGTTTCAGATGACCCTTTTTATTCTGAATCTATGCACAAATGGCATTCAAATACCTGGAACCTTGTGTGTGTCCTTAGGTAAAATCATGAAGGTAATCTACCAATTTTTCAATACTTCTTTGCTCTGTTGGCATTTTTCATGGTGATCTTTGGCTGCCCAATAAACCCCTCCCTCACCTCATCCACCGTTAGGAACTCAGGTCTCTCCTGGCAGGCTCATGCTCTATGCCATTTTATACTCCTTCCTTAATTTTCTTTCCTATTCCTTTTGGTGCTAGCAGTTCAGACAGTAGTCCAAGCAAATGAAGTTATAATGGGCGAATGGTTCCATTCAAACAGATAAAATATGTGCATTCTTTCAGTGACTTCACCCATACAATCAAACAATTGAGGAATGCAAGGAACTTCAGAATGTAATCAAGTACTTCTACTGATTTCTGGCTCTGAAAAGAGGGGTAAAGAATGAAAAGAAGTATGCTACAGGACGAAGGTTGTAAAAGGTGCTTTTTAAACATATATTCTCTCTACCAGTGAGTACTAACCAGAATAAAAGTCTAGAGACAGCCTCCAAATATCTAGGGGAAGGTTGTAGAATATTTTTAATCAACAGAGATCTATAAAAAGACCAAAAATTAACCTTTCTGGGATAATAATAATGCCCTTGGGTATTGTAATACTCAAAGCCCTTCTAAACATATAAGCTCATATTAGTTTTTCAAAACTCTTTGAGGTAAGTGAAGTGAGAATAATTATTCTAATTTTACAAGTGAGAAACTTGAGGTTCAGAGCCTTTAAATAAATGGTTTACTTATGCCTTATTAGGGAAAGAACTAAGAAAAACAAATTTACATATGCTAAAGTCATTGTTAGTAACATTTCCAATGATAATAATTTTTAAAATTACAAATGAACATTTATTGAACTTACTATACAACTAGCCTGATATTAGGTAATTTACATGTATTGTCTCATGAAATCCTTTGAAAAACATTAGGACATAGGTATTATCATGACAGTGCTACATCTGTGGAAATTGAAGATCATAGAGATTATAGAGACTACATATTTAGGAAAGAGAGAGATAAGATTTTAGGCCAAATTTGTTTGACTATTAAGTTCATACTATTTATTCTTCAAAGCCACCATCTGTTTATCACATTAGTCCTAGAGTAAGAGTTGTTTGCTTTTAAGCTCTGCATTTCCAATTTGACATACTATTTTTAATAATTTGCTAAATTCACATACAGTATTGATTTCTTGGTTATAGTAAAGAAATATTGCCTTTTCAGTGGTATATTTTACATTCTACTTTTACTGTTTGTATTTTTAAAATTAATTAATTAATTTTGTATTGTGACATTGTTTAACAAAATCTGGTAAGTTTCAACTGTACATTTTAACAGTAAGGTGTGTGTGTGTGTGTGTGTGTGTGTGTGTGTGTGTGTGTGTGTGTGTTTACATTGTATGTTCACCTCCCTTAATTAGATTTCTTTCTGTCACCACATATTTGACCCCTTTCACCTCATCTACAGTCCCCTTTCACCCTCCTCCTTACCCTCTGGTAACCACTTGTCTATTGTCTATGTTCATGAGTTTCTGTTTGTTTGTCCTGTTACCATTCATATTTTTATAAGAACCACTTTTTTAAAGCCAGATATGTGAATGAACTATGAATAGAACATACTCTAATCTCAGAGACACATTGTTGGAGCTGTTTCAAATTTTTAGAAAAGAATTTAAAAGCCATTATAGAAATATATGCATGATGAATCAATATTAATTCAGTTACTTAATAGGATAGACTTAGCTAATTTTGTGAAACATGGAACCACTTGGCAAAGTAAACTAGACAAAGTGAACTTGGTTAGAATCAGAAATGTGGATAAAAGGGAGACAAATAAGAGACTTCTTACACTATATAGTTAAGGAAAAATTTTGTGTATATCTAATTGTAAATGACTGATCAGAAGTATTGCTGAAAGATCCTAATGGTGGTACTAATTCAGTGTTTCTCTTTTGTGGTGTGGTATGTTGCATCATTATTGGGAGAGACAATAAGCATTAGATAGTGGAATTTCTGCCATGCTCAAATTTAATTCTTCACAGAGAATTTCATTCTGCTGACAGAACTGTTTCCCATAGATAAAAAATGGAGGCTCTCACATTAAATTAAGGATAAATGCATCCATTTCCTCTGCTAGACTCTAAAGGGCTTGCCTTTTGACAGAAATGACTCATTATGATTTAAACAGATATCCATCTATAATATATTAAATAAATGAGAAGCCAAAATTACTTAACTGATGCTCAATATATTCGTCAAAACAATAAGCTTTGAGAAAAGTAGATGCAGCTTTACCTCCCTAAGAAATTTCAATAATTCATTAAATAGATAAATACAAACCAATTTGAATGTCATCTAACTAGTAGACAAGGGACTCAATTTTAAGAGTGTGAAGAATGCTGCTTTATTTTGGCATACTCAGTGGTCCCTCAAAAACCCTTTTTCTAAAGATTGTTAAGTTATACATGTTTCATTCTTTACTCTTCATATCCATTTTAGGATTAAGATAAAAAGTTGAGATTTACCTGTATAGTTTTGCCTTATCTCATAATAAAGATGAAGGTCAGCAAATTGGAAATATGTACATGGTGACTTCATGAATGGCTAATGTATGTTAAAGATGAAAGAAAAGGTGATTATAAATTTGTGACCCCCTTCTCCTCATTGTTAATAGCATGTCTGATTCTAAACAAGATTTTAGAAAGTGGGTTAGGTCATGTATGAATTCAGCAAATAATGAGAACTGCAGTGGAGAACATATGCCACAAGGAGACCCATTTTATTAGGAACTGAGCCAGGCAAATTTGTTAAATAGGTAAGGTCTAACTTTGCTGTCTACTCTAGCTTTCTTTATGCTGTTATTTGGCCCCTCATGCGACAAATACTACAAATCTCTTTTACTATTGCTTTAATATGTTAGTATCAGTGAAGCTAACTTTTGTTGGGAAAAAAAATCTGCTGAATTAACACCACCTTAAATGACTGCATTGTCCACAGAGAGAAACTCAGAGCATAAAAACATCAATGCTGATGAATAAGGCATGAACTTTTAGAATAAAATGTACTCCCTACAATATATTACTTTTGTGACCTCAGAAAAATATATTAATCTTTCTGATGCTCAATATCAACATTTGTTGATCAAGGGTACTTAATTCACAGGGATGTTCAGATTTAGAAAAAATATATATAAAAATTGCCTCAATTGCTTAGCATTTAATATATATACTCAGTAAATGCTAACTATTGTTATTTTATTATTTTCCCCTCAGCGCTGTGATGTGTACATGTCCAATCCAAAGCCTACCACAAAGTGGGTCCTCAAATAAAGGCTAGTTGAATCTGAAAGGCATATGGTTATCCATTTCACATTAAAATGTTAATGATGTAGCAATTTAGTTTTTTTGTTGTTGTTGTTTAGGGTGAAACAAATTATTTTGTTTACTCCTTCAAAGGAAAAAAAATTCCTTTAGATGGTAATATTTAACTCAAATTCATGAGTCATTAAAAGTATATTCTAGAAACATAGCTTTGCAGAGAAATTGTTTAAGATTGAGAGAACTTTCTTTCACACATCAGTTCTCATCAGGAGCTTATGATCAGAAAGTAGTTAGAAATATGGACTTTGGATTCAGAATAATCTGGTCAAGTCCTGGCTCTATCACTTTTTAGTTATGTGACATTGGGTAAGTCATTTAATATTTCTGGGCTTCAGGTCAGAACTCAATACATGCAATTTTAATGTTGCTATTAGTTAGATACAATATTGTCATTAATATCAACTTTAAATACATGGCACAGAAATATGGTAGTACAAGCAACCTTCTTAAAATGGTTCCAGATAGCTGAAATGACTATCACAGACTGTAACTCAGGAGCCCCAGTCGTTGAACTTGCACCAGGAG
This sequence comes from Macroglossus sobrinus, assembly GCA_004027375.1. Classification (NCBI taxonomy): domain Eukaryota; kingdom Metazoa; phylum Chordata; class Mammalia; order Chiroptera; family Pteropodidae; genus Macroglossus; species Macroglossus sobrinus. Next base: position 9,803 of record PVKZ01001296.1, on the reverse strand, counting down.
GACCAGAGGGATGAGAAATGCTGTTTTTTAATCATGAGGCAAGGAAGCTTCAGCAGTGGCTGGTCAGAGCTGCAGGAAGAGACATTGCTGCTGACCAAGTGCAAGCAGAGTTTTTATGCTCACAAGCAGAGGAATGGGTTATCTCTTTGGGGGAGCAGCTGCCTTCTCAGATGGATGGGAGCAAGATGTGCTGCTTGGTTACAGAAGCAGATTGCATCCATGCAAGCAGCAGAAAATGTCCTTGGGAGTAGGCACTGCTGAAGGCTCTTTGTATACTGCCTTCCTTGGTTGCTGGCTGGGTAGCTATCAGTCTTCTGAGTATGTGGAGGGGCTATGTTCTGAGTTAACCCTACACAGATTCTCAATAATTAGAATAGAGTATATCTCAATTAAAGCGAAGATATCAGGGGTTATACATTTGCAACACTGTGTACATATGGACTACCTCTTGAATCCATTCACAAGTAGCTTTATAATAGTGCACTTTCAAATAATGATAAATGATTTTTTTAATAATCACCATGAAATAGGATTTGGACTAGAAATGTGAGGGCATTCTTAAAAGCAATAATATTCCTTTCAGATATTCCAAGTAATCTGAGATTTTTGTACAAATGTGCTAGGACATAATAGTCAACAAAAGTAGGTACCAAAACAACTTCATAATTCTGGTCTTTCTGTCTTGGCATGGGCCAAAGCTAATTGTATTTTAAAACATATACATTTCAAATTAAGTGGTCTGAAAGCCAAAGGCCTTTCTGAAAGCCAACAACATTATACAATAGCTAAATGCTCTAGAATCTAGTACCTATCTGTGCTTTACAACACTTATTGAATTTACTTCTCACTAACCTCTGCATTTAACCTATTTTTGTGTGAATATTTTGCTTCTCAAAGATATAAAATTTGATTTTTTTATTACTACATATTTATTGTTGATAGTCACAAGATATGTTAAAACTAAGAATTATTATCTCTTCCCTTAGCAAATAAATTGTGATTAAATAGTGAGCATGGGGAGTAAAATGATTAACACCTACTTTCAACCATTGTCAACCTGTCAATTTAACCAAAACACAGGACATCAAACATTATATTATTTTCCTCATTAATCCAATAAAAGTATTTCTTATTTTGTCTGCAAATATCATTAAAAGAAACCTCACTGATAAATGTAGATGAGCAAAGCATAAGTAATTCAGAACATAGCTTATTCATGATATGTTGGTACCATTATTGAAGGGACTCTGCAGCTTAATCAGCTCTTTGATTTCTATAAGTTAAGTAGGAAACATAAATTACCTCCATTTCACACCATGGACAAACTAAACCACATAAAGGGGAACACTGAGTTGTCAAAGTGAGAGCCAGAGGTTAGAATCTCTCCCAGACAGAAGTAAGGTGATATCCATGGTTCTTCTGTTTAGCTCTCCCCACTCCCAGTGCTCAGACTCAGAGTCGTCATAGCAGACATGTCATCAAACTGGATAACAGAAGTTCCTCCACCCAGAAGATTCCCTGAAATTCTGCTTTCCCTGGCTCATGGCCCTACTCAAGCCACATCCAATTGTGTCCTCATTGATTCCTGTGCAATTTGCTAAGCAAACTCCAAGACCCACACTGGTAGCAGCTGATCTCAGTTTTTGGCATGGCCTCTTGAGGAAACTATAAGCACAGCATTTGTGGAGTGGTTGCTGAATCTTAGCAGGTGGCCCTAGAGGGACACAGGCTGAGGCTAACCTTAGCCTGCTGCTGAACCCATCTCAGGACTGTGCCACTGGACACCTACCACACAAATCTACACTAATAAGACCAGGAGACTTAGGAGCTTTGATTAGTACATAGAAACAGAAACAGAAAGGCAGCCCAAATGGGAAGACAAAAAAGTAGAAACCATATGAGAGAACAGAAGAGAGATCCAGGAATAATGAAGTCAAGCAATCTAACAGATGCCGAGTTCAAAACACTGGTAATAAAAATGCTCAATGAATTTAGGGCAAGAATAGATGAACTCAATGAGAAATTTAACAAAGAAGTAAAAATACATACAAATAAAAATGGAAATTATAAAAGGGAACCTGTCAGAAATGAAGAATGCATTATGTGAGATGAAGAGTATATTAGAAGGAATTAACAGAGTGGATGAAAAAGAGGATCAATCCACCAATATAGAGAAAGGAGAAGCCAGGAACACCCAATCAGAATGACAAGGGGAAAAAAAGCCAAGAATATAATAAGAATATAAAGAGTCTTTGGGACAAAATTAAGTGTGAAAGCATCTGTGTAATAGGGGTACCTGAAAGAGAAGAGAAAGAACAAGAACTGGAAAAGCTATTTGAAGAAATAATGATAGCAAACTTCCAATCTGGTGAAGGAAATAGACATAAAACTCCAGGAAGCTCGGAGAGTCCCCAAAACCAGAAACCCAAAGAGGCCCACACCAAGACACTTTATAATTAAAATGCCAAAGATTAAATACAAAGAGAGAATCTTAAAAGAAGCAAGAGAAAAGCAGATAGTTATCTACAAGGGAGCACTCATAAGACTGGCAGTTGATTTATCAAAAGAAACTATGTTCTCTATGGCTCCTTGGAATAAACAAGCAACACAGAATTAAAGAAAGAAACAAATATCCCACAGCTTCTCTGTATTTTCTGTGTCGACTGATTTGAATATGAACAAAAGTGCAAAAGGGAGGAATCTTGCAACTCTGACCTACAGTTAATCTCATCCAGTTTCTGCATTTAACAAAAATGAATTTAGAGAATTGCCATAACATTTACAAATGTTACAGGTTTAGATTAGAAGGTGAATGTACATAGGTATATGTGTAACATTATAATATGATATAATATATAATAAATATAATAAATGTAACATTACATAGTTTAAATTATACACTATGGCTAACTTCTACACTCAGCAGATACAGTCTCTTATATGTTGGGAGCCACTCTTGCTGAATGCCCTACAGAGAGGGTTAAAGTTGCCTTCAGGCTAGAAGTTTGCAGAGCAGGTGGGCTCTTTGCAGAAGGAGGAGGTTTGGTTTAATGGAAAACAGGAACAAGGATGTTTTGAGAGAATTTATGTAAATATCAGCAATTGTTACATATCTGTGGGTTTTGTTTCTCATGCATTTCCAAGGGTATAAATATGCTGTGCTTAATAAACTCGGGACACAGTATTTACTGTTAGCCCTCTCGACTCTATCTTCTGTCTCTCTCTTTTTTCTTAATCCTCACTCCCCCTTTCAGGATCCGTTCACTCTTGAGACTGATTCACTTATGGCCGGCTGGTTCCGGCAAGTGGCGCCTGAACAGGGACCTGAAAACTGGGGACGCAAGTGAAGGACACAGCAGGATAAAGTGGTCACAACCCATTAACAATAAGGGACCATGGTGAGTACTCAGGAGTTGTAAATACAAATAATAATTGGGAGGGAGCTCCATAAAAATACATAATGGGTAATGGCAATAGCTGCATGCTTTTTGTACATTTGCTTAAAAACATGCTCCATGCCTGCAGAGCCAAGGTAGGCCATCAGCAGCTATGTAGATTTTTAGAATTTGTAGAGAAGATTTGCCCATGGTTTCCTGAGGAAGGTACTGTAAGTTTAGAAACTTGGAAGAAGGTTGGGGAAAGGCTCCAGGATTATTATGATGTCCATGGGCCAGGGAAGGTGCCTGTCAATACCTTCGGCCTGTGGACCTTGATTAGGGATACCTTGGATTTTAGGCATGAAAGGGATAAGATTGGGGAGCATACCTCAGATTCTCCTAAACTGGGAAAGGATTAGATCGCCCCGGGGGCACCCTGGTTGTTGTGGAAGAAAGTGAAACTAAGCCTTCTGCTCCACCAGCGAGCCGCTTTATGTAGAACCGGGCTTTGAAATGTTATTTCCCAGGAATTATAAAGATCCCACAGATCCAGGGGATGCAGAACAGTTAGGGGAGGAGAGGACAGTCAGGAATGGACTTTGATGAACTGAGTTGGCACCCACAGGGAAGTTATAGATGCTGATGATGGAGAATATGAGTATGTGCATGATCTCTGATCTATATTTGTCTGTGTTATATGTAATATGGTGGTTCAGTTAAGGATTCTAGTTGTGATGGAAGGAAAAATGTATGTTTTTGGTAACAGAGGATAAAAGGTATGGAGATTTATTTTGATGGAAATTGGGGGAAAGGTGTTTGTCCTGAAGTTGGTTATTTCTGAATGAGTGAAAAGAGACAAATTTTAGGAATAAACAAAGTGGTTGAAGGTTTGTGAAGAGTAATCTTGAGAGGAAATTTTATGTGATTAAGGACGAGATTAGAAATTTAAATGCCAAAAATAGACTAATACAAAATTAAAATTGTGTTTTAATGTTCCTTTTAGACTATTGGTCTGCTACTGATGTTATGGAAAAGTTTTCTAAGTAGAAAACAAGGAATCAGGTACATTTATCTTAAATTAACCAAGTTTCTTATGATTCCACACAGGTTCCTTTAGAAAATAAACCAGTAAGTACAACCTATTCCTGTAAACCCATGGAAGATCTTCAGCTCTTGTTCTGGAAACTACATAAGTCCACATGTCCCAGGAAATCAGGAACTTTTGTGTACTTTGAATTAACAACTGCCATGAGAAATTAACTTCATTTTCAATTATCTCTACTATTAATTTTGACTTGTCTCTTCTATCTTTCTGCTAAGTTCTTAATTTTTTAGGTTGCGAGGCTTTCTACCACTTCTACGTGCTGGAACAACTTCACGACATCTGCCTCTGGGGCCCTTGGAATAGGCTTTCAGAGATTTTTATTCCCAGTAGGAAGAGACTACAGCCCTATCTCAGCTTTGCAGAAGTTACAGAAGAGAGACCTTCCTCCCTCAACATCCCTTTAAGATTAAGGGAATAAAATCTCTGAAGGGAAATAATATAGGGAAGAGGCAGAAAAATTGAGGTGTTGGTTGGGTCACATTCAGAGACTACAATGCCTCTGAATGAAATTAAAATAAAGTTAAATTACATTTACAGGGGATATGGACTGGTAATAATGACAGTATCAATGGAGCTCATCTTCATAAACATATTCTTGACATCCAAAACAGTAGAGCCTTTATTATGGGTCCTGCAAAATTGGCTGACAAAACTAGATGATTTGAGAGTCTTTAACCCCTATAATTTTCTTAAAAATATGGCCTGGTACTTATTTAGTCTGCTATTGTTGCTGTTAACAAACTTCAAATACAAAAACAAAAAGGAGAAGTCAGCCTTGTAACTCCTCAGAATATCTTAAACCATGTGTTTTTTACTTTAAATTTTTTGAACACAGATGATGATGGTCAAATAGCTGCAGAATGGCTCTGGTCTCCTTCGGGGACTCCACGAGCAGTAGTTCATTGGAAAGATCCATTAACTAATGAATGGCATGGCCCGGATCCCATTTTCGTATAGGGCCGGGGGCATGTTTGTGTTTTTCCTGAAGGTGCAGATGGACCTTGTTGGCTTCCTGAGAGGCTGGTTAGGCATTGTGAAGATGGTGGATGGATCAGGCCCGGAGATTACTGGTCACAAAGATATAATGTGTCAGGCACAGGTCGCCACGTTAAGGATTGGTCTGGAGGACCCCTGCTGGGACAACAAGAGTTGTCTGCAGGAATGTGGTGGTCAGATACTAAATGTCCACAAACCTACATTTGGAAGCTTGCTGCGGCCAAGAAATCTACCGAGCCAAGGTGTAATGGAACGGGAGATTGGACTGAACATGGAAAAGAAGTATTGGCTTGTGTGACCCCACCTCATGTATTATTGGTAGGGAATATTACCATTTCTATGAATAAAAGTTAATTTAATGTTACATGTGACAATTATAATCTTACTAATTGTGTCTCCATGGTTCCCACTGGGACCGCAGTAATGATTCATTATTTGCTTTAGGTTTTTGTGTAATTCTGGGTTTGTGCCTGCTTCCTCCATTGCTAAAATATTTCAACAGCTCCTTCATGAAAATCCACACTGAAGTGCACAAAGTTAGGCTCCAGGCTCAAATTTAACAACAGTTCAACCCCCCAATGGCAGAGGCTGGTAGCCAGTGACAAGTAAGATTCTTCCTGAGTGAAATCAACCTAAGACAGGGCATGAATGATGGAATTCATGTGCCAGTGACGGGTAAGGTTTACGCCTTGTGGAGGATCACCTAAGACAGGCACAGTCCACCTTCCCCATAGCTGGGAAGGCTATGGCTTGTAATAAATAAAAAGGGGGAGATGTTGGGAGCCATTTTTGCTGAATGCCCTACAGACAGGGTTAAATTGCCTGCAAACTAGAAGTTTGCAGGGCAGGTGGGCTTGTTAATGGATAAGCTTGTTACTGAAGAAGGAAAATTGACTTAATGAATAAGCTCGTTACTGAAGGGGGAAGATTGGCTTAATGGATAAGCTCGTTACTGAAATTGTTTGCTTATCTGTGGATATTGCTTCTCTTGCACATCCTAGGGTATAAATATGCTGTACTTAATAAACTCGGGGCGCAGTATTCACTGTTAGCCCTTCTGACTCTATCTTCTCTATATATATCTTTACCTCTCTTCTCTCTCTCTCTCTCTCTCTCTCTCTCTCTCTCTCTTTTCTCAATCCTTACTCCCTTACTCCCCCTCTCGGGAACTGTTCGATCTTAGCCGTTGGGCTCCGGCACCTTATCCCCATATATTTGACTCCCTTTACCATCTACCTAGCCCTCTCCTCCCACCTCCTACAGTTTGGTAACAACTAGTCTATAGTCCTTGTCCACGAGTCTCTGTTTGTCCTCTTTCTTTGTTGTTTTTAGGTTTATATCCCACATATAAGTGATATCATGTGATTTTCAACCTTTTCTGTCTAGCTTATTTTGCTTAGCATGATTATCTTGAGGTCCATCTATGTTGTCACAAATGGCACTACCAGTCTATTTTAACTTTCTTTTCCTGGGTGCAAATGAAGCCAAATGAGTGATAGTGTTCTTTATTCTAAAACTTAAGCTAGTCTCTTTAGGACAATGTTTTCTTGGCATTGAAATCCTCATAGCTGCTCCCAAAGAACATTTGAAGTAGGAGGATTTTATGAATGACAAAGTTTGCTGAATTTTTTATCTTTGTAAGGCCCTCATGTATAAAATTCTTAAGACTATGCTATATTGCCTATGTATATTTAAATATAGTTTATTATCTCAAGGTAATATAATACAAACTGTTCTTGTGGCCTTTTACTGAAACCTACTCACCGAACCTTTCTATGCCAAAAAAATGGTGAAAACTCCAGGCAACACTATTGTTTGAAAATTCACATTCTTGGTTACCAATAACCATAGTGGTGTCCTTTTGAGACCCCATCCCCTGACAGCTACTGTTGATGCTTCCATTTACCCTCTCAGTCACAAAGGAAATTAGCAATAAATAAAGGGAAGTGCATTAGTTCATTTACACTTAAATGCCTCTCTTCTCCAAAAGTAATCAGGAGACCTGAAAAGTGGTGAATGAGAAAGAACAGAGTAAGCAGCTGTGAGGGCATTTTGTTGAGAAACAAATATGCTAAGTTTTATCTATTCATTGGAGCTTTACAAGACCCATTCTTTCCAAATGAGGGGATTCTTTCTTTTCTCCAAAAGGAAAAACATCTCTTTTTTTTTGCTATTCTTCGAAGCTTAGAGAGTCTGAGGTTATTCTCTGACCTGGAAAGGTAAGCTAAGTTCCAAAAAAATATTTGTGTTAAAGGATTAAAAATACAAGAAAACACCATTGGCATCATGGCTAGAAGTGTTTTTATTCCACACAACTTATTCCCCTTAATATATAACATCATATAGTGTCTTACAATTTATTAAATGCTTTACAAAATACTTCATCTGTATTATTTTATTTAATCCTAACTAAAATACTATTCAATATGGGTTAGTATTATAACATAGACAGTAAAACAACAACAACAACAACAAAACAGTTATTTTAACAGTTCCTCCAAATGTTTCTCTCTCAAATAGAACTGTGTTTACTTAGGAAAACACCTTGATAGGCAGGTTTAATGGTAAAAAGTGAAGCCCTAAAGAGAAAAATAAATAAATAAGCAATTTGTTGTCTTAAAATTTTTTTTTCAATATTTAGGGGGCAGGACACAAGACAAAAAAAAATCTAATCAGTGAAGACGGGGTAGAGATTCAGCAATAAAGTGAGAGGCTGAGCCTGAGAGAAAAATAAAATATCCAGTGAGAAATTGTGGCTGGAATGACCAAAGATTTTCTAAGTATAAAAATATCTTCAAATCTTTTTAAGTTTCTTCCTTAAGTAAGAAACTTACTTCAGTAAATATGCTCCCCTCTCTCACAAATTGTGTAAATTTATTTTAGAAAACAAAGGAATTAAGCTATAGTCTAGCATGAGGCCAAATTGCACATAAAAGGGACAACACACTTTAAAAATTGAAATGATCTGGAAATTAAACAAATTCAATAGAAGCAAGAATTTAGAGGCAGGAATGATGAAGAGAAACATAAGAATACCTTGAGCTATGAAAAACAGGTAATTCTTTTAGAATATTGAAATGCTACTAATTATCTTTTCTAACAACAATGGTATAAAAGTATAGTAAATTGAGAAATTCATAAATACACAGAGATGAAAAAGCATGCTATTGACCAACTAGTGGGTGAAAAAAAATCAAGAGAAAATAAATAGATATCTTGAGACAAATGAAAATGGAAGTATAACATACTGCATCTTATGGAATAAAGCAAAAGCTGTCTTAAGAGGGAAGTTCATAGTGATAAATGCCTACGTTAAGAAACAAGGAAGATCTGAAACAAATAACCCAACTAGAAAAAGAATAACAAACAAAGTCCTGAGTTGGTAGAATAAAGAAAATAGCAAAGATCAGAGCAAAATAAAAAAATAAAATAAATAAAATAGAGACTCAAAAGAAAGTAAAGAAGATACAATTAAGAGCTGTTTCTATGAAATGATAAACAAAATAAACAAACTCTTAGCTATACTCGATAAGTGAAAAAGAGATAGGGCTCAAATAAATAAAATCAGAAATAAAAAAGGAGACATTACAACTACTACCACAGAAATACAAAAAATAAAAAAGAAGACAACACAGAAATGGATAAATTCCTAAATATATACAACCTACCAAGATTGAATCGTAAAGAGATAGAAAATCTGAGTAGATCGATTACTAGAAAGAAGATTGAACCAGTTCTCAAGAAACTTCCAACAAAAAGTCTAGGACCAGATTGCTTCACTGGTGAATTCTCCCAAACATTAAAAAAAAAAAAAGAAGAAGAAAAAGTATTAATTTCAATTCCTCTAAAATGCTTCCAAAATACTGAAATGGAGGAAACACTGCCAAACTTATGTTTTAAGGCCAGCATTACCCTGATAACAACACAAGAAAAGGGCAACAGAAAAAAAAATCACAAGTCAATATCCCTGATGAACATGCAGAAAAAATCATCAACATGTTAGGAGCCAAGCCAATGCAGGCATGGCCTGAGAATGATCCCGGAGTCCCTGGCATGGCCAGAACTCTGTGTGCCCACGGCTCAACCAGCACTGCTTGCCAAGTTGCTGGGTCTCAGCTTGGGTACAGCATCATCAATCTTGGCTTTGGCATTATAATAGAAGTCTCTAGAGATTAGCGGGATAGCAACATCGGCTAAGCGTGACCAACTCCCTCGTTCTATACTACTATAAGAGTGCGTTTTGAAAACAATACATTTGCTGGTGCCTTGTGCCAGTCCTCCCAACCCTGTGTCCTAGTCTCTCTCATCCCACGCCGCCTCAGACC